>CP050232.2:9243000-9558000 GCA_012066045.3 Morus alba | reverse complement strand
AACACCATTTTCCAAATTTGGCTTTACAACAACGGCTAGTGAAAGAAACCGCACAACTTGCAATAATACATATATATATACACACATATTCTATTTTTCTTTTTCTGAAATAAGGGCATGCAAAACCTGGCCACCTGGACCACCTTGGTTGGCTTTGTTAAGCTCTATCCATTGGATGACTCGATCAATGCCATTTTATATTTTGTCTTGTTTATAACTTTCCTTTTCTAACGTGAAAGCGAGAGATCAAAAATGGATTAACGTAAAATTTGTATAAATTCATTGAATTTAGGAGCCAAGTGTTTTTAGATTTTGTAATTAACGCCATAGAGGACTTTGGAGGCGTGACATTTTGTTCTTTTGCTTTTTCGATAATTTTGTGGCTTCCTCGACTTGTGGATGTTTGAGTTGTCACTATATTATATCTTGGAATTAATTAGAATATGTCAAGCTAAAAAATACTATATATAATAAAAAAATTCTTTGAGTGTTACTCTTAGAGGTAGAGTACGTGTCATGATAAAAAATTTTGTATTAAGGTTTTTTTTTTTAAGTATTAATAAGCAGTGAATATTAACTTGTTTTAAATTCATGGATATTCCTTTTCTCTTTATACAGTCAATTTTTTTATGAACAGTTTTTGAACCCTAAAAGTGTTCTATAAATGATCACTCTGTTAAATTTTGAATGGAAAGATTTAACTTTGTCTCATAAAAAGTTCATAAACTATTCTCTTTCATTAAAAATAATTTTTGTATTAAAGAGAAACAATAACTATAATAGAAATCAAAATTGCAAATCTTTCTCGAAGCTTCAAAACCCACTAACCAATATATATATATATATATATATATGTTTTCCCATCCTTGCCGCGCACACGCAACCCATCGCCCTCGCTCCTTCCCTCTCTAGCCTCATTCGACTCCCGCGAGGCTTTTGGATTCGAACTCAAGAGAGTTTTGAATCTTGGAATGGCATTTTTCGGCTTCATTGACGGTGGTTCGACTGATGCTAAAGGCTTTGACACTTGCTATAGATATGGGCTTGTCTTTGTTGCTCTTTGAATATTTTGTGTGTTTTTGCACTAAGGAGAAATTTTTGTGTTGTTTAACTTTTAAATTTAATTTCTTTAAATTCATATTTTTAGTGAAAAAGATGGCAACATGAGTTGTTGTTCATTAGAGATCTTCATTTGTTTAAATTTTCTATTTGGCTTTTTTAGTTTTTTAGTTCTTTTTTTATTTCATAATTTTTAAGATAATATATTTTTTTAAGTTTAGGATTAAATTTAATAGAGAGAAGATAGTTTAAAAACCTTTTATGAAATAAAGTTAACGATTTTTATCTAAAATTTAACAGAGGGGCTATTTATGAGCACGTTTAGAGTTTATGAACTGTTCATAAGAAAAATTAACTACAAAAATTAATTATAAAAAGAGAAAAAAGTTCAGGTACTCTCCTTAAATTTTCTTGCTAGAATAAAACAACTCAAACTTACTTTAGTAGTGCATGCAGCACCTAGCTAGCTGGATTGAATTTGTGTCGCTAATAATAAGAATACGTGCTCTTGCAAGCATGATTTTATCATCACCAACAAGAATCAAACATGCATGTGATCATGGCACTAGCCACCCCATATATATACAAATAATATATATATATATATATATATATATGCAGACAACAACAAAACAAAACAACAGTAAGATTTTCAATATCTTTTTTTTTAAAAAAAAAAAAGCAAAAAACAATAAGCATGTGGCTAAAAACTAAATAATCATCGCGATAAGCATGATCTTCTTCAATCCATACCCTCAACATTTGGAGTTAGTCCATACCATCTTTATGGCATCTCATCATGTAATAGCGTACAAGAATCAGTTTGCGGCTTTATGGCCAAAAGAATCACGTGCGTAGATATATAAGACTAAGAAGCCGATTAAACCTAGATACAACTTTAGGAGCTTTCGGATCACCATAAAAGATTCCTCATAATTTTGGTATTACTAATTAGATCATCAACCACATCTTTGACCTTTCTCATGATATTTTTTAAGTGCAATGAGAAACCAGTACTGTCAACATGTATATATCATCTCGCATGTGTTTGACAAGCAATCAATGAAAACAAAGTTCACGCGGAAATCAACATCCAAAGTAACTGATCAGTGATCACCACATGGGCCACTCTCTGCTTTAAACACACATGTCAGCATTCTTCAATATTCATATATATATATATATATATATATATATATATAGTAATAATTCTGAAGGCTTACAATATATAGTAATTGGTCAATATTAATTGCAAGTACTAATGTATGTGATCATCAGTATGAAAAGTCGAATATTATACGATCATAGATATATGTATCCATGTTTTTGCGAGTGTTAAATATCATCTTAACGCAGTTGTTCAGGACCGATCCTCGGCTTAATGTTGGATTATTTTCGTAAATGCCCTCCAAAATATGTACTATATTTTAAATTGACCATTTATTTTTTAAAATGGTTTAATACACCCTCTAATACACTCTCTGATCTTCGTCTGATTCCATCTATAATCTTAACAGATTTATTGATGTGGCAACTAAAAAATCAATTAAAACCATTAAATTGTAATTAATATATATATAATTGATTATATAATAAAAATAACTAAAAACTTATTTCAAAAACATAAAAGAAAACCCAAAAGAAAAAAAAAAAAACTCAAAAAAAAGAAATCTTCTTCTTCATCATCTTATCACCAGCAGACCCATTTCACTATCTCTTTTGTAAAAATTTTCAAACCCTGCTTTAACGTTTTCTTTTTCTTTTCTTTTGAGATGCAAAGAATGCTGTCTCTCTCGTTCTCTTATTTGAGATTCTCTTCTTTTTTTGGTAGATTTTGGACATGGGCTTAGTTGCTGAAATGGTGCTGGGCTTAACAAGTTCGGCGGGAGGGAGAAGAGGAAGAGGCTAGAGAGAGGAGAGGGGGAGAGACAAATCAATGGACTTTTTTAAAAAAAATAAATTTTGTTATTGTTATTTTTTTAACATTTAATCATTTTGATATTTAATAAGAATATAATAACTTTTAATAATATTTATTTCCTGTCACATCACCAAAATCTGTTAAGAATATAAACAGAATTACATAGATGAGGTATTTTAAATCGTTTTCTATAAATGAAATGACGTTTTAAACCATTTTAAAAAATTAGGAGATACTTCAAAACAGAGTAAATTATTCAGGGGCATATATGAAAATAATTCTTTAATGTTTAAACTTAATGTTGGTAGATTTTCTATACTATTTTCTTGTCTCGTTGTCAAAATTCAAAAATATAGTTCACTTTATATTTTTAAAATATTCAAATTAGATACAAGTTTTTCCACATGTTTATGCATAATTGGTAGGACAAAAAAAGAAAAAAGAGATTTTTGAGGATTTGAGTCGAACTTCGCTCATTATATTGATGGTATCATAGTTATAACACAAATTAATTAGTTAAGATTTATTAATGGTAATAAACTTTTTCGGCACATAGTTTAGAGTAATCTTTCAATATGACCCTTTGGTTTCGAAATTTGGTCTGCTCCGTCGAAATTGTGAATACACATATATGATTTATAAAGAATGATAATGCTTAGCAACAGAATGGAGAGGTATTTCACATGTTAGAGGGTCATGCAATTATGACTTTGCCCAAATCTGTTAAGAGAGGAATAGGGAATTAGGCGCTTTGTAGCGCCTTAAAGCTCGGCGTTGTCTCTTTTTTTTTTTTTTTTTTTTTTTTTTTTTTTTTTGCATCGAGAACCTTCAAGGAAAAGTAGAATACAAAGACACAATTAATTAGAAGAGGACGGTTATGCCTGAAAAGAGTGCATAACATTTGAACTTTTAAATGGGAAATGAAATATAATATGTTATGTTACCTAACTATTATAAGACTTCCACAAACATAAATTTTACTTGCTTCCGAAGAAAGTTAATTAAATATACAAGTAGAACAGTCCTGGAAAGTGGTACGTACATAACGAGATAGATCTTTAGAACAATCCCACTAAGGAAAATTGCTTGTATACTCTATGGCGTTTGGGTTTCCATTGTCTTACTTTCGAATAAATTAAACATGAAAATTACTTATATATAACTAGGAAGTATTATAAGACATTAAAAATTAAAGAAGTGAGAAGGAAAAGATAACGTGTTCAATAATATTCCAGCTACATCCAGCAACAACGACAAAGAGAAGAGAGAATATTCATCACTAATAGTAACATCACTATGGTTGGGCTCCGCATGATAAATTCAAATTACAATTATAAGATCGGGAAAAATTCTCAAGATTTAAATCAAGAGATTTCCTGATATGAAATTATATACACTAAATTCAAAACGGCTAATAAAAGTAATTGTATACAAAAAGTTAACTTTCTTCGTATGCCCCCGCAAGATTCCAATCTTGACAGGTAATAGAAGGAGAACTAGTATGGAAGAGTCCAAATACTTAGGGCCTATTCTTTTATAGTGTAATTTGAGTGTAGTTTTTGAGTTAAATTTGAGTTATAACTTAAGTTGAAGTTGTAATTTGAATAAAGTAGAGTAAAATTGAATAAAATTGAAACTTAAAAGAATATGAACTTGAATAAAATTAAAACTCGAGTTGTCTTTTTTTGAATTTTTTAGACAAAAAACAACCTGTTAGTTTTTTTTTTCTGTCTTTATTTTGATTTTTCAAGAAAATAAAGATAGAGGGGGACAGTGGTATAGGAATGACAGTGGTTGATAATGCTGGGGTGCAGGAAAGGGATAACATGCACGAAAGGAAAATGGAGCTATTTCACCAGTAAAGACCACTAGAATGGACTTCATACACGTAGATGAGGAAAGTTGCTCAAAATTATAATTTAGAGATTTTCTAATACAAAAATTAGGTTACACTAACCTGCCCCACACCGCCCACTCTTAGTAGGTCCACGTCAACAAACCGATATCCCTATGCAGGAGGATAGTTCGACCCGACCCATTTGCCATTTAAATTTGTTTGTTTGTTTTCTTCTATTTAAAAAAAAAAAAAAAAAAAAAAAAACCCTATAGGGTAATAAAGGTAATTGTACACAAAATGATGACTTTCCAAATACAAAACTTACTCCTTTTGGGGTATCTAAAAAAAAACTAATACTTTGTGATTGAATAAACTTCTTTCGAGAAAGCAATGTACAAAAAAGATGCAAGATCCGATTGTTATATAACCCATTTATTAATTGTCTTATATAACTCATTAATTGTCAAAAAAAATTATCAACTATTAACTGTCAGATTAATATCTTACGATTAAAATAATAGAATAACCATTAAAAGCACACCTTATATATAATTGAAGGGACAATGTGACATTTCTACTAAACATAATATATACTTTGGACACTTTAAAAAAAAAAATGTTATAAAGTAATGTCTCTTCTTTGCTTTTTGCTATGGACAAACAAAGATTATTAATTGAATGTAGAACTTGTGTTCCCTCGTTAGCATCTTCTTTCATGTTCTTTAATAACATCTTCTTTTATCAATTTAAATGTCACACCAATTATTATGTCATACCATGTCTATTAAAATATCACGTCAATTGAAATATGATATATATCTCGTTGATTAAATGCCACATCAATAAAAATATGATGTCATGCTTAACTCATATGCGGTATTTTACTTGATGTGTGATTTTAATTGACATGATATCATATTTCAATTGATGTCACGTATGTTTTAATTGAAGTGTTAGTTTAAATGACGTGATAAGAGTACTTTATCAAAAATATATACAACGAACCGGATCTTAATTAATCATCATGTATTAAATATTCATTAGTTCGATTCACACATCTAGTGGTGTTCATGGATCGGGTTACACAAATTATTGGTCAATCAATAATCTAATTCGTTCGAAAATGACGGATTTGGCCAATTAGACCTCTGTTTTGAGCCTTTAACTTTAAGATGCTTGTAGTCATTTGTTTTTCACTACTCATTAGAGATAAAAAAAATATATATATATATATATATATATAGAATATAACCTAACATAAAATTAAAATAGTTCAACAAAACTCCAATTCATCACAACATAATCAAATTTAAGTCTTTAACAATAAACTAAAATGTAGAATTCTAATCCATCATAATAAACAAACTTCAATAAAACTCAAAGAAAAATCTTCATTATTCATCAACATTATATATCAGTTAAAACACACATACATATATCATACATTAAAAAAAAGATATTATATATATTATTAAATATATATAGAAAAAATATATAATTTATATAGTTCAAATTAGAAGATTACATAAATAAAAATGCTCAATCTACAATTTAAATCTGTAACTTTTGGATTTAAAAAATCTCAATCAGTTACCCATTTAAACTTTTCTTTACCCAATCTAATCTGGCAGATCATTGAATTGTTCTAAACAGATTAAACAGATTAACATATTAGATGAACACGCCTGTGCACATCTTTTAACTCCGCACAATCCAGTTGTCTTGCCAATTATGCAACTCGTATAGTAAATAATAACCGTACCCGTGATCATGAAAAAGCTTCCCTTAGTTCACAAATTATTAACTGTAGATCAATAGTTTAGAACGTGTATAGCAATTATAAGGTGCACGCTTTCACCTTTAAAAAATGACTTTTTTTTTTTCAAAAAAATATTCTTCACTCTCACTCTCTCTCTCTATTTTCTCCTGTCTCTCTCTATTATTATTATTATTATTATTATTATTATTATTTTTTAAACTTAGTGATGAGCGAAACATGCCAAATGTTGGTGTGCTGACGTGGCTGATATCATCTCAAATCCAGGAAGATTTTCGTAAACATATTAGTTCATTTTAAAATTAGTTGCGTGTGGGATCCACGGAATTAGAACAAGCCATAGAAAATCGAAAAGTATGTTGGTGGCTTTGGATCTTAAATATGTGGGGCCGATTGTCAGCACACGGAATGAGAATTATTGAGTAATATTTTTAGATTAATTTTAAAAATTTCTCCACGACCTTTTTAATATTTTATCTCTTAAATTTTAAAAAATAATATTCGTTTCTCTTAAATTTTATTCTGTTAATAAATTTTTCACTTCTGTTATAATAAGTGATAAAATTTACTAATGTCAGATAACTGACTTATCTAATGAGAGTATTATCATAAATTTATTTGTAATAATCTTTCAAAGGGTTAAATAAAGAAAATTCAAATCTTGAACAACATAAAGATTAGGAAAAAAAAAAAAGAAAGAACAATGAATCCAAGATGGAATCATCGGAGTTGAAAGGCTCCAGATAGATACTGCAAGAGTCTTCTTTGAAGTTGTCGTTAGAAGGAGGCGGCGATTGTGATGAAGACGAAAATAAAGCTATGATCGCCATTGAATTCTCAGCATAACTAGAAGAAGACGAAGATGGAGAAGAAGTGAAAGCCGCTAAAGAGTGAGAGTGAAGGAGTGATATGCAATGTTGAAGAGAGAGAGAGAGAGAGAGAGAGAGAGAGAGAGAGTTTATGGAAGAGAGAAGAAGCAGAAGGGAGGTGAAGAAAAAATGAACCTTAGAAAAAGTGGTAGAGAGGAAAAGAAAAAGTGAAAATGATAGTCGAAGAAAATACGGTGAATTTTTTCAATAAAAATAAAAAATTATATGATTAGGAGAGTATAAAAGTAATTGCACTTTTAATTTTCACTAAATAAGTAACATGTGACAATTCTATCACTTAATGTAACAGAAAGAAAAAACTTGTTAACGGAACATAGTTTGGAAGAACGGATATTACTTTTTAAAATTCAAGAGACAAAGTGTTAAAATGATCATAATTAAGGAGAAATTTTTAAAATTAATCCTAATATTTTCTGAGTATTGACAAAACTTTCAGAGTTTGTGCTTTTTAACTACTTTGTAACATATTTGCAAGCAGCATATTTGGATTAATAGGCGGGATTTTATTTGATGTTCGTTCTTTTTTAGGAATACTGATATGACATATTTATAAACTTTTTATATTAAATTTGGTCAAAAATTAAATTAAATTGAAAAAATAATATAAATTCGACGACTGCTAAACAAGAAATACTAGTATTAAAAATTCTTGAGAAATTCTCTTAATAGGCATCAATAATTTTCAATAAATTGATAACACTCGGCTTTACCCAAAACAAGAAGGATAAATGTTTTGAATCTTGTGCGTGTATATAAATTTTAGTACAATATTTCCTAATGCTCTGCAAAATTTCACACCAAATTTTTTGCATTAAGTAATGTAGGAGGTTCTACTCTTTAGCCACAAAAAAAAAAAAAAAAAAAAAAAAAAAAAAAGAACATGTTGGTCATTACACGTGTTACATCTGCCCATATTTTAAACAATTTTATCGGCTTTAAAAGAAAAATTAGATGCTAGATTTAGCATTCAACGACGCTTTTGATGATATAATATAACTCAATTAGGCAACCGTACATTTATGTGCATTATGTACTCATGGGACTAGTAATTTGACCTTGAATTTCCCTCTTACGCAATACTGGCGTTTACGGTCAAATTTCATCTAACAAAAACTACTCTCATCATCATTTCACAGTGGGGAAGAAAAATTAAAGAACATAAATGTTAAGAGAATGGATTTAAAATATGTTTAATAAAAAGATTCGTTTTTTAATTTAAATTATAATTTATAAATTTGAGGAGAGATGAGAAGAAAAAAGAAAGAAAAGAATTATAATTTATAAATTATTAAATTTTTATTTTAAAAAATTAATTTATTTAAAAAGACACTCTAATATTATTTTATAATTGTAATTATGTTTATATTTACATAATATAAAACTCGATATTTTACACTTAATTTATAACCATCTATGTGATAAATTCAAAATATTGAAAATTTAATGACAGGATTATCTCTTATTTCGCTTCTTGAGATTCTCGATGCTTTTATGATTTGGATTGGAAAAGCTTCTACGTGTCAATCATGTGATTTTCGGATTTTAACAGAGTAATAGTTATCTGTCAATCAGGGTCGCGGCATTGTGTTAAATTGTGCACATTTCAATAATGGTTGAGCTGGATATAATCGAGCAGATGATCCAGCTAAGATATTCTTGCATTTTTCAATGCATTGTCACGGCGGTCTGCAAACTGAATGAATGAGAGGCATTTCAAAGAGTAAAGAAGGGAGTCAATGTAGAGTAGGATAGGATTGCATTTTTAAATCTCGTTCGCTTTATCAATTTAATTTTTTAATTTTAAATTTTTATAATAAAAATTTTTAAAAAATATCATATTAAAATTTTCTATTACAGTAAAAAATTTTTAAAAAATGTCACATCTTAACTCGAATCAAAAACTCGAATCCGCGAAGTGAACGAGGCCTTAGTGATTATTAATTTCTCAACCATAAGATTTGCAGTATAATAATTTTTATAACGCGCCGTAAATTTTTAATATAAATTATATAAATTAAAATATTAAAAAATTAATTTAATAATTTAAAATAATTATTTTTATTAGTGAAATAAAATAATTTTTTCTACTGTAAAAATTTTCGAGTAAAAAATCATATAAAATATTTGTAGACAGTGACGAAACTAACTAAGGCCTAGAAGGGTGTGTAGCCCCCTCAGGCGCAACTACCTGCTTTAGTTCTTTTAAAATTTATTATTTTGTCCTATTTCTTCTTATTTAGCCCTCCTAAAATTTTTCATTTATAAGTTTTATGCTGATATTCTTAAAAGTTTTTATCTCTGTCTTTAAGTTTGATACAAGATTTATATTATTTTGCCCCTTTAAAATTTTTCTAATTCTATATTTTAGGTAAAATGCTAATATATTTTCATTTAGGCCGTCAATTTTTACTTCTAATAATACTCTATTACATAATTAATTTAGTTTAAAATTTTTGTTTAATTCAAACTCTCCTGAATTTTTATTTTTATTTATTTATGTTTTTATTTATATTTTTTTGGCTTTGTCACTGCCTGTAGAAGAACAATATAGAGGTTTTTTTTTTTCCTCAATAACAACACGTTTAGATGTATGTGCATTACTAATTTTAATCATTAAATGAAGAAAACAAACCATCGAAACCTTTCTATAAAAAAAAAAAAAAAAAAAAAAAAAAAAAAACAAGATTGTCATATTCTACTTGCAAAAGTTAAAAAACTCCGACCACTTAAATTGGGGTTTTTTTTTTTTTCATCATTTAATGGAATTGCACACATTATTTCTAAACAAACGTTTAGATGTATTATAGTGTCATTCAAGAAGAGTTTTTGTTAAATTTCAGGGAAATTGGTATATTTCTGTCACATCTCCTTGATTCGCTTTCAAATTTTCAATGGCTTGACTAATTAGTAAATAAACTAGTACGTGCCAATCTCTAATGTTAAGTAACCAAGCGACTCGGGCGTGATTTGGAGGAATTAATTAGAGCAGTCTTATTGCTGTTGACCTATCCTTTGGCAACTTCTAATCATCTTAGATCCTTCCTTGTCATTGTGCATAGTGGCCTACCGAGGTCTTAAAAGTTATTGGGACCATGAATTATGAGCCATTTAGGGCGTGTTCACTTCGTCATTAAACTTTGAATTTAACTGACATTGGGCTAAAGTTTGGCTCACTAATTTGAAATTGAAAAATTTTCGATTTGGGATTTATTCTTCCAACTAAAATTAATGTGCACAGTGAAAAGATTTTTTTTTCTCATTTGGCTTTCTTCACTTTGCTCGCATTAATTAATGAAACTCTTTACTAAAACCCCAATTCCGTGCACATTTTGAAGAGAGAGCTTGATTAATTAATTAAAATACGACATCCTCCGACACATTAAAATAATATTTATTAATAATAAAAAAAAAACTTATCCTAATCAAACACGGTTATATATTATTTCCATTTTAAATTTCTGGATATGGCTATTGATGTTTGGATGTCGCTTGCACGGCATGTCGTTTTGAGCCGATTGTCGTTTTACATGTCCGTTTACATGTCGAGCAATGTGGCTTTTGTCGTTTTCCATGTCCGAGCAATGTGGGCGCCGTTTAGATGTCCGTGTTTTGCAATTCTTAAGGTGATTAGAACATTAGTTTTATTGTAAGCGCACATTTTCGCATTTTCCCTTCCCTTTTGGATACCGCCTTTTGCATGATTTATTTCTTTAGTCTCAGATCCTGTCTTTGATGATATATATGTGTGTGTGTGTGTGTGTGTGTGTGTGTGTGTGTGTGTGTGTGTTCATCATATCCTACTGAGACCATGTACACATAAAAGCACAATAAATATCTAGGGAGCAATAAATTATTCATTTGCTTGATGTGAGATAGGTTTGCAGTGTCAACCTAATTGAGATAATCAAAAGCCAAAGATCCTATAAATATATTCCTTTGCTAAAATTGTAAGATTGTCCCTCTCAGTTTCCAATGTATATTTTTGAGGTTGCTTTGCTGGCTCAATTTTGTTTTTTTTTTTTTTTTTTTTTGTAATAAATCGTTTTTTCCAGGGAAAAGGGAAGGAAAAAGACCATAACATGATAACATGCTTGTCCCGTTTCTAGAGAAGAAAAGCATATTGGAAATGTATTTCTTATGAATAATTTACTATTCAAATTTCAAAACTCTCATTATTTTGTTAAATTTTTTTTTGAAGGCTATCAACTATTTATTGATTGAAGTTTACCTATCTCTTAACTCACATAATTGAAGTGTTGATCGATTTGACTCTCCAAAGTTGTTCTTCGACTAATGCATTAATCAAATAAACTATATAATCCATATTCATATAGTTCTAAATCTCGAATCTCTCTTAGAGAATTCTTGACGATATAAATTTGAGAAGCATTTCACCTACAACTTTGACTACACACATATAAATGGCTTAGAAGGAATAGATTGTAGTTGGCATACTTCCTTGTGAGTATGAGGTTGATTAATAACCTGCTCGGTGGGAGAGTTTACATAGGTTTGAAGCCAAAATCAATTTAAACATTTGTTCAATAACATTACGAAGTTGGATTTAGGTGTAGACTTCATTTGATCCCATAATTTACTTATTAGATGCCAAGAGGAAGAACCGACGATGAGTCCACCCTTCACCGGACCGAAAGGCAAAAGAGGAGTTGCTTACGCGACTTGCCCTCTACAATCGAAAAGTAATGGAAAAAGCCTGATTCTAAAACTTGGGAGGATTGGGCGAAAGAACTGCAAGAATTTTTAAGGATCATGACTTCAGAAGTCCAATGATGAAAGTTCGCCTCAAAGCCAAGTTTGATCAAGGTTATGTTAACACAGACTTGGTTGGGACCCCCATAACCGGTCCGCAGCATCCCATAATATTGGGAAGATTTTGCCAAGGTAAATTTCTAAACTCCCTCTTCTAAAGTTAGTTAGTTATTGTTGGATTCGCATACACTTGGCTAATTTTGTTTCCTCATTTACATGCGTAACAAGAAATGGGCCAAATAGCCAAGAATCACCTCTTAAGAACTTTAACTTGTAATATGATACACTCCAACAAACGTGGGAGGGTTCAACCCTTCAACGTCTTGAAGTTGGAAGCGATGATTGCTTCGCTTACCACCATGGCTGGCTTGAATAAAGGCAACTCAAAAAAGTCCTCATTAAAATTAAGACTTGTTTCTTCTATAGAAACGTCAACTAAGAGCTCCTCCTCATGTTGGGCCTAGTGATGATCTCCGGGACCGCCGCCCAATGTAAGGAAATGGCTTGATGATGACACCGCAATCAGTTTTTAGAGGCCATTACTTGGTATCCAAATATTTTCGTGAACATGAGTGAAAGTCAGTGTACATTATTCGTGACAAAAACAATTAATTCCACGCGACTCAAGCATGTGGACCTTAACCCCCATACTTCCATGGGGACACATTTTATGCAGCCACCATTCCCCAACTACATGTCTCAACCCGCCAACTACATGCATCCGCCACCCTTCTTTGGACAACAATCCACGAACAATATGCCACGTCCCTCAAACTTTGGGGACCCCAACCTGTCCCACCAATGCCTAATATTCACCAAAACTACAATGCCCAACAACCGCCTCTTATAGTCCCCAAACGCCATATTACTACATGCCTCACTTTCCACCGCAATCGGGACATTTTGGCGAAGGATGGAAGTCCGGACCAAAAGTTGAGTTTTCCTTTAATCAAATTTACGCCATTGTTTGTATTCATCCATTTGAACAATTGCCATTTTATGATTGAACCTAGTATTTGAGTTGATGTTGTTGAACAATTGACATCTTTTAGATTTGAACTTAGTATTTGAGTAGATGTTGTGTACTTTGTTCTACTACAGCCATGCTAGTGTCGCATTGGTCATGGCTGTTGAGTTGTATTATGAACTTCAGTATTTATTATTGGATTATGTCAACTCCATCTTTACTTGCAGATGGGATGACCATTTCATATATATTCTTGCATTATGACTTTAGCGCAATAGCAATGTGGAATGCAGGACCCTCAAATTACGCTACCCAAAGTAATGATGGAGGTGACTCGGACGTATTTGTTTTTTGTGGTATTACTACACATACATGGAAAGACCAGTCTAAAGCATACGTTTTGTCCAATACCTACTTGATGGACATGAGGGGCGTTATTAGGGCCAAAATTAGAATGGGAAGTGATTGTTTTCGACGACTTAGTTCTTTGCTTGAACTCAAAGGCCTTTTAAGGCCGATAAGGAACATGAATGTCGAATTTTCCTATACATTGTTTGTCAAAGTTCAAACAATTCAAAGATCAATGGCGGCGATTCTTACCATTTCAAAGTATTTCCTAATGGTTTTGACTTTCTTACACCACCAAACTTCAACATTATCGATCCCGTTTGTAGTCACAAGATGGAAACAAGTACCGCCATGGTTTCGAAACTTGTTACTCATCTTCATCAATATGTAGAATTGTATTGTTGCTTATGGTAACTAGTTAATCAAGAATTGTGTTGGCGCCTTGATGGTACTCATGTACCGCTGGTTCCACCAGCAGCAAGAAATCGGAAGGGGTTCTACTCTCAAAATGTGTTTTGTTTTGACATGAGATTCACCTACATATTAGCTGGATGGGAGGGCTCATGATGCACGTTCACATCCGCAAACGGGAAGGTAATTTTTACATAATTTTTGGAAACAACACGTTTGTTGATAGCAATGTGGAACTAATATATTCATGTAATGTCTTCTAACGCACACCATAGGTAAATATTACCTAACTGGATAAGTCAATCTACATTACTTGGCGCCATATCGAGGGAGCACTTTTCACCTTCAAGAGTTTCAAGGCGTGGTAGGCCCCAAACTCCGCGTGAGTTGTTCAATTACACCCATTCGTCCCTCGAAATTGTATTGAGCGCACATTTGGCGTGTGGAAAGCAAGGTTCCGTATTCTTAAATGCATTAACAACTACCCGATATTAGACATTCCTCTTGTTTGTGCTATACTACACAACTTCATACACATGTACAACCACAACGATGATCTACACCACCGTACATGAGAGATGCCATTCCGTAGTTGAAATTGATCCACTAACATTCAAGATGTGAATCGTTCCCGATCGGGGAACCCAACTTGCTCAAAACCGTCCGAACCGACGACAAATGCATATATTAAGGGATGAAATAGCTAATAGTATGTGGGCTGCATATGAAAACAACCGGCGTTGATAGATTAGTTTCGCAATGAGGTATTGGCTATTTCTTTTATCACTTGTTTTTTGTTGTCTTTCATGAACTGACCACTTTGTGTTCATATTGTTGCAGCTGGCTGAGGGCACACACTTGCTACTTGACCACTCAACAATGGAAGCAGGAAACCTCTCTGTTGGAGTTGACAATACAAGATTGCTTTAAAATTTGGTAGAGTTGCAAAAGGTGAGTCGATCTTGCATTGTCCATAAAGTCTTGGTTGTGTGTATATAATATTTATATGTGTCTAATATACACATATATATACGCAAACCTATTATTACACATTTCTTTTTGCATATAGCATTTTATCCCATGTGCTTGTCGGACTTTTAGCTTTAGATCATGAAGGAATTCTGACCTCTCTATTATCTTTCTCTCATAAGCTCTACACAGACAATGGACTCAAGAACTCGCCTTGATCACGCTTTGTTCCAACTAACTCCCACTAGAACAAGGTAATATTTATGTATATATGTATGTGTGTATATATTACTAATTTAGGCTGTTATTCGATCTGGGTTTCTTCTAACATGTAGGTTTTTGTATGGGCACTTTTGGCTCATGTTGGTGTTTGAAGATGTGGCTTGGTGATCTTCGCTGTTAATGGTGGAAACGAGAAATTGGCCTCGGGGCTTCTTGACCCGTTTCTGGCTCACCTCAATTCGGCAAAAGACTAGATTTCGAAAGGAGGATATTCCATTAAAAATCCATGGTCGGGCCCAATCCAAATTAAACGTAAGGGCCAAGCGGCTAAGCTCAAAAGATTGCTACTTACGCTTGATATCATGATATATATAAACCCACACATATATATGTGTGAATACACATTTATGCATGTTTCATAAGTTGTACCGATTCTATTTATGTTTTTTTTTGATTGCTTAGTTGAAACTGTTTACAGATGATTGTTACAATGCTATTCTGTTATTAAGACAAGAACTAGAAACATATATTGCATATATGTCGTCATCATCTATTAAACGACGTCATGGCAATTATAAAACGACGTCGTTTTACATAAACCGACGTTGGTTTTTGGCTTGAGAAATATATTATTGCATCATCTATTAAACGACGTCGTTTTACATAAACCGCCGTTGGTTTTTGGCTTGAGAAATATATTATTGCATCATCTATTAAACGACGTCGTTTTACATAAACCAACGTCGGTTTATGGCAATTATAAAACGACGTCGTTTTACATAAACCGACGTTGGTTTTTGGCTTCAGAATATTATTTTTTGAACGACGGCGTTTTTAACCAAATATTTCCAATTTCGGCCAAACCATTATTTTTTAGTCCAACAGAAATGCATACCAATGTTGAAATTAATTGGAGTTTAGTATTTGTGTAAGTGAACACAAAACTCAAGTTTTAAAAGTTAAATAGTCAACACCTAAACACTAAACTCCAAATTTCAAATTACACTCAAATTTTTTGAAACTCAAATCTAGTTTTTTAACTCGAATCATAAAATTTAAATTAATGAAGTGAACGCACCCTTAGTTGTTCGGCGTCAAGTTACTTTGAATTTATGACATGAAATAAAAGTGTTTAATTTCTTTAAAAAAATTAATGAATTTATTCTTAAAAATACACGGCATGAATTTTTATCTCATTTTCTTAATTAATATCTTTACTAATATAATTACTTAATTAAAAATAATATTTATTAATAATAAAAAAATAAAAATTAAGATTATATGTACTTTTAAATAGTATTTATCAAGAATTTTCTAATTTCTGTACAAAAGCCCACTTGACTTTTCATTAACTCATTTCTATGTGTGAATTTTGTGTTTGGCGCACGTCAATTGAAGGTGAAGTGGATGTAACCAAGACTTGTACTGAAATGTGATTGGATGCAACTAAGGATTTGACACTCATACTGGGACCCTTTGGTCGATCAAGGAACCAGCATTGGGACCCACGTCCTAGCATAGTATATTCCCTTCAAGTCTTTATTCCTCCAAGGATTCTTGCCATATTGCCAAAAAGTAGACAAATATAAATGATTCTACCACCCTTTTCTCTTTTTTGCCACCCACTTGGTGGTCAAATGGCATTCCGAGGAAAAGTACTAGTTTTAGACTTGAGATTGATCATGCGAGACAATGTTATGTCCTAATGAAAAAGTAAGATTAATTTTCATGTGAGAGGATGTACTTATTGTAGTGTAGTTTTTAAATGTTAGGTCATATGATAATTGTATGAAGAATAAATAGCATTCGACAAAATATGATAAAAATCTTATAGCTCAAAAGCTTAAAATTAAGACTAACGTTAACATACTCCTCCTAACCTTATTTAAGACCTATCTCAAATACCGAGAGAAATATTTAGTGAAAGTCACAGCATTTGAACCTTGAACATACTCCTAGCCTTATTTAATCGAGTCACCCCAATCTTTTCCTACTAAGCCATAATAATCCATAGTGTCTACAAAAGTATTTAAAGGTCACAAGTAAATACTCTAATATTTCAAAATTCTAAAGTTTTTAATGTCTTTATTTGATTCATATCTCAATTTGATTTTGATGTGATGTCATATTAAAAATGTAAATATCCTATGACATAGAAGAAGTCTACGTTTTGTTTTATGCATGACGAAATTATGGGCTTTTGCTGAAAATACGGATTAATTTTCTACCTCACGATAAATCACCATTTAATTGGTCAACAAAAATTCAAAAGCACTTTGTAACGTCTCGTTGAACATTGATGTTGTACTTAAAGTAATTCTCCACGTACGCCCCCCTTTTACCTAGCCTTTCCATTCATTTTACTGAGCGTAGGAGAAGACTAATAAAGAGGACATGAACAAAGGCCAATTACTAATAGTAAGTCGTGTGATTTTCAAAAGAAAGTTATGGTAGTTGATTTGAAATTCAATAAAATGTGATTTAATTCCACAAAAAACAACCCCATATTCACTCTAGTACTCATTAAAATACTGATTCATAGATAGATATGTGTACCATATTCAAAGCGTTTGGCACTAGCTAGTAGGGGTGGCAATACGGGTTACGACACGACACGAACACGACTCAATTTTTTCCGGATTAGTGTCAAAAATATCAACCCTAGGTCAATTTAGTGTCAACCCAAAATTGACCCGTCTAAAAAAGGGTCGGGTTAGTGTTAACCTGTATGACACTAAATTAACCCGTTTAGTTAATTTATTAATTTTCTACTATTTTTTTAATTTTGGACCTTTTAATAATTTAGTCTCATAAGAGAAAAAACCCTAATCCTCCCTCACACCCACACACGCACACACACACTTTTCATATATTCCTTAATCTTATTCACTTTGAAATATTGCATATATGTACTTATATTGTCTAAGCATTTTTTTTTAATCTTATGTAGGAATTTGATGATCTTGTTGATGATGACTTCTCTGATGTTCCCCAAAAATCTCAATTAGAGCTTTACTTGGATGAGCCTAGGGTAAATAGGAATGCACCTTTAGATATTCTTGCATTTTGAAAGTCAAATCAATTCCGCTATCCTATTCTTGCCATGATGGCTCGTGATATCTTAAGCATCCCGGTATCAACAGTTGCATCAGAGGCAGCATTTTGTAATGGTGGTCATGTGCTGGATCAATTTTGAAGCTCACTTAAGAGTGAAACTATTGAAGCACTTCTCTATACTAAAGACTGGTTATTTGGAAATGAAGGTAAAATATTTTACACTTATCTTTTGAATCAGTTTAGTTAATTTTATTATAGCTATTTCTAAAATTATTTTTTAAAATCTTGTTGGATGTTAACTTAGGTGATCATGATAAGGCATTACTTGAGGATTTGAATGAGATGACAAAGGATGTAGTTTCTTGTAGCTTGAATGATAATGCTCAAGCTTGAAACTCGGTTGCTTTTAACTCTTGAACACTTAGAAGATAACTTTAGCTTTATTATTTAGTTAGAGTTGGTTATCCAATTGAACTTTGTTATTTTATTGGACTTTGGTATGTAGTTAGACGTTATTTTGAAGACATATCTGATTCATGTTGTTTTTAATGTAATTTTAGTGCTTCAAATTGTTTTAAAAAGTGACATATCAATTACGGGTTCGGGTCAATTTCGGGTCAGGAATGCGGGTGAATTTTGAGTCCTAATTAACGGGTTATGACGGGTCGTGTTAGTGTTAGTGTTTTCTCAACTCGTCATGTCAGGGGTCGTGTTAGTGTTGAAAGTTTTAAAAAAAAAATTTTCTTCAACCCGACACTAACACGATCCGTCGACACGATTTGCCAGCCCTACTAGCTAGTAGCTAGGAGTGAACACAAGAGACGACAACAAATGAGTATTTACACATCTCAACAAACACCAAAAACATTATTTGACTAGTAAAATCACAGAGGCAATTAACAACCATAACTTTGAAATTTGGAATACAAAAGAAGATAATCACATTAGGCCAAAGAAAACACAAATAAAATCATAGGTCCCAATTCTAAAGTCGCCTTTTTGGGAGGTTAGAGTGGGAACAACATGGACATGGTGGGGTCCCTCTTTAGCATAATTTTGGTGGTATTATTTGCCACAACAAAAGCATGACATCTGAAGCGTAAAGTTGGTTCACTTCCCACCCCACACTTATTCTTTTTTTTTTTTTTTTTAATTATTTTCGGTTTTGTTCTGTTGCCTTGCCTTGTGTGGGCCGTGGGCCCCCACCACTCTCCTCAACCACGTGTCCTCACCTCCGGGCTTCGCAAAGCCCCCGCATCGACGGCCCGTATTCCACTTCGCGTCTTCATCAGGGTACCCATCGCCTCCTCCTAACCTGTTTCTATCGTCCTAACCACCCATCCGTCCTTTTCCGTTTTAGCCCTTAATCACGCGGTTAATTTCGTCATTTGCAGACTCCCAAAACAACTAATCAGCCCCCACCATAAAACTCGTCTCTATTGGCCCCTCAACCCATCATCGCATACACGCCTCGTAGACAATCTTCTCTCCCACCCCTTATATTATAGTTATTGATATTATTATTATTATTCTATCAACTCTCCCATGCTCATTTTAAACAACATTTTCATTTCACCACTCTCTTAGTCTCTCCTCTTCTTTCCAAAATAAGAACAAAATCATACAATAGTTTTTTTTGGTGGTGAAGCCTGCTAGTGTTTTTCCTCTTTTGCAGGACTTCAATGGAGAGTACCGACTCCTCGGCGGGATCTCAACATCATCATCATCATCACCATCAACAACAACAACAACCGAACCTTCCGCCAGGGTTTCGTTTCCACCCGACGGATGAGGAGCTTGTTGTCCACTACCTCAAGAAGAAGGCTACGTCAGCTCCTCTTCCGGTCGCCATCATCGCTGAGGTTGATCTCTACAAGTTCGATCCCTGGGAGCTTCCAGGTATCTATAACTCAATCCAAATTTCACGAAAATAAGAAAAAAAAAAAAAAATTAATTGATATAATTCATGTTTTTATGGAGAATTAATAATTAATTTTGCAGCTAAGGCGACGTTTGGGGAACAAGAATGGTACTTTTTTAGCCCGAGGGACCGGAAGTACCCGAACGGGGCGCGGCCGAACAGGGCGGCGACGTCGGGGTACTGGAAGGCCACCGGGACGGACAAGCCGGTGTTGACATCGGGCGGAACTCAAAAAGTCGGCGTCAAAAAGGCTCTGGTTTTCTACGGAGGAAAACCCCCAAAAGGGATTAAGACCAACTGGATTATGCATGAATATCGGCTTGCAGAGAACAAGGCCAATAACAAGCCTCCTGGTTGTGACTTGGGCAACAAGAAGAACTCGCTGAGGGTAAATTCGTCCGTACAAAATTCCCGATTACAAAACCACGATGCTTTTGTCTGAATTTATGCCTGATTTTTTTTTTTTTTTTGGATTAATCAGCTTGATGATTGGGTGTTGTGCCGGATTTACAAGAAGAACAATACAAATAGGCTATTGGATCATCAGGAGAGGGATCATGGTTCTATTGATGACATGTTGGGCCCCATCAATCAGTCTCCGATGAGCAACTTGGCGGGCCCACAGAATATTGGAAAGCTGCAACAACAACTTCCAAAGTCCGCGACACTATTAAGCTACGGGAGTGCGCTAAGCGAAAACGACCACAATCTGTTCGACGGAATGCTCAGCTGCACCAACGACAACGGAATTAATATAAACGCCGCCGCCGCCACCACAACCACCACTTTAGCCTCTTCCTCGTGCTCTAAACAACAACCCGATCATCATCAGCTTCCGATGAAAAGGGCAGTGCTTCCGGGGATGTACTGGAACGATGTCGTCGACAACGAGGATGACGGCAGTGGGCCCGGCTCGTCGTCGACCAAGAGGTTACAGTTGGATCACGACTGTTTAGGGACGGGGACGGACGGCAATAGCCACGCGAACTCGTTGGCGACTCTGCTCAGCCAGATTCCCGCCCAGACGACGTCGTTGCACCAGCAATCGGTGCTCGGAGGTTTGGGAGATGGGCTCTTCCAAAGACCTTTTCAATTGCCGGGGATGAATTGGTTTTCTTGATTCATTTTCTGGGAAGCGCTGGCTGCTACTACAAATACATGATCTCATTATTCATGCCTAACCTGCGAGGACTTAAAACGTTGAAGGTATATATATATATATACAGATTGCCACCAGCCAATTGATCTTATTATATACACTAAAAATATAAATTGATATATAAATAGTCAATAAGATGTAAAGATTTGGATCGAGCATGGAGATTTTGCTGTTAGGAATTTATAGCAGCTATTCATATAGTTAGAGTGGCCTGAAAGTCCTGAGTTAATTGGCCAATTATTTCAGTTATACGCAATAGATATTTTTTCAGAAAGTTCCCTATATAAAGATAATTGATACACATACTATATATATATATATATATATATATATATATATATATACTTGTTAGTGAGGTGCTTTTGATGTAGAAAGTATAAAGCAGATGAACTATATATGATCGATGTATTTCTTTAGCTAGGTGATTGAACACTTGAATGATCTTGTACAGTTGTTGTAATTGTGGAATATGCTGCTACACACATTTGAAGAAGATAATAATCAATTATTATAATTTGTATATTAATTACATCTTATCCTTTTGATATTCATGCTTCTTGGGACCCATATTTGGGAGATTAGTTTGCCTTTTTGATTTGTAAATTGTTTCTTTTGCTCTAATTTGCTAGTAACTTGATTTCCATACAAAAAATAATAAAACAAAAGTGGTGACACAGCAGAATAGATAGAATGGGATTTTACCGACTTAATCTGACGGAGAATTCTCGAATTCACCTAAAAGCAACCCCATAAAAAGGAAAGTTCCCAAATTGGAGAGAAAACACAAGTCTAGTATTTAATTCTCAACTATTCAAAGTCTCCCTATTACATAAACAATGCGGCTATTTATAATTCACATAGAAAACTAATAGCAAAATAACAACTGATATAAACAACATATTAATAACAAAACAAAACTAAACTAAACTAATAAACGACGATACAACTAAATAAACAACTACTATATCAAAAACTCCCTACATCTGTTTACCCTGCCTACGAAAAAGAACTCGATCTCGAGCTCGGTAGAAGCACTCAGAAGGCAAATGTGATGTAGCAAGCGAAACCAATAGTGGAAAAAAAAAAAAAAAAAAAACTCGCTTAGGCTTGTGCAAGTGGAAGACCCCAACCGAAAAGTTTCACCTTATCTCATCCCAAATCCACAAAGGCACCAAGACAATGCTCCAACGGATTGCCGCAAAATTCCTAACCCATCGCCATTGATGCCCACTTGAAGTTTTGATATTGAACTCCTCAAAATCAATTCCTAGTGCTCTAGAAAATTGGCTGACAAGAATATGCTAACGGATTCGGTGCTCTAGAAAATAATTTTCTTGAGGGTTGAGTACTTGCATTAGTATGAGTCCGATTCATGAATTTGTTTTATAAATCACTAAGAGAATCAATGATACTAAAGAATAAACATGTTACATGTAATAAGAGAGGTTAATGGATTTCACGTATCTTTAATTATGAATTATTTATGGAGAATTGATCTATATGTAATGACTATATCAAATGGATACTTTATAGTTTGGAAGTAAATTATATCAATAATTACGAGAGTGCAATTCCAAGTTTATAGTGGAATAATTTTAAAATTAATAGAATTAATTAAGTAATTAATTAAAGAGTTTTAAATAATTACTAATTTTATTGAAGCTCAAAATTATAGGTTCATGAGTCCCCGTGTCGTCCTTGTAATTCTATCATACACTAAGAATAAAGTGGGAATTTTAAAATTTTAGAATTCTAAATAAAACACTCAAAAATAATTAATTGAGAATTAATTGAATATTAAATAATGTAATTATTTAATTTGAATTTTGGAACATACATGTGATGAAGATTACAATTGTCACGCGCCTAACACTGTAGGAATCTCTCTGAAATTCAGTTACTTGTTCTCTAAGTTAACCAATTGACTTATTTAAGAAGTTATCTAATTGAAATTTAAATTAAATTAAGTTTGACATTAATTAGAATTTGAATTTGAGTCAAAATTAAACAACTAGATAAAAAAGAAATTTTGTTGCCTCCTTATGTACAGTAGGCGCCAACCACAAGGAGCTTATCCCTGTGGTGACTGAATTTTATCTACAATAGGAGAGAAAATTGTTCCAAAGTTAAATAAGAATTTACTTTGATTTCAAATAGGATTTTAAATAAAATATTATATCTTATTTTCTAAAACCTTATCTTAAAATATAATATAGAGTTTCTCTAGGACTCTAAGACGTACTCTATAAATAGGAGACTGTAGAAAATTAGAAAACACATTTTTTTCTCCCTTTCCCTATGTGATAGCATGTAACATGCTAGTTACGGGCGTGTAACATTCTGTCAGATAGTGTGTAACATGCTAGTGACAGGTGTGTAGCTTTTCCACTCCCTCCCCTACAGGTGGCGTGTGCCTAGTATAGGCATGTAATACGCAGTTGGTTAGCATGTAACCTACTAGAGGTGAGCATGTGACCTTGGAGAAAAAGAGAAGAAAAGTTTTTACAAATTCCTAGTTTCACGTTGTGCATGAGTTGGTGATAAACGTGTAGCATGCTAGTTACGGGTGTAACATTTTGTCAGACAGTATGTAACATGTTATTGACAGGTGTGTAACTTTTCCACTCCCTCCCCTACAAGTGGCATATGCCTAGTATAGGCATGTAACTTGTAGTTGGTTAGCATGCAACCTACTAGAGGTGGGCATGTAACCTTAGAGAAAAAGATAAGAAAAATTCTTACAAATTCCTAGTTTCACGTCGTGTATGAGTTGGTGTTCATAGAAGATTTGAGTGTTTTGAGTGCTAATACTATTTTGCTTTAAGTGTGCCAATACACATGTCTTTGTAGATTCAAGAAATTGACGAGGAAAATTTTGATATTCCAAACAAGTTTAAAGTGAGGATCATTCGTGGTCAAAAAATTTTTATCGACTTAATCATTTGCTTGATAAATTTATTCATAAATAAATTTATTCGCACATAAGTTAATATATTCTATAAAATATCTTAAAAATTTATTAAAATTTTTATTATACACGATTCGTTAAATACGCACTTTTCATAAAAAAAATTGTTTTCAAAACCAACAGAACAGACTGCTTAACAACCAAATCAACATATATTATCCTCAAATTTCAATTTTCCAAGTTCTGTGCCCATGGTTTCAACTTCTCCCTCAACTTGATATTTTTGTTCACTTTGCATCCCATCAACTATTTCAGGACCACATTGATCATCCAAAGCCTCACTTTTCGTCACATCAAAGGAATCCATAAGCTGATCGCCTTCCTGAAACTTAGTCAAACCATAGCCTAAAGTATCACAAAAGTGATTTTTATTCTCTTCGTATTCAAACCATTAAGAAAAAAATGCCATCATATCAGCAAGGGTTGTGGGTCTACCTTTTGGTAAGCCTGGCTTGGATTTCTGCATAAAATTTGGGCCAAATTGATTGTTCAGCTTGTGAAAGAAATCAGCATCATTTTGCTTATTAGATTCAGCAATCAGCGTTGGGCAAAATAATTTGCTGAACTCACTTATCTGATTTGGGCCAATTGACTTGTTGGGCTCATTAAGTTGAAGTGGGTCATCTTGATCTTGGGCTAGATCAACCTCTCTAAGCCCATATTGCTGAACATCATCAGAAGGTCGTGGAGAAGAGACCTTCAAACAGAATACGGCGCCGCCTTGTGCCTTGCTTAAATCGTTCGCGCTGTTCCAGCTGGGATCACCGCCCTCGTCGCTGGAGTCGCCGCTGAAGCTTGGATCGACGGTGAATATCGCATTTCTGTCGGAGCCATTTGAACCTGAGGCTGTCGCACTGGCTGGGTTAGATGATTTGTCGGGGTGGCGCACGGTTTCGGAAGGCCGTGACAGTTCGCGCTGACAAGTTTCGGGCGGTGGTGCTCCGTTTTTCCGGATTTGTCTGCACTGCCCGTGTCACGGCTAAAGGCGCCCTCTGGTGAAGTCTGCCGATTCTTCTCCCTCACGTAATCGCGCCCCAAATCCGTCCTCTCTATTCGGCGGTTCTGCTTCCTCGTCGCATCCAAGGAATTCGCCGCACCACTCTCGTTATCCACGACGCCGCCATTCGATTCTGTCGTCGCCGTAAAAGCCATAATTGGACTGGAGCTTAAGTGTTTGATTTGCAGATCGGTGGACATGAAATTTTGTTTCAATGTTTCTCGCATTTTCTACCAACTTCTAATCGTCTTTTTCTCCTGAGATTCTCTTTGTTTCTGCTTCTTTTCCCACCAATAGACAACATAGCCTCTGAATTGAGAACCCACCAGAAAAGCTTGGTTTGTCATCTCTACATCTATGTTATTGAAAAATTCATCCACAATTTCAAGCCATTCACTGAATTTCCTTTTATCAAAAACTCCTCTAAAGTTAGGGATCTTGAATCTAAGTGTTGAATCTTGCTTTATGGATTTGGATGTATCTGGAATTTGAGATTTTTGTGCAGGTTGTTTCGAACTTGGTTGATAGTGGTGGTAGGGCTGGTGAATCTGGTGGTGTTGGTTTTGTTGTTGAAGGTGGTAATGGTAAAGGTGGTCGGAGTAAAAGTCACGGTGGTGGTGGTGGTGGTGGCGGTCGTAAGATGATGAAGATGGTGGAGGTGGAGAAAAGGTTCGTTGGTGGGCACTCTACCGTCGAGATCCGTAACTCCGGTAATGTGAAACTTCACACTGATCGGCGTAGAAGTGGCTCCAATCACCGATTATGCTGTCGAACTCCAGGAAAGACCAAGAGCTCTGATACCAACTGACGCAACAGAAGGGATAAAACGAGATTTTACTGGCTTAACTCGGATGGGCTTAACTCGGACGGAAAGTTCTTGAATCCACCAAAAAATAATCTCATGAGGGGAAAATTCCCAATTAAGAGAGAAAACAAAGTTTAGTATTTAATTTTTAAATATTTAAAGTTTTTATATTACTTAAATAATGTGATTATTTATAGTTCACAATTAAAATAAATGACATATTAATAACAAAATTAAATTGAAGTAATAAATGACGATATAATTAAAATAAACGATTACTATATAAAAAACTCTCTATGTCAAATCCGCAAACGTGATGTATAAACAAGAACTCAACATCGAGTTTGTTAGAAGCACTCAGGTCCCGTTTATTTTGCGTATTTAAGTTTAAAATTTGAGTTTTGTTATAGTAAAAAGTTCTTATAAACAGTTACATCTAATTTTTTTACTACAGTAAAAAATTCTCACATAAAATTAAATCTCAACTCGAATTAAAAACTTAAATCAATAAACTAAACGGGCCCTTAGAAAATAAACGTGATGTTGTAAGTAAAACCAATAGTGGCAAAAAAAAAAAAAAAAAAAATCCACTTAGGCTTGTGCAAGTGGAAGACCCCAACCGAAAAGTTTCGCCGTATCTTGTACCAAATCCGCAAAGGCACCAAGACAATGCTTCAAAGGAATGCCGCAAAATTCCAAACCCACAGCTGTTGACGCCTATTTGAAGTTTCAATATTGAACTCCTCAAAATCAACCCATAGTACTTCAGAAAATTGGCTGACAAGGATATGTTGAGAATGATATTTTAAAAATATGAGATGTAATAAGATATTTATTATTTATTTAATAAAAATATTTATTTATTATTTTATGTGCATATATTATTTAATATTTTATGAATATAATTGAATTTTTTTATTATTTATGTGACCTTGTATACAAGTGTTATATGCTAGAGGATAATATTTAAGAATAATAATTAAAATGATGTTTGTAATGAATTTAATTAAAGTTCAGAATCTTTAATTAAAATATTGTTAATACATGTCATTCCCATTTAAAATAGAATGGTGTTATCCACACCGTTAATATGACAAAATATTAAATGAGTGTATCACGCATAATGAGATTATGTGGAACCGAGACACGGATACAATATGGATTACTGATAATTTCTGTTAAGTATAGAAATTCTAATTAAGTCCACTGATGGTCATATATAGAATGATATTACACCTTAGTTATTAGCATACTCCTATTTGGGGATTTATGCATACTCCCATTTGTGGGTTTTTAAGGTATTTTAGGATATTTTTTTTTTGGGTTTTTACGGGTTTTTAGGTTAATAAATATTTTTTACTCATCCCGGCTCCTGTGCCCCTGGGCGCCCCTTTACCCGGGCCGGGGGTTTTTAACAGCGTTCTACTTTTACTTCTCATTTTTATAGTCATTTTTTTTTTGGCACGCCTAGAAAAATGTAAGGATCGGTTTTACAAAATTTCATTATTTTTTGGCGTTGTTTTATTTTATTATATTTTTTAAAGACGAAAAATAAAGAAAATCATAAAAAATAGAATATGCATCAAAAAATAGTGTCGCTTGTTGCATTAATTCCTAAAAATCATATATTAATTTTAAAATGCAAAATATAAATGAAAATGTAAATTTTTCACCCATCCGGCGCTTAAGCTGGCCCCTAAGAGCCCTACTACGCGGGCCTTGGGCTTTTTGACAACGTTTTCTTTTTTCTTTGTCATATTTTGAGGCACTTTTTTTGGCATGCCTAAAAAATGTAAGGATTGTGTCTGTAAAATTTCATTATTTTTTGACGTCGTTTTTATTTTATTATATTTTTTAAAGTCGTAAAATAAAGAAAATCACAAAACATAGAATATTCATCACAAAATTGTGTTGCTTGTTGCATTAATTCCTAAAAATAATATATTAATTTTAGAATGCAAAACATAAATAAAAATGTAAATTTTTTACTAATCCCAGCCCCTGAGCTAGTTTATGGACGCCCCAAAAGAAAATCGTAAAAAATAGAACATTCATCAACAAATAGTACCGTTTGTTGCATTAATTCTAAAAAATCATATATTAATTTTAGAATACAAAACATAAATAAAACTGTAAATTTTTTATTCATCCCGACCCCTAAGCACCCCACTACGCGGGCCGGGGGCCCTTTTGACAGTTCTGTTTTTTGTAGTTTTTTGAGACCATTTTTTAAAGACATGCTGAGAAAAATATAAGGATCATGTTTGCAAAATTTTATAAATTTTTTACGTCATTTTTATTTTATTTTATTTTTTCAAGATGAAAAATAAAGAAAATCATTAAAAAATAGATTATTCATCAAAAACTAATATCATTGTTGCATTAATTCATAAAAATCATATATTAAATTTAAAGTGCAAAACATAAATAAAAATGTAAAGGTTTGACCCATCTCTGCCCCTCGGCTCTCCACTAATCGGGCCGAGGGTTTTTTGACAACGTTTTATCTTTCTTTATCATTTTTTGAGGCCATTTTTTAAAGACATGTCCAGAAAAATGTAAGGTTCGTGTCTTTAAACTTTTATAACTTTTTGATATCATTTCTATTTTATATTATTTTTCAAAGACTAAAAATAAAAAAAAAATCATAAAAAATAGAATATTCATGAAAGAATAGTCACACTTATTGCATTAATTCTTAAAAATCATATATTAATTGTAGAATGTAGAAAATAAATAAAAATGTAAAGTTTTGATCCATCCCAGCCCCTGGGTGTCCTTCTACGCGCACCAAGGGCCCTTTTGACATCGTTTTACTTTTTTGTCATTGTTTGTGGCCATTTTTTGGAGATATGTCCAGAAAAATATAAGGATCATGTCTGTAAAATTTCATAAGTTTTTGACGTCGTTTCTATGTTATATTATTTTTTAAAGATGAAAAATAAAGAAAATCATAACAATTAGAATTTTCATTAAAAAAAGGGTACCGCTTGTTGTATTAATTCTTAAAAATTATATATTAACATTAGAATACAAAACATAAATAAAAATGTAAATTTTTGACCCATCTCGGCCCCTGGGCGCCCCACTTTGCGGGTCGGGGGCCCTTTTGATAGCCTTTTACATTTTTTTGTCATTTCTTGAGATCATTTTTTTGCAGACATGCTCATAAAAATGTAAGGATCATGTTTGCAAAATTTCTTAAGTTTTTGATGTTATTTTTATTTTATTTTATTTTTCAAAGACAAAAAATAAGGAAAATCATAAAAAAATAGAATATTCAACAAAAACTGGTAGCGTTTGTTGTATTAATTCTTAAAAATTGTATATTAATTTTAGAATGTAGAGCATAAATAAAAATGTAAAGTTTTTACCCATCCCGGTCCATGGGCACCTGACTACGCAGTCCAGGGGCTTTTTGATAGTGTCTTACTTTTTTTTTTTTTGTCATTGTTTGAGGCCTTTTCTAGAAGACATGTCCAAAAAAATATAAGGATTGTGTCTATAAAATTTATTAAGTTTTCGACGTCGTTTCTATTTTATATTATTTTTTGAAGACAAAAAAGAAAGAAAATCATAAAAAATAGAATATTCATCAAAAACTCGTACCACTTGTTGTTTTAATTTTGAAAAATCGTATATTAGTTTTAGAATGCAAAACATAAATAAAATTGTAAATTTTTTACTCATCCCGGCCCCTGGGTGCCCCAATACGCAAGTCAAGGGCTTATTAAAGTGTTTTACTTTTTTTTTGTCTGTTTTTAGGCCATTTTTCAAGACATGCCAAGAAAAATGTAAGAATCATGTCTACAAAATTTCATAAGTTTTTGACGCCGATTTTATTTTATTTTATTTTTAAAGACGAAAAATAAAAAAAATCATAAAAACTAGAATATTTATCAAAAACTAGTATCGCTTGTTACATTAATTCGTAAAAATCATATATTCATTTTAGAATGCAAAATATAAATAAAAATATAAAGTTTTAACCCATCTCAACCCCTGAGTGCCCCACTAAGTGGTGCGGGGGCTTTTCGACACTGTTTTACTTTTTTAGCTTTTTTTGAGGTCATTTTGGTAGACATGCCTAGAAAAATGTAAGGATCGTGTCTACAAAATTTCATAAGTTTTTAACATCATTTTTCTTTTAGATTATTTTTCAAAGACGAAAAATAAAAAAAAAAATCATAAAAAATAGAATATTCATAAAAAATGGTACCGCTTATTGCATTAATTCTTAAAAATAATTTATTAATTTTAGAATACAAAACATAAGAAAAATGTAAATTTTTGACCCATCCTGACCCTTGGGCACCCCACTAAGCGAGCGGGGCCCCTTTTGAGAGCGTTTTCCTATTTTTATCATTTTTTGAGGCCATTTTGTTAAGACATTTCGAGAAAAATGTAAGGATCATAACTGCAAAATTTCTTAAGTTTTTGATATCTTTTTTATTTTATTTTATTTTTCAAAAGACAAAAAATAAAGAAAGTCATAAAAAATAGAATATTCATCAAAAATTGGTACTGATATTGCATTAATTCTAAAAAATCATATATTAATTTTAGAATGTAAAACATAAAGAAAAAAATAAATTTTTGAATGCAAAATAAAAATAAAAATATAAATTTTTGACCAATGTCGGCCCTTGGGCGCCCCACTACGCGGGCTAGGGGTTTTTTGACAACGTTTTACTTCTTTTTGTCATTTTTTTTGAGGCCATTTTTTAAAGTCATACCCAAAAAATGTAAGGTTTGTGTCTGCAAAATTTCATATGTTTTTGACATCGTGTCTATGTTATATTATTTTTCAAAGATGAAAAATAAAGAAAATCATAAAAAATAGAATATTCATCAAAAAAATGATACCGCTTGTTGTGTTAATTCCTAAAAATTATATATTAATTTTACAATGCAAAAGACATAAATAAAAATGTAAATTGTTGATTCATCTCGGCCCTGGCGCCCCCACTCACGCGGGCCAGGAGCCCTTTTGACAACATTTTACTTTTTTATCATTTTTTGAGGCCATTTTTTGTAGACATGCCCAAAAAAATGTAAAGATCGTGTCTGCAAAATTTTATTAGTTTTTTACATCATTTTTATTTTATTTTATTTTTCAAACAGGAAAAAAAGAAAAATCATTAAAAAATAGAATATTCATCAAAAAAATGATATCCCTTGTTGCATTAATTCCTAAAAATCATATATTAATTTTGGAATGGAAAACATAAATAAAATATAAATTGTTGATCCACCCAGCCCATGGGTGTGCCACTACGCGGGCCGAGAGCTTTTTGACAGCGTCTTACTTTTTTTTGTCATTTTTTGAGGTCATTTTTTTAGAGACATGTCCAGAAAAATGTAAAGATTATGTCTATAAAATTTCATAAATGTTTGACGTCGTTTTTTATTTTATTTTATTTTTCAAAGAAGAAAATAAAAAAATCATAAAAAATAGAATATTCATCAAAAAATGGTATCGCTTGCTGCATTAATTCCTAAAAATCATATATTAATATTGAAATACAAAATATAAATAAAAATATAAATTTTTGACTCATTCCAGCCCCTGGGCGCCTCACAACGTGGTTCGGGGCCCTTTTGATAGCCTTTCACTTTTTTTTTTTTTTGTCATTGTTTGAGGTCATTTTTTGCAGACATGCCCAGAAAAATGTATGGATCGTGTTTGCAAAAATTGATAAGTTTTTGACGCCGTTTTTATTTTATTTTATTTTTTAAAGACAAAAAATAAAGAAAATCATAAAAAAATATTATTCATAAAAAACTGGCACCGCTTGTTACATTAATTTCTAAAAATCATATATTAATTTTAGAATATAAAACATAAATAAAAATGTAAATTTTTAATGCATCCTAATTACTGTGCGCCTCACTACATGGGTCCCTTTTGAGTGTCCCGGTCAAACGCCGCGGCTAATTTCCATAACCGAGTATTCAAATATCGGTCAATGGTTTTAGAAGTCCACGCACGACATTTCTGAATCATACATTGTATCATACTATCATGTAACATCTTGTATAAAACAACGTCAGTCATCCCAAATGCCAAACCAGCTGTGACAAAACACCACTGATCTCTTCAATTCACAAAACACTACAAACATTTCATTCAAGCTGGTCTTCTCACAATATGCAAAGAATGACTCTGAAACAAATAGTGGAAAAACTTCATGTTCCGGCAAGGCCTTTGCTCGGTGATGGAGCCAAGATTGATCAGAGAAGACAACATGGTCTTGTAAGGCACAAAATCAACAATTCCACCGTTTCATCATCATCAGCTTCAAGCTCTCGTCTTGTACCGACTTTCTCTACTAAGAGCCAAGTCCCTGCATCCACTCGGTCAGTCCAATGCCGTCATCGATATGGATACGCGGCGCCTAGGGCCGGGGAGGTATTGATAAAGAGGGCACTAACGCCACCGAAACGCCGCTTTACACTTCGGTGGTGGAGTTTTAGGTCGACTCCTAGTCGGCTCTCCAACATGTCGACGACTTAAGGCCGGCAAGCTTAGGAATAATTGCTCTATTTGTTTGTTGGAGAAATCGCAATGTATATATTCTCTAGTACTCTGCGAGAGTTGTTTGCTTTCTTAAATTTTTTCCCGTGTACAATAAGTTTATGAATTAAACCAAGTATGTTGACTCATTTAATTGAGATTGATCAACTGTACATTAACGCAGCCTGTTGATTAATGCATTTGATTAGCTGACTTAAGACTTCAATCTCTTAGTCCTTAAAATACCAAACTTTACATTATGCAATGTGAGAGAGATTGAAGGAGTCAATTAATTATGTGGGAACTTTAATTCAGCAGTGGCCAGTCCTTGTTTGTGGTAAATGACTGGGTCCTCCGATCACCTAACGCGTTCTCAAACAATAAATGCTGTGGCATTTTCTAAAATTTTACCAATAGATATTGTTGCACAAATGAGAGTAGCAAAAATTTGAGTGGAAGACGCGAGTTCTGCTATTACAAGTCATGCAATGTATATGGTGTTGCTTTTCTCAATTTCATGAAACTGGAAAAATTGTTAAAATACACAACAGGAAAAAATTGTGGAAAATTTTTTCTCATGTTTATTTTCGGATTATTTTTCATTTTAGCTCTTGAATTTTGAGTTTATAAAAAAAAAAATACCCTTACATTTTGAATGTTCTCAAGATTATACCTTTGAATTTTAGATTCATGTCAGCTTTATAACTTTTCAGGGTCAATTATTGAGTTTGACCTTATAAATGAAAATTTTAGCCTATGCAATTTATCGGTGACCTTACAACAATGAATGAAAAAAAAAAAAAAAAAAAAAAAAAACACACACACACACACACAAAAAAAAGTATTTTCAAGCTGGTTATAAATGTAATTTGCCAGTTAGTGTTTCAATTTGTCGATTGGTGTTTCATTACAAGTTTATTTATAAGTTACAAAGGGTAAGTTTATTAATTCAAGATCAAAATCAGTTGATGCAAATTTCATATGGATTTGAAATTTATAAGAGGTCATTTTTTTAAAAACATCCATAATAGAAGGTTCTTTTGATGAACTAAAACTGTAAGGTATAAAATTGTAAATATACCTTTTTATTTATAAAAATTTATGGTGTTTTTAGCATAATTGTTCCTTGAACTTTTCAAGATTTAGCAAATTTTCTTCCCCTCAAACTTTTACTTTTGACAAGTTAGCCACTCAACTTGATTAATTTTGTAATTAGTCCCATTTCACAAACAGTCGTAAGATTTTTAATGGAATAAACCATATATTACTCACATAATGTGACGTTTTCATGAGAAACCTCTGGAATTTTTTACTTTCCCGGAGTTAACTGTATAATTAAAGTGAAAAAAAGGTTAAAAAGTTGTCATTCTTCTTCCTAAAGAACCATACCCAGATTTCTTTTCTCCAAGAATTCCATTAAACAACCTTGATGGAACAAACAAAGTAGCTAACAAAACCCAAATTATAGTAAATATTCTAATATAATTGCTATTAGTTTCCAAGAAGTGGCGAGATGTCATAAAGTGATGGCGGATCTAGCTGTAGTTTGGTGAATATTATTCGGTTGTCTATAGCTATAAAGACTCTGTGTACTACATATGAGAAGGTTTTTATCATTATAATTTAACTCTATCACGTGTGATTAGAGTTACTAGTGAGAACATAATAAATGTGAGCGGTTACTGTTTTGATTATGATAGGGAGTTTAAGACCAAATTATAAAGATGTAATACTGGTGTCGACGAAAAGTGGAGATTGGTGGGATTTAGTTAGTTCTTTATACACTTTTATCTTGTGCTTTAACTAAGCCTTTTAAAAAGCATAAGTATTGTTGATCATGTTTTCCTCTATGCGGGACTCAATCAATTATGGCCTTTTATTTTAACTTGGGGTGGCAGGATCTAAACTCTACCGCCTTATTATTTTCACAATTCAAGTTTTATTATTATAATATTTTTTTTTACAAAAATTTAAATTTAACATTTTTATTACAGTATTTTTTTCTTACATATATAATTTAAATTTTTAACTTGAGTTGTAAAACAAACATATCATACATCTTATAGTGGACTAATATGTAAAATTCCATATAGACAATGTCTATAGCCACCAATTAATTATTACTTTCATTTGCATTTTTTTTTTTCCATTGATTCACAAAAACCTTTAAAGATCTCTTTTGTGTGCTTCAATTAGTTTTTCTGATGTATTTTTTTCCTAAAGTGTCCCAATCCAAATGCTAATATTATAAGATAATCTTATTACAAAAAATGTATGTAAAAAATCCAAAATTATTCAGACAGAACAAAATCTTTTAACGTACAAACTAAAATAAAGTTATCACAAAATCTTCTAAAATCCCAACAAGGAAACTTTAAATTTTATTTCCCAAAACCGAATTGTACTCATCAAAATCAACTTTTCAAAAACCAAATCATCGCAAAATCTCATAATTAAACCAAAAATCTAATCCCATCTTGCCATTAAAATATCATTCATAAAACAAAATAAATCAAACACTTAGGATATCAATTAAAATATAGGAAGAAAATTCCTAACAAAATATAACATTAAGAGCTTTTACTAATGAAAAGGAGCACGTGACAGTCTTTTTTTTTTTTTTTTTTTTTTTTTGAAATACTAATGAAAACGTGGTGATACTAATCATGTGGCGCTATGTGAATTCACAAATGCGCTAATCATATATCATTAATTAGATTGTGTGGATGTTACTCATTTAGGGCCTGTTCACTTCGCTGATTTGAGTTTTTAATTCGAGTTGAGATTTGATTTTATGTGAGAGCTTTTACTGTAGTAAAAAAATTAGATGTGATTGTTTGTGAGAGCTTTTTACTGTAGCAAAACTCAAATTCTAAATTCGAATAAGCGAAGTGAACGAGGCCTTAATGTCTTAACCAAACTCAAATTAAGAAGTATGAAAGTGTTGATGTCTTCTACTATAATGCTAAGCCAAGTATTGTTAGTAATACGGTAATAATATTGTGGATGTACCACAAAATTACATTCCTCTTTGTTTTTTTTTTTTTTTTTTTTTTTTTTTGGGAAGCCGTTAATTACTCTTTAACACTATCATAGACTCATAAAGGACTTCGCAAAAGTGCTACCTAAAGTATATGAGCGCCACTTTGGGAAGTTTCATATTTTATTGGGGTCATTGTAGGAAGATGTATAAAGTTGGAGGGCTGCAGACGTTTTATCCTCTTATGTTATTGTCCACAATGAATACAGAGGGGCGAAATAACCGGGCCTTTCTAATTGCTTTCCTGGAAATAATAAATTTTCAACTTCCAGTAAGCGTCAGCAGGAACATAATACACAGTTCAGTCAACATTATAAAAATAAAAAAAATTATAAAAAAAAAAAGCCATGCTTAGAGTGTTGATATGGCCAAACACTTGAGTTAATTATGTTTTTAAAAGCAAGAAATTTATTCCGGTCACCATTCAGGTTGAGAATTTGAATTGTGTATGTGAAAAAAATACTGTAATAGAAAAGTTAATTTTAAATTTTTATGAGAAAAAATAATATAGTAATAAAACTTGAGTTGTGAAATGAACAACTCTTTAGTTTTTACGGACTTATGATTATTTAATGTGAGACAGATTGAATGAGTCAATTTATGTGGGAACTTATAATTCAATGGTTGGCCAGTCGTTTTTAATTAGCAGTAGCTGAAATTAGTACTCAACCGGGGAGGGGGAAAACAAAGACGAAGGAAAAAAAAATTTGTTGACAGCTAAAATTTGAGAATGAAGAGATTTGGAGGGAGGATTTCATCCAAAGCATTGACCAAATAAAGTCCACAAGTACATTTCAAATAAAATATATATATGTTCAACTAATACAATAGATCAATATCAAAAATGTTATGTTACAATAACAAAAGAGTATAGTCGACTGTCGATATTACTCGCGAGGTTTCTTTTGCTACATGTATGAATTATTAAACACGGTCCCATTTTTTCAACTCTTAGCTGGGTATTTTGAATATTCAATTTCGCTTCAAAAGTCAAAATCTTTAATGCATGTTGCTTTCCACACTTTTCCCCGAAACTACAAAGCAAATATAAATATTGAAAAAAAAAAAAAAATAGGTTTAATAAGTAGTGCAAAAAAAAAAAAAAAAAAAACAAAAAACAAAAGCAGAAGACTTCAAAGGAGAGATGTTCAGACATTGTTCATTTCATGATTCAAATCATATTGCTATAATATTTTCTCTTACATAAATTTAAATTTAATTTTTTTACTTTAGTATTTTTTTCTCACATATACAACTCAAATCATGAGTTGAGTTGTGCAAATGAATACACCCTCAATCTTTCAATCATCTCCAAGTTGAAACAAGAATGAACTTCTTTAATGGAGAACAAGAAAGCTAATATTATAGCTTGTTCCACAGTCATTACTTTCATCATCCTTATCATCGTTGCTCACATCATTCTCCGATTCTCCAAGGCCTTCTTCCTCTCCATAGATATGTTATTTTTGATATGTTACATGTCTTTACGTACTGAGCCCCATGCTCACTCCTCACCCTATGTTGTAGGTAAGCAAATTGTTAATGATGGCAACTATAGTTAAACCTACAGACCTGCCTACTCGTGCTAAGTTTTGTACATATGGAGCTCGACTTGTGAAAGATAGACTTTGGTTTTAATCGGTCTCGTATGTGATGCTATGTCTTATTTTTATATTCCGCATTTTATTTGCCGTGTTTAGAATTAGTCTTATTTTTGTTTTTTATGTTTTTTGAGAAAGAAAAAATAAAAATAATTTTAAAACGGTGTTTGACATAATTAAAGATAAAAAAGAAAAATAAAAACGATTTTTTGGTTTAATGTAAAATGAGAGAGAAATAAAAAATGACTTTTAGTCGTTTTTCATTTTTTATTTTCGTTTTCTCATCTCTCGAGTAGAGAGAGAGACATTAATGAATTTTTTATATTGAAAATAATTTCTTGATAAAACTACTAAACGTATTTTTAAAAATGATTTATGTCTAAGATTGAAAACATTTTCATTTCTATTTTCATATAAAAAAATCATTTTAGAACGAGTTCCAAACACACCCAATTCTTTCCGCATTTTCCACTAAGATAGTTAGTAGGTAGAAAACTTGTTGTGTGCCACGCATCAATTAATTAGACGGGTCCAATGCCTATCGAACTTCCTACGTACGTAGCCATTGTGGGACGTGACACTCATACATTTTTAAGAGTAAATTCAGCAATTTTCTCTAGTTCTAATGATGTAACTAAATTCTAGTTTAAATTTTATTCCCTACTTAGATCTTACACTATTGAAGGCTAGTTTATATCACAAAAAACTCACATACATATTCTGAAATTGATTTAAAAATAAGAGAAAATTACTAAACTTACTCATGAGAGTACATGAGTCTAGATTTTCATCCCTTACTCTTGATTAATAGCCTTTTAACTAATATAATTTTTAGACTAGAGGATATTAATCAAAAGTAAAGGATAAAAATTAAGACTCATGCCTTTTTTTATATATTTATTTCGTTTTCTCTTAAAACAAAAGTCCAAAACTACACAATTTAAACCTGCGACAATGAACGGACCCTTGAACTAGATTACTAAAGGCTAATAAACAAAATTACAAGCTAATAAACCAAATGGAAACTTATTAATAAGGACAAATTTTCATTTTGTATCCCAAAAAATTGACTCAGGGTACTAAAAATATATTTTTTAAAATGTTGAGGTACCTAAATGAAATTATTAAAAACACGTGGTATTAAACCCATATTTCGATACAATAGAAAGTACCAAAATGAGAATTTTCTGATTAAAAAATAAGCACTTTGAGCCTCAACTATCGACCCAACCTAGCTCGTATTAGAGCCAGACGGGGTCGGGACTGAGCCAATAGTGTCGAGCTTCGCATCAGCTCATTTTTAGCGTCTAAACTTATAGATCTACTTATTTCTCATTTTAAAACGGGAAAAAACTAAAAATACCACTAAAGTGGGTAACAAATATTATTTTTATGTCACTCCACTAAAAAATAAATAATTATCCTTCAATTAATAAGAAGAAAATAAAAGGCTACAATGACACTTAATTATATAGAATTTTATAAATAGGTTTCCATAAAATTGTGACAAACCATACACTTTTTTCTTCAATAAAAAAAAAAAGAAAGAAAATTACAGAATTTTCTTTTAAGAGTGCATAAATCTAAACTTTTATCTTCTATTATTAATTAATTCTCTTTTACTAATATAATTATTTGACTACAAGTGTTATTAATTAAGAATAAAAAATAAAAATTCAAATCATGCACTTTTTAGGTATTTATCTCAATTTCAAAAGAAAAAGAAAAGTTCGTGATATAATAAACTATAGAAAACAAATCCTATAAATAATCCTCGCCAATCTGAAAAAACTACCACAAAAGAAACCCTCGCCTGTCTTTGTCCTCTGTATCTCCTTGTTGCTCTCTCTTCTTTTCTCTCCATTTCCTGGATTGCTCAGCTCCAATCCAGTCCTTATTCACCATCAACCTCACATAATCACAGATTTGAATTTTCAGAAGGATGAAAAATTAAAGTCTCGTTAATTTCACTAATTTAAATTTTTAATTTTAATTTTAGTACAGTTAAAAATTCTCACAAAAAGTCACATTTAATTTTTTTATGTTACAAAGAAAAAATTTCATATAAAATCACAACTAAAATCCTCTGTATCTCCTTGTTGCTCTCTCTTCTTCTCTCTCCATTTCCTGGATTGCTCAGCTCCAATCCAGTCCTTATTCACCATCAACCTCACATAATCACAGATTTGAATTTTCAGAAGGATGAAAGATTAAGGTCTCGTTAATTTACCAATTTAAGTTTTTAATTTTAATTTTAATACAGTTAAAAGCTCTCATAAAAAGTCACATTTAATTTTTTTATGTTACAAAGAAAAAATTTCATATAAAATGACAACTAAAATCCTCTGTATCTCCTTGTTGCTCTCTCTTCTTCTCTCTCCATTTCCCGGATTGCTCAGCTCCAATCCAGTCCTTATTCACCATCAACCTCACATAATCACAGATTTGAATTTTCAGAAGGATGAAAGATTAAGGTCTAGTTAATTTCACCAATTTAAGTTTTTAATTTTAATTTTAGTACAGTTAAAAGCTCTCACAAAAAGTCACATTTAATTTTTTTATGTTACAAAGAAAAAATTTCATATAAAATCACAACTAAACTCGAATTAAAAATTTGAATATGCAAATTGAACGAAACTTAAATTTCTATTTTGGGTTTGAATTGAATTGAAGTATTTTTGTTTATCGGTCGATATGTAGTGTATTTGGAGGCTGGCTAAATGATTTGGGAATTTCTTTTTCTTTTTTTCTTTTTTTTTTCGTGTGTCCTTGTTCGTCGTTCATCGCATATTTGACTGAAGTTGAAATTTGTATTATTGTCAAAGGTTGGAGTTGATAGGGTTTTGACATGGATTTGAATATTTGATATGGTTTTGGCCTTTTAGGATATTTTATCATATATTTTGGTATGCGAAGTTGTTTGTTATCTGTTTTCTACTTTTTCTATGTTTCTTCTGAAAACCGAGTTTATGTTTATTTCCTCGTCTTCTAGCCATGTTTCTAACTTCAAATTTTACTGGCTTCAAAAAAAAAAAAAAAAGCAAACCTTGTTGTTGTTGTTGTTGTTGTTGTTGTTGTTGTTGTTGTTGTTGTTGATATTGGGGTCTTTGTTTGTTTATTTGTTGTTTTATTATTTTCCCTCTCTTTTCACCTTAACTGAATTATAGCATACTTACAATCTGCTTCTTCCTCTTGTTCTTCTGTAAGCAGTAATGGATGCAATTAGTATGCTTACAGCAAATCCAACGATTGACAGCATATTATGTCTCAAATGCAGTATTCCAATGGAGCCAAATGCTGCCAATATGTGTTTGAAGTGTTTGTCATCTGAAGTTGACATCACAGAAGGGCTGCAACAGTATGGTGTCATACATCACTGCCCGGAGTGTAAAAAACCTAGAGCCTCCAAGGACCTGGGTTAAAGCCCGGTTGGGATCGAGAGAGCTCTTACAGTTATGTGTTAGGAGATTGAAGAACACGAATAAGGTCAGGTTGGTTGATGCTGATTTTATCTGGACCGAGCCTGATTACAAGATGATTAATGTTGCACTGAAAGTGCAAAAAAGAAGTTGTCAATGGAGTGGTTCTCGAGCAATCTTATGTCGTAGCGTTTGTTAAGGAAACGCACAAGTGCCGATCTTGTTTGAGGGTTGAAGCTAACCCTGATCAGTGGGTAGCATCTGTGGAACTTTGCCAAGACGTTTCCCACAGGCGTTCATTCTTCTATTTGGAGCATGTGATTTTGAGGCATATCGCTGCTGCCTCAGCCATCAGAAACATCAAGCAGACGGATCGCGGTATCAACTTCTCTATTCTCTAAGCAGAGTCATGCTTTGAAATTTGCGGAATTCGTGGGCTTAATTGTTCCGATATGTCGTTGTCATGATAATGATAATGATAAGCAGCTCGTATATCATGATACTAGTAAAGGTAATACCTACATTAATTGCAAGTTATGTTTTCTCTGTGGTAATATCTCCTATATGCCAGAAGGATTTGGTCGGCCTTCCTCCCAGTGTCGCAGGAGGTTTGCGAAATCTTGGTCCTTTAGTTATCAGCCACATTGCTTTACTTGACACTTTTACCCTGAGGCACTGCGTCCTGAATGCGGATCAATATTGGAGATCGCCCTTTGAGTCCGTACTTACAACCATGAAGCTTGTGGAATACGTTATCTTGGATGTGGAGATTGTTTCATCTGAAGTTCCCATTTTGGGCTCAAGGTATGCTTTAGCTGACGCACAAGTTGCTGGTGTATCTGATTTTGGGAAGAACAATACAATTTTTTCTATAAGAACCCATTTGGGCCATCTCTTGAAGCCTGGTGATTATGCTTTTGGTTACGGTCTCGTCGACATTCAATTAGACACGTACCAGGGACTTGTCCAACCCGATCTGGTTCTCGTAAAGAAGAGCTATAAAGAAAAAACGAGCAAGATAAGAAGATGAACCAATTATCAACAGTTTTACTTTGAAACTTCACTATTTTAGTTGTTTAAACTTATTTTATTTATGGCGTCTCTATTGAGTCTCGTTTTGGTTTAAGTTAATGAAATGTTGGATATAAGCTAAAGCTGTCACCATCTTGATCGCGGTGTACTTGCCGCTTTATTTATTATTATTTATCTTAGAAATGTCTATGATCACTCTTTTCTCACCCTCTTTCTCATTCTCTTTGTGTTCTACCTGCTCTTGATACATGTTATCTGCTCTTATATAAAAAATTTATATTACAAATTATTAGTATCACATAAATACATATTCTTTTATTACTTCTTTTTTCCAATATATATATATATATATATATATGAAAGATTTTCTAAAAAAAAAGAGTTATTCTTAGACGTCACATTTTTATCACTCTTTTTCACTCTCTTTATGTTCTACTCTTAATACATGTTATCCGCTCATATATAAAAGATTTATATTACAAATTATTACTACCATGTAAATACATATTCTTTTATTACTTATTTTTTCTATATATATATATATATATATATATATGAAAGATTTTCTATAAAATAAAAAAAAAAAACTTATTCTTAAACGTCACATTTTTATCACTCTCTTTATATTCTACTCTTGATACATGTTATCCGCTCTTATATGAAAGATTTATATTACAAATTATTACTACCATGTAAATACATATTCTTTTATTACTTCTTTTTTCTAATATATATATATGAAAGATTTTCTATATATAAAAAAAAAAAAAAAAAACCTTATTCTTAAACGTCACATTTTTATCACTCTCTTTATATTCTACTCTTGATATATGTTATCCGCTCTTATATAAAAGATTTATATTACAAATTATTACTACCATGTAAATACATATTCTTTTATTACTTCTTTTTTCATATATATATATATATATATATATATATATATATATGAAAGATTTTCTAAAAAAAACAAATTTATTCTCTTTTATGTCTGTAATGATATTTTTATGTTTTGTCTGAGAAACGTTGCGAGTGTAACAATTTTTATTTTTATTTTTTTTCCTTCCTCTTCTAATGGAATGAAAAAAAAAATCAAATTGAAAAACTAAAAAGAAACTCTGATAAAAAAAAAAAAAAGGCAAGAAAAAGTGACCGGTCATAAAGAATGGTTAATATGTAATAAATAGTCGATTTTTGTTGACAACAACAGAATAAATATTAGCCATTATATTTAATAAAATGGGTAAGACATAAATGTTCAATGGTTCTAACCAAAGAAAAAGGCAAGTGTTCTCTCTATATCTGGTTCTTCGAGAATAGGGATTTCAAATCAGCATCTTTTTCATCACAGCTTGTTGAGTTGGCTTGTAGTTGTTGGATGATTCTAGTTAACTTAGCAAATTTCTTAGAACAATTTTTTCAATAATGTCTTTTTTCTCTGCAGTTGATTCGAGAATAATGCCTTTATAGTAAAATTTGTTATGTTGTTCAGTTGTATGGTTTATCTAGTTTTTTCTTTTTGTGCTTCATTAGTTAATCAATTCATATGTTTTAATTAATTAATTGGACTAATTTTGTGATAGGTCAATAGTTGCTTTGCTGGAGGAGATGACCTTTTTGTTGGAGCATTTTGTCAAGATGGATTATTTGCTTAACCTTTTCATTTGGCTCGACATTTTAGATACTTTGATATCTCTAGCTATTTCTCTGTATTCTTTACTTGTTTTTAATGTTAAAGTTGTGGACAAATGGTGTGACTTGTGTTGTAAACATCATATTGCCAACTTTGTAGATACTGATAACAATTATTACATTGAATGTTTTTATGTTTTAATTTGAATGTTCCTATTTTGATGTAAGATGTTGCTCGGAATCACTATCTATTTGAATGAATTTAAAGGATATTAACATAAGAAAAGTAGATAGGACGTTAGTTTGTATTATTTTTATTATTGGTACAATATTCAATAATAATTTTAAAAAGTTACAAGAGTATGAACATAATAAGGGAGAAAAGCTATTGATCTGTACCGTAAAAACGTCAAATAGCTGTAAGAGTCTAAAATAACATGTCTAAAACACTATAAGACCTCAATTATGTAGCGTTTCTCATATCGTTCTCAGAACGTTATATTTTCGTAGGACTTTTCATAGCGTCCGATGTTTTAGCGTTCCATAAAATGCTATTGGTAGTGATTAATAGCATTTTTGGTTAGCTATTGATAATGATATTTGTTGTAGTGTTGTAACAAATGTAGTCACTAAAAAAAAAAGCCGACTTACCTGAATTGACACGCCATTGTAGGTTTTAGGAAACCAAATTGTTGTGGAAATAAGACCTACCTACCAACCACTATAAAGAGCCCATTAAGTCTTAATAAATCTCAGATCATTTTGAAAGACTTTCCAGAGGCTATGCTAAGAGTTTTTTTAAGAGAAAAATTGATTAAACATCAAGATCAATTTTTCTTTGATGGTTGAAAAAAGATAGTTGCAATAGGAGAATGAATGACATGTACCTACCCACACTCTGCTCATAGAAAAAAAAAAGTAATAAATAATATTAATTGGTTGAGGCTCTTTCAATCACGATTTTTTGAGAAGCAATTTAGTCAGAAGTGTTATTACCAGTCTTCAAAAAGTATTTATTAGGTCTTTTTTATTTTTAACATAAGTATCGTGAAGAAAATCGTTTATAATTATTTTATGATAAATTAAATTTTTAAACTTTACTGCTTAAACCTAATTGTATATCCAACGTGAGCTACCAATTGAGGGACGTCAAGAGGAGCTATCCATTAAGGGGCTACCCTTTTGAGGCTGAAGCTATGAGGAGCTACCCTTTCAGTTGGGCTCTACGTGGAGTGATTTTTTGCTTGAATAAGTTCCGTCTTAGACAAGAATGACTCGTCTTTTGATTTTTGATTTTTAGACTTCTAATAAGTAAAAGGAAGGCTTTTGGACTAAATTCTTTGTCACCCATTTGTCCTTAATCCAATTAATTTAAAGGGAAAAAACCATAAATAACACTCAAGATGATAAAAAAATATTATTTATGCTACCCCACCTAAAAATAAATTATTGTCATTTAATTAGTAAAAATAAAACAAAAAGTTATAATGACACTCAATTATTTTAATAGCGTAAATAATATATATTCACAAAATCATGACAAATCATGTATTTTTCTCTAATTTAAAACCTTTAAGTGGGATTTGAATTTGGACCGAATAAAAAACGACCTACGTGAGTTTCTAAGTGTGACTTGAGTTCATGAAATGAACCCAATCATATCGCATGATGAGATTATTGAGCCTAGACCCTCGGGCAGGCGTTGTACAAAAACGACCATTAACAAGAGTGATTTGGGAAAATAATTTAACTTGGAATTTACTAAATCTACTTTTTTTTTCACAAAACTAATAAGACTTACTTAAATTTAGAGGCATATTCATTCGTTAATTACTCTTTTTTTTTTAGAAGCCATTAATTACTCTTTAACACCGTCAATGTCATAAAGGAGTACGCAAAAAGCTTCCTGAAGTATATGAGAGCCACTTTGGGAAGTTTCATAATTTAGGGGTCGTTGTAGGAAGATTAACAAAGTTTGAGGGCCGTTGACGTTATTTTTTCCTCTTATCTTATTGCTACATATAAAATAGAAGACGGGGATGACCGGGTCTTTCTAATAGGGGTGAACAAAACACCCGATTAGAGTTAACAATCTAAATAGCGACACGACGATACGATTTAAGATTCGCACGATGTTAGCAGGTTTGGATTTACTATAAATGAGTTTGTGTCATAATCAGGTTGACATGATTAACACGATTAATAAATGAGTTGTGTTAGGGTTGACCTCTTAACACGAAGTGACACACATTGACACGATTAACTATATGTGTCATCTGCAATCTAATGATATATGATATAGCATGAACGTTTATATGACATATTAAATACAAATAATATGAATTTTAATATTTGTAGGTAAATTTCATTTATTTTTCTTAAAGGAAAAAATAAATTGACCAATAAATATGTTAAACCTGTCTTGACCATGTTAATTAAGTCATTATTATATTAATTATTTATTCAATATATTAATTTAAATGGGTTATACGGGTTGACACGATTAACACGATTAATAAATGGGTCGTGTTTGGGTTTGCATTTTTAACACGTTTAATAAATATGTCATGTTTTGGTTAATATTTTTTGACACGATTAATAAACGGATTGACACGAACGCGACCCACTAACACGAATTGCCACCCTTGAACCCAACAACCCGAGAAACTCGATTAACCCATCCAGTCCAACCCATTTTAATCTGAACCCAATCAAGAGATCAACCCAACCCGACTATTAATTGGGTGGGTTTGAGTTAAGTTTTTCTTAATCCAAATCCACCCAATTTATTTATCTATATCAATAAATATTTTCCTACCTCATAATATATAGTTTTTGTCTTATATTTTACATTATTTACTTGATAGCCTATTATGTCTTCTGTTGTATGAGTTTTTATTATGGTTTGTTTGTAGGTTTACAGCTTATATATTTGAACTTGCTTTGCATATATTTTATTTTATAACTTATGTTATAATTTTGAAACTTTATAAGGCTAATATTGTGATGAAAGTTAACTTTCTTTTTATACATTTCTTATTTTAAGTTGAATAATTAGCTTTGTTTATTTTTTATTTCTTTATTATTTTCAACTCAATCAACCCACCTAAATTTTATTTGGATGAGTTGATTTTAAATTTAGGTTGATAAGGTGGGTTAAATTTAAAATCAACTTACCTAAACTTAATTAGATGGGTCAAAAAAAGTATCAAAAATCCACCCAACCCACTCGATGCTCACCCCTCCTTTCTAACTACTTCCCGAAAATAATCAATTTTCAATTCCGAGTAAGCATCAGCAAGAACATATTACAGTTCAGTCAGCATTAAACAAATATAAAATTAAAAAAAAAACCCCATACTAAAAAAAAAAACCCCCCATACTAAGTGTTGATATGGCCAAGCACTTATATTAATTATGTTTTAAAAATATCCATAAATTTAAGCTTTTGTAGACCTATTATTATGTAATGTGAGACAAATTGGAGGAGTCAATTATGGTGGAACTTTAATTCGGTGGGTGGCCAGTCCTCGTTCATGGTAAATGACTGGGTCCTTCAACCATCTAACGTGCTCTCAACAAGCATTTATGAGGCGTTTTCTATATTTACCAATACATATATTAATGCAACAGCTAAGACCATAAGGCATAAACAATTAGCACACATTTAAGTGGAAAACGCGAATACTGCTCTTATAAATCATGCATATTTTTAACTAAGTTTTGTTCTCTCGTGTTGGGGAAACCCATTAGGATACTTCGTGGTTTAAAAAAAATCAACAAGATATTTTGAGCACCTTCTTTGAGACTTAAAATAACTATTCTACCTCCTTCAAAAAAAAAAAAAAAAAAAATGACTTCTACCATTTTTGCCTAAAGACATAACCAAATGAATATATTAAAACAGGGACAACCCAACTAAAAAAAAAAAAAAAAAAAAAAACATAGCAAAATCAAAACAAAATCAAACAAAAAAATTCATTATCCAAATCATAACGAAAAAATAAAATCCAACACTCAAACACGGTGAAACACCTATACGTCAACAAAATCAATAGATGAAGCACTCAAACTCCTGAAAAATTAAAAAAAAAAAAAAAGAAAAAAACAAATCAAACCAAAACAACAAAATTAAGAAAACAACAACAAATTGGATATGGGTTACAAATTGAAGAGTCTGAAGTTTGGGGAACTAATGTTACAAATTGAAGTTCATGGGCATTTTGTAATAAGGCATATAATTCATGCAGAAAATATGAAATTTGTCATTTCTTTAGTTTCTAAGAAATATTTTTAAACCGAAAGGATAGAATTGTCGTTGTATCAAAGAATGAACTTAAAGTGAGCAGGTACTCATTTATTTAGTTTCCATACAAGGTCAAATTGCAAAATTGTTATAATATCTTAGGTATAAAAATGACGTTTAAAAAAAAAGAAGAAAACTCGTACTCAACTGGGGGAATGAGAAGAAGAATAAATTAAGGTCATGTTCATTTAATTAATTCGAGTTTTAAATTTAAATTTTATTACAATAAAAAGTTTTTAAAAATAATCACATCTAAATTTTTTATTATAGTAAAAAATTCTCATATAAAATCACATATTAATTCAATTTAAAAATTTAAATCAATAAACTAAATACACCTCAGTATCATTAAAAGCTAAAATTTGAGCATGAAAAACTTTGGATGAAGGTTTCATCGAAATCGTTGACCAAATAAAGTCCTCAAATACATTTCAAGCGAAAAAAAAAAAAGTAATCTGGCGGACAAATAAAAGGGATCTGGCGGACATTAAAAATGTGATGTTATATATAATAACAAAAGGAAAAAGTCAGATATATATTACTCGCGGTCGCGGGTTTTTATTAAACACCTCCCCGTTTTTCAACTCTTTAGCTGTTTATATATATATATATATATATATATATATATATATATATATACGTTTGGTTAAATAATTTAAATTATATAATTTAAATTATTTTTAATTTATATATATATATATATATATTTTTAAAAATATATTATAATAAATTACGAATTATTATTTATTCTCAATTTCGCTTCAAAAGTCAAATTCTTTAATGCATGTTGCTTTCCACAATTTTCACCGAAAATACAAAGCAAATATAATCCTATTAAAAAATATAAGTTTTTAATTGAGCAGAAAAAAGAGAAAACTGCGAAGGAGAGATGTTCAATCTTCCAATTTTCTCCAAGTTGAAACAAGAATGAACTTCTTTAATGGAGAACAGGAAAGCTAACATCATAGCTTGTTCCGGAGTCATTACTCTCATCATCCTCATCATCGTTGCTCGCATCGTTCTCGGACTCTCCAAGGCCTTCTTCCTCCTCTGCGGCGCCGGCGTCGCCGTCATCGTCGCCGTCTTTGCGTGGCTCGTAATCAGACGCCACTACAACCGCAGCCGAAAGGTCTTGGAATCGCAACTGGTCTCTGAAGGCCGAGAGCTCCGAATCGAGTACAGCTTCCTCCGAAAAGTCGCCGGAGTCCCCACGAAGTTCCGGTACAAGGAGATAGAAGAAGCAACAGACAATTTCCAAGCGCTGCTAGGTCAAGGAGCCTCTGCTTCGGTCTTCAAAGGAATCCTCAGCGACGGCACTTCCGTCGCGGTGAAGCGCATCGACGGAGAGGAGCACGGCGAGAAGGAGTTCAGGGCGGAGGTCGCAGCCATCGCCAGCGTTCAGCACGTGAACCTTGTTCGTCTTTTAGGGTACTGTTGTGTTCCAAGTGGTCCTAGGTTTCTTGTTTATGAGTTTGTCTTGAATGGATCGTTGGACTGTTGGATTTTCCCCAAAAGGGCAACTCCAAACCGCCATGGTCGCCCCCAGCGAGGTGGGTGCTTACCTTGGGACTTGAGGTATGCTATATTTTTGCAGATGCAATGGAATTTTTTTTTTTTTTTTTTTTTTTTTGAAAATTAAACACAGGAATTATAGGACCTAAGTAAAGGATAAAAAGAACAGTTACTATTGTGTTGTTATTTTAGTTGTATTTGTAATAAGTAGGATTAGTTAGAAGCACTTCCCTTTTATTTTCACATTTTTCACCTTTTATTTTGAAAAATTATAACTAAATAATGTAATTTCATTTTCTTTTTGATATACAAAACTCTTCCCCACAAATGGTTTTAGTCAAAACTAGTGTTTGACGTTTTTTCCCAAAATGAGACAACTAATAGATCTTAATTGAGAAAAAGATTTAGGCTTTTTCATTTTTTGAACTTAGATTTTGGCATTACGTGCCAAACCATGGCCGGCTTAAGCAATTTTGGAGCCTTAAGCCAAATCATGTCCTATTTTCTTGAGGAGAACAAAAGTCATAGCCACAAGCAGGTATCACGAAGAAGGGGCTGGTGGAGGAGCTTCTTCATTGCCTTTTCTGAAGCTTCAATCGTGGTTTTAGAAGAAATGATTGTGGTTCATGGATGAAGATACATTGAGCCTAAAACAATATAGGTTTTTTTGTTCGAAAAATATTTGGGACTCTATAAGTATTAAGCACACAACAACTAATAGAGAGCGAGTTCCATTTGAGAATCCACATCATATGACTCAATATTACTCTTTATATTTGAGTGTGATTCTGAAGACCATTGGTGCCCTTTTATCACTATTTTTTTAACCACCTCCAAATGCAATCATTTTAGGTTATTTCCTTGGATATAGATGCTGTCTACTACTCCTACAGTTTGGAAAGAGTAAATCTAATTTTTTTTTTTATATATATTTCCTTAATTTTATCATTGATAGGAAGTGATTAACAAACAAAATCAAGTAATCTGCTATTAAATTATAATTTTCAATTTCAATTATAAAAGGTTATCCTTAAAAATGTCAAAATAAGGGAAGGTTTTTTTAATTCACCCTAGGAATGACTGTGAAATCAACTCCTAATAACTAAATTTCTAGTAATGATTTTAATCCTTTAAAGCGAGCAAGAATTTGAACTACTGAATCTTCAAATTAATTTTGGTACATCCCCATAAGAAAAAATAAGTTAATATTGGTAACATGAATAGTTGATTTGTTAAAAGTCGTTACTTGTTTAAAAATTTAGACGTGGACTAAACTCCTTGTTTCTACAACAGGTACAGAGTTGCTGTGGACGTGGCCAAGGCACTTGCTTACCTCCACCACGATTGCCGGTCGAGAATTTTACACCTCGACGTGAAACCGGAGAATATCCTTCTCGACGAGAATTTCCGGGCAATTGTCTCCGATTTCGGCCTCTCCAAACTGATGGGGAAAGACGAGAGTAGAGTCTTAACAACCATTCGAGGAACTAGAGGTTATCTGGCACCAGAGTGGCTTCTCGAGCATGGAATCTCGGAGAAGTCCGACATTTATAGCTACGGAATGGTTCTTTTGGAGATGATTGGAAGCCGAAGAAATGTGAGCTTTATAGACAACGATACTAACGGTAAGTCAGGCAGAAAGCGGCAGTTTTTTCCAAAGATAGTGAACGAAAAGATGAGAGAAGGGAAAATTATGGAAGTGGTGGATAGGAGGATTGTTGAGAGCGGAGAAGTGGATGAGAAAGAGGTAAAAAGATTGGCTTATGTGGCTTTTTGGTGTATACAAGAGAGGACTAGTAATAGGCCCACCATCGCACAAGTGGTGGAGATGTTGGAGGGACGCCTGGCGGTAGAGGAACCGCCCGATAGCCAGATGGTCATCGTTGACTTGCTGTCGAATGATGATGATGATTATCCTACGGCTGATTACAGGCCAAAGCTTGCTGCCTTTTCTGCTTATGGAGGAGAGAATCATATCACAACGTCGTCTTCTTCGCACTCGTATGCAATGTCCATGGTGTCTGGGCGGTAGCTAATTGGTGATCAAAGAATAAGTAATAGTGGATAATTACACGCCAACTTTCATTTCTATTGTTAAAATATTGAGTGTTAAAACATCGGAAAAGAAAAAAAAAAAAAAAATGGAATTACCTTTTGAGTTTTCCTCTATTTTGGGCTTCTATTGAATCTTGGTCACGGAAAATTTTCTTTGTGTCTATGGAATGGGGCTTTCCTTTCACGCCTAGATCTACCACCTTTCCTCTCACAATCGTTGCCCAAATGTCATGATGGTTTTACTTTCAAGTCCGCACCCTGGACTCCCACTGATTAACTCTGCCTCTGCTGCCAATTGTCGCCCAAAACCTACCCATCCAACGGAGCTCATGTCTGCAGCTGTCGTCGCCGTTGATGTCCCTAACAAATCGCGCTCATGCATGCCTTCCGTTGTCGTCGTCGTCGTGCGAGGAGTTGGAGTAGCTGTTGGAGGAGAAGGTGAAGTTGAAGCAGCTCGAGGAGGTTGGGCTTGTTTAGGACCCGTTCACTTCGTTAATTTGAGTTTATAATTCGAGTTGAGATGTGATTTTATGTGAGAATTTTTTACTGTAGTAAAAAAGTTAGATATGACTATTTCTAATAATTTTTACTGTAACAAAACTTAAATTTTAAACTCGAATCGGTGAAGTGAACGAGGCCTTAGTCTATGCTCGCGGGGGGAATAAAGTTTGAAGTGATGTTTAAATAGTGTGAAAGTAATGAGTAAACCGGAAATAAAGTCATGATTTTTTTAGAATGAATAGAGTCACGGTTATAATAGGACATTTATTACTAATTTAATAAAAAAGTTTATTTAATATTTTATGTTTATATATTATTGAATATTTTATAAATATCACTGAAAATTTTATGATTATTTATGTGATTTTAAATATTATATATAAGTATTATATATGATAGGTAATATTTAAAGATAATAATTAAAATCATGTTCGTAATGAATTTAATAAAAATTTAAAATCTTTAATTAAAACATTTTTAATACATGTCATTCCAATTTAGAATAGAATAGTATTACTTTCATTATTAATATGACAATATATTGAATAGGTATATTAGACATAATGAGATGTGTGGAACTGAGACATAGACATAATATGAATTTCTGATAATTTCTGTTAAGCATAAAAATTCTAATTGAGTCTACCAATGGTCATATATAGAGCGATCTTAATCATAAGTTATTATCGGACTCTTATTTATGGATTTGTGTCTTTTGATTTAATCAATACGGATTTCAAGATGCTGAATCATATTCCTTGTATTTTGGAGACATGATAAAATGAGTAGCCATGAATGTTATTATACAAGATAGAATCCATTCCTTCTTGAGAAAAAAGTAGATAAATAATTCTCTTAAGAATTGATTTGGTACTTGGACTAGTAGGAGCTCCGATTCATGAATTTATTTTATGAATCACTATTCATTAGAGAATCAATAGTACTCACGTGGAGAGATATAATTAGAGATGTTAACTGTTTTCACCTAGCTCTAATTATGGATTATTTATAGATAATTGGTCAATATGTAATGACTATATTAAATGGATACTTTACAGTTTAGTAGTAAATTACATCTATAATTGCGAGAGTGCAATTACAAGTTTACAGTAGAGTAATTTTCAAAATTAATAGAATTAATAAATTAATTAATTAATTTTATTAAAGCTAAGAATTATAGGTCCATGAGTCTCTTACATTGTCTTTGTAACCCTACAAGACACTAAGAGCAAAATTAGAATTTTAAAATTATAGAATTCTAAATAGAACGCTCAAGAATAATTAATTGAGAATTAATTATAAATTAAAAATAATGTGATTATTTAAATTTGAATTTTAGAACATACGTGTGGAGGTGTCCTCATGGTATACACACCTAGCACAGTGTGAATCCCTTTAGGATTCAGTTGCTTACTTTCTAAGTTATTCAATTGACTTATTTGATAAGTTGTCCTATTGAAATTCAAATTAGATTAAGTTTGACTAAAATTGAAATTTGAATTTGAGTCAAAATTGAACAACAGGATAAAGGAGAATTTTGCCCCTTCCTTATATGCTTTTTGCGCCTACCACAGGGAGGAATATCTTTGTAGTGGTTGTCCCTATAGGATAAGGGAGAGAGATGGAATTTTCTTCTAAAATCAATTAGAAGTGGGAGATAATTATCAAGCTTTATCTTGGATATAAAGTTTAGACTATTTTTTGAGAGTTTGACTACTACTCTATAAATATGAGATTGCAGAAAATTGGAGACTACAATTTTTTCTCTCCCTAGCATAGTGTGGCCAAATTTTATATAGTGAGAAAAGGAAAAATTTTCATCCAAATTTTACGTTGTGCACATGTTGGTGTTCGTGAAAAACTTGAGTGTTTGGCCATGTTTGAAATTGATCCCGTTTTTGTTTTTCACATTTTTTGAGAAAAACAAAATGAAAACGTTTCTAAAACAGCGTTTGACGTAATAAAAACAAAAAACAAATGAAAATAATTTTTTGGTTTAGTGTAAAATTAGAGAGAAATGAAAAATGACTTTTAGTCGTTTTTCATTTTTATTTTCCTTTTCTTCTCTTTCGAAAAGAGAAACATTAATGGATTTTTTACATTGAAAATAATCTCTTGATAAAACTACCAAACGCATTTTCAAAAATGATTTATGTATGAGATTGAAAACGTTTTCATTTTCATTTCATACAAAAAATAAAATCATTTTGAAACGAGTTCCAAACATGCCCTTTTATTTGCTAATCTCATTTTGTTTCAGGTGTGCCCACACATACGTATTCGTAGATTTAAGGAACTGACGAGGAAGATTTTGGTATTCTAAACAAACTTGGAGCGAGAAAAGCTCATAGTCAAAGAACTCAAGTTATAGACCTAATCGTTCGCTAGGTAAATAAATTAATTTGATTAAATTATTTGTGCATAAATTAATATAATCTATAGAGTTTCTCAATGATTTGTAAAATTTTTATTATACACGGTCTGTTAGATACACATTTTTACATAGAAAATTGTTTTTAAAACCAACAATACTCTATACCAAATAGATTCAAACCATGAGAACTTAAAAGAGGGTTTAAGTTCTCTAATATGGTTTCTGAACCCATCTAGGATGGTTTTAACCCAACGATCCATGTTCCAAAAAAAAAAAAAAGGAAAAAAAATGAACATATGTTCAAACTTTTTCCTGGGTTCAAAATCTAATGAGCGTGTAAAGTGAACAACCCCAAATTAATCATTTGAACCAAAACTTAAAAAGTTTTACCAAATGCTGGTTTGAACCAACTCTTTAGTTTAAACTACTTGGGCTGTTTAGTTGGATGGTTTTGGAGGGTTTGAACCCAGAAAAACATTTCCCTTATTTGATTGCATGATAATTTGGACTTGGACTTAAGTTCTCAACCTGTTTGAACCTAACATTCACGGTTTTACCCAACTTGACCCCGTTCCCCTCTCTTTCTGTTGGTTCTAACCCATTTTGCATAGTAATAACCTACCCCAAGGTTCATAACCAACCATTTGCACCCTACACTTTTTAAAAGCCCATGCTAGTTCAAATTTTATTCTTTATTTAGATGGCACACTACTAAACTTTTGTTTGAATCATAAAAACCCGGCATATTGATTCAAAAATTTTGATTTAAAAAATAAAAAAAATTATTGAACTTACTCATAAGAGTGTATGGAGTTGGATTTATATTCTTACTCTTGATTAACACCATTTTGATTAATATATAGTCCTGTTTATTTCACTAGTTCGGCTCATTTCAGTTCAACTTGAACTGTGAATCAAGTTTAAAATCATGTTTAATAAGCACGTAGCTCGAATTATATTTTTCCTTTCAAACTGAGTTAAACTGAGTTAAGCACGTAGTTTAAATTATAACTCTCCCTTCCATTTCAATAGTAAAAAATATTCATTCTCTCTTCTTCTTACACTACTAAACTCAAATTCAGATTTTATTCTTTATTTAAATTTAAATTTTAATTGTACATCTAAACATTAATTTAGACTACAATTTAAACCATACAATTTAAATTTTCTATTCAAATAAAAAAGTTTAAATTAACACACTTCAAATCAACGAATTAAACAATATATAATTATTTAATTAGAAGGTATTAATCAAAAATAAAAAATAAAATATTTATTTTAAAACACTATGGGCCCGTTTAGTTCGCTGATTCGAGTTTTTAATTCGAGTTGTGATTTGATTTTATGTGAGAGCTTTTTACTGTAGCAAAAAAGTTAAATGTGATTATTTGTGATAATTTTTACTGTAACAAAACTCAAATTCTAAACTCAAATTAACAAAATAAATAGGACCTATATTCATCTCATTTTCTCTTAAAACAAAGGTTTAAACTACACAATTTAAACCCAAAAAATGAAGGGACCCTTGAACTAGTTGACTAAAGGCTATTGACTTTGAAGTTTATTGTGAACACGCGGCATTTATTTACTCCACTAACAGGTCTCTGATTTTAAATTTCTCAAAAGCTTTCCTCTGTAAAATATAGACCCGTTTAGTTTATTAATTTAAATTTTTAATTTGAGTTGAGATGTAATTTTATATGAAAGTTTTTTATTGTAGTAAAAAAAATTAGATGTGATTATTTGTGAAAATTTTTTACTGTAGTAAAACTCGAATTCTAAACTCGAATCAGCGAAATAACGGAGCCAATATTTTTTTAAAAATTTCTCAAAAGCTTTTACAATCGGACGGACCAAAATTTATCATCTGCTACGATCTCATCGCTTGAGCAGATCCAACTGTTCCTCGTAGACCCATTCGGAAAACGACAATAGTCGAGGACAGTAGACAAATTTGGGGAAGCAGAGAAGAGAAAGAAGTCTCTGGTGCGTTTGTGCGGGTGCGAAGAAGAAAAAAGAGCGCTTTGCTTCTTTGAGCTTCTCTGTTCATAAATTCCAGGTTAATACCTACGCAAATTTCGCTCCTTTTTATCCTTATACTTTCTGATTACGTTTCAATTTTGTCTCAGATTTTGTATTTTCTAGTCCTATTTGTTTGTAATTCGTTTGGTGTTTATTTACTTACTTTTGTCATTCAAGAAGTTCATTTCGTAATGGAGTAGCTTTATTTATTGATTTTAAGGCCTTATTGTCTCGTTCTCTTACTTCGTACAGTTGTTGGGAAGAAAGCTTTACTGATTTTTTTATTTGTTTTTTGTTTTGTTTTTGTTTTTGTTTTTTGTTTTTTTTTTTTTTTTTTTTTTTTTTTTTTTTTTTCTGGGGAAAATCTCAATAGCTCTGGGTGATTTAGGTTCGAAGAATGATACTTTGGCTTTGGTTATTGGGGGTTTTTCTTTATTTTTTTTTTATTTTTTGTACCGCGCATTTTGAAATTAACCTAAAATTATACCCTATATTTTAGATTATGCCTTCTCATTTAAAATTCATTTTAATTCCATACCTTTTGCAATCAAAGGTTGATCTTGACTATGAAAGTGATCTAATGCCCTTCACATTTTTGAATTTTGATTTTTTTTTCTGAATTTTTTCTTATTCTTTTTTATTTTATTTAAGGGTGTTTAGGTCCTTTCTTTATCAAAGTTGAGTTGGAAAAAGGTACGCATTAGACCATTTCCAATGCAAATTCTAATGCAAATTGTATATGTAGCATAAAAAAGTATGATATGATTTGTTATTCTCATTTTTGCTCTAATGCATAATGCTATTTGAAATGTAAAATCTAATTTTTCTCATAACCATTAAGCTTTGAAAGTTGTAAAAGTAAACTTTTAGTTTTAGAATAATTAGAAAATGTAAAAGTTGTAATGATTACATGAAAAAGTAAAGATTTCAACCAATAATGATCAACTGTCAAATTTCCCATATGCCGTACATAGTGGGAAATTTGCAATAAAGTACAGCATATGAGACATTTGGCACAACAAATAGCAATGTATTGGAGAGTGTTTTTTGCACTCAAAGGCTAAATTTGCAATTGACATATCAATTATAGCATTGCATTGGAGATGCTCTTAGCGTAATTTTGAAATCTCTAGGTATAAGGTATGATTTTTTTTTGATAACCTCAAAATGTAGGGTGTAAAAATGGGAAAAAAAACCTTGTTTATTTGGTGATGCTTTCATATTAGGAGCACTCCAAGTTCCTATTGATCACATGCAAGTAGTTGTTTACTTGTTTTAGTTAATTACACTTGTGTTTTTCTTTTAAAAGCAGCAGAAATATATTGAACATAATGTTAATTTTCCGTTTTCTTCATTGCAGGATCTGTGTTCTTCTCAGTCACTAAAGTTCGCAGTTTGGTTAGTGATATATTTTTTTGGGGGATAATATGAGCTTTACTGGCTCTTCTTTTGGTTCGGGTTAGTTATTTTATTTACTTTGATTTTTCTGTAATCTGATACTGATAGAGTTGGTTTATTATTTGTGTCTAAAAGGTGATTTGTCCTGAAGATGTATTGGATTTGCTGGCTCTTTCATTTCTTGTTGTCATTACCCATTTGATTTGATTGAACCCTGTTTGCAGGAGGTAGAACTGTTAGAAGGGCATTTGAGTTTGGAAGGACATATGTAGTGAGACCCAAAGGTAGACACCAAGCAACTGTAGTTTGGCTACATGGCCTCGGTGATAATGGCTCAAGGTATTGTTATTGCGTCACTTATAAAACTGATTATGAGAAGCTAGTCCAGTAATTTGAAACTAAGGATCCTTTTGGTAAATAGGTTCAAAACGTAGTAGTTTCAACTTTTTTTGGTTCGAAATGAGAAGTTTGAAAAATGTGGTTTGAACTTGTAGCTCGAAATGATATTTGGGTGATGCAGTTGATCATAGGGTTTGAAAAAGGAATAAAATCTGAAGCTGTGGTTGGGTTATGTACAATAAGAGAATAAGATTGTTGGTTGCATTGCTAAGCTGATTTTTTGAAACAAAATCACAGTACAAATTGGGTTAAAAATGTTGAAAACAAGGGGGGGCGGAATTCCTAAAAAGGGACCTATTTTGAGTTCAAAAGATCTAATCAGAGGTTTAAAATTGGCTGAACTTTTGGGTTCAAAACAGCTGACTCAAGTTACCAAACGGCATCTAGTATTGTGCAAGAAAACAAAAGGATTTTTTTTTCCGTCAGTCCCATCATCCCCTTCCCCAACAAGTTCCTAAATAGGTGTGCACAAAATGCTGGATCAATTATTCATGAACCTTTATGGGTGAAGCAGTACAATTTTCATGAAGCTTTGGTTTTTCTTACTTGCAGTTGGTCCCAGCTTTTGGAGACTCTTCCTCTTCCAAATGTAAGTATAACTACATTTGAAAAATTTAGAGCACTAACATTTTTCTCTTTTTACTTTAATTCTAACCTTTAGCTCTCAGATTTTGTCATCATTAATATGACTACGGTGAAATAATGTGATGCAGATTAAATGGATTTGCCCAACTGCTCCTACTCAACCAATCTCTATATTTGGTGGCTTTCCTTCGACGGCTTGTAAGTGTGTCTGCATGGAGATGCTGCTTATTTTCCTCTCATATAAGTTTGCTATTGCTTCTCTTTACTTGTGCATCTACGTGTCTACTAAAGGCATAACAAATTTCAAATCAATAAATTTGAGATGTTTGGGAAAATCAATGAAAAATAAAATTATTATTGTCATGCGAAGGAAAGTTGTTATGGAGGTTGAACTAGTTGCTGGAACTTATTCCTCTAATTTTGTTCGATGTATTGCTAATGTCACATACAGGGTTTAATGTTGGAGATCTTTCGGAAGATGCTCCTGATGATTTAGAGGGTTTGGATGCTGCTGCTGCACATGTTGCGAATTTGCTGTCAAATGAGCCTGCTGACAGTAGGTTTCTTGCATTTATATGGTATTGCATTAAATGTTATGTATTCTCGCTGAAGAATTGTAAAGATTTTTTCTTAAATTAAAGTACTATGAACATGTCATGGTTTTTTGCGCTTTATTTGTAGCTTGGAGTCATTATGATTCAATTACATACTGTGCTGAAACCATGATTTAGGTGACAGTATATACAACATACATTTATATTGCCTTAGGTTGATGAATGCGTTTTATGATTTGGAAAGAAAAGATGTATGTATTATATGAATGTAAGTAAGTAAATTTTATGGACAATTGTACGTACATCTTCACTATTCTAATGCCCCTCTATTTTAAAATATCAAGAATATTTGTCTTGCTCTCATAAAATTCACTGTCCCAACTGATTTTTTTATTTGTTAGTTAAACTTGGAGTAGGAGGTTTCAGTATGGGTGCGGCCACTGCTCTGTACTCTGCAACCTGCTTTGCTGCAGGAAAGTATGGGAATGGTAATCCTTATCCTGCAAAGCTAAGTACAGTCGTTGGACTAAGTGGTTGGCTTCCATGTGCAAAGTATGGATTCTTATGTTCTCGTTTTGACATACCTTGTTTCTTTTATTTTGCATTGTTCTGCTCGTTGGTTGTTATTTATATTCCCCATCTGTTTTCTGAAACTCATTAGTTCCATTCTTTCTCAGGATATTGCGTAGGAAGCTTGAAGAAGGGGTGGAGGAAGCCACAAGGCGTGCAGCATCCTTGCCCATTTTTTTGTGTCACGGCAAAGGTATTCATTAGCTTAAAAACAGATTATGTAGTTTAACTAAGAAGGTCCTCCTCTCTAGATTTCTAGGAATCTTTTTGGCATAAATCGTATTTGATGACTATAGGTAGTCATTAGCAATTGTGGCTTACAATAATCATCATTTTAGAGTAGGTTGCAAGTATTCTTTCTGCAGTTTATTGAGAGAGGGAGGCCATTAGAGTGTGAGAGAAAACTGTTTCTAAGAATTTCGAGATCTTTTCTCATTTAGGGGGTGCTTCATTGTTGTGTGATTCTCAATGAGTTACTTAGCGGTGGAAACCTGTCACGACCCCAAAGATAGGTCCGTGATTATTGGAATATAATTAAAGAAAATTAACTTAATTAAACTGGATTAATTAAGGAAAATTCATGAAAATAAAATATACAAATACCAAAATAGATATTAAAATATATTGCTCCGGAGTCTTTTTTTTACAAATAATATTTAAAACAATTCATAAAATCCAAGGAAAATAATACAACTCTGGGACAATGTCGACCAATACAGTTTATATACAAAAATACAATACATCTCAGAATTAAAAACTGTAAATTCAAAACAAACTAACCACTTTGAATCTCACGCCTTCAATCCATTAGCATCCACTCGTCATGCTGTAAATCTAAACCACTAACTCTGGAGGGGGTTTAAAACATTGAAAACATAAGAAAAATGAACGGAAGGTCTAATAGGATATAATTCTATAAAAATTTAATAATTCAAGTATTCACGGTCTGAAGACATACACCCGGAACCGATCATCCTTTAAAGAAAGGAAATCCTCACGTAATAGTAGCAAAATATTTGGATAATGAAAATATGCAAAGCCATAATATCACCATTGAGCAAGAAATGGCCCGTAAGAGTTTCGGGACCTGCCCCTAAAGATAGGATTATTATATCCCGATCTCTGTGGCCATCATGCTTTTGATCATTTCTTAAAATATTTCATTTTAAGAAAGAAAATTCTTTAAAATCTCATTTTCAAATGATTGGAAACTCAATAGCATTATTCATGCTATTTCTTCTAAAATCATTTTTCTTTAAACATGTTTTGTTTAAAAACATTTTCATATGCTAAAATCATTGAAATCATGGCTATCAAGGATATGGATAAGAAAATCCTACCTCTTAGATATCAAACCTGGGCTAGCCTTTTGTTATCCTAGCCTCCGCTTTTCTCAAAGCTTTTAATCTAATCCTTCAACTAACATTGTCACAAAACAAAGTTTTAGGACACAATCCTCATTCCTAAAACAAATCAAGTTCAATTATGTCTAATTGTTTTCTGTAGAATATTTGGAGAGGAAAATCTTACTTTCTTATTCCTGACTGCCGAATATATACATGAGAGAGAGGTCTAATGAGATCCTCTAAAACCGGAAAAAATCTTCCTAACTAAGGTAACTAAATCTGAGAGATACTCTCCTAATAATCAGCCCTAATTTACTTTGATATACACAGATTTTATTTACAAAAGATACAACTAACTTCTAGAAGATTTTCTACACTCCCCTCAAGTCGGGTCAGAGCTATATCATGCCTAGCTTGGAACATAGTTCTTGGAAGTTAGTCCGATGGAGTGCCTTTGTTAGAATATCTGCAGCTTGGTCTTTTGTGGTTTTGTAGGGACATAGTTGAGTGAGATTATTTTCCTTCAATCTTCTCGCCGATAAAGTGGCGATCTATCTCAACATGCTTGGTCCTATCGTGATGAATCGATTCTTAGCTATGGCTATAGCCGATTGATTGTCATCCTCCTCATGTTGATGGGTTCTTCTCGCTTTCACTCGAGTTCCTCGCAAGAGCCTTTTCACCACATTCCTTCACATATCCCGAAAAGTGCTCTAAATTAAATGTCAAAGTAGAGATTAAATCAATCCCAAGTGTATGAATTAACATTCCATGTTTACTTTGTCACAAAATACTTTAATTCTTTGAAACGGCAACGATTATGATGGAAATCTCCCGAGGATCTCTATAATCTTAAGAAAACTTTGAGGATAATCGCCAGTCACTAAGTTTCCCCTTCCAAACAAATGAGCAAGAAAGAAAATACCAAACGATGTTGATCTTGATCCGCGGGCGATCCTACCCAATCGGCATCAATGAATATTTCATGAAGGGGATTCAATTCTCACCATGGTGATGAAGTGGTTGTTTTAGTGGTTTTCTCGAATAATAGCCCTTTGCTCAAAACGGATCTCTCTTGAGGTATCGTGGGATTCGATACCAGCTTTTTCTCACCTCCATGTGTTCCTCCGAAGGGTTATTCATAAATTGACTAACCACACTAAACTTGCGAAAAAACCAATATCTCACGGATTCTCATTGTGTGTTTGGAGTGAGCAAGGTAGATTAAGTTTTCCCAAGAATAAAAAAGCAAGTATTAGTTCTATCTTGGTAAGGATTAATAATGCTTTGTATCTACCTTTGTCCATTATTTCCTATGTTATTTTGGTGGTGTGGATTATTCCAAACTTTATTGGAGAATTGTCACCATCCGCCTCGCAGGAAAATTAGGAATTTTGTATTTGGGTCCATAGGAGTGTCAACATTCCATGTTTACATCCCGCCATGCCAAATTTTTAATTTTCCTTAAGTAGGTTCTTTTTACATACTTTCTTGAAAGTTGTGACACCGAGATCCTTTTACTTGATCTAGCTACTTCCATCCCAAAGAAGTACTTGGTGTCCAAGATCTTTGATTTGTCAATTCTCTTGAGAGCGATTTCTTTTTAGACAGTCCATTTCTTCCCAATGATTACCTCCTGAGGACTATGTCATCGACATACACAATCGTTATTTAAACCAACAAATGAACCAAATGTGGTCCTTCTAGGATTGAAGAGTCTTCCATCGATTAGTATGTTTGACTTAATAATGTATGGTCGAAAATTTTTTGGCACCGAGCATAACCATCCTTTTTAAGGACTCTCATGAATCATCAAACCATGCACGAGGAGACTGCTTGAGGCCATACAAAGACTTTCTCTAATGGAGTTTGCATACTGCTTGATCGTTGTATTGTCTTCAACCCCGGAGGTATTACCATGTAAACTTCTTCATCAAGGTCTCCATTTAGGAAGACATTTTTTACATCTAATTGAAATAGAGGCCGAACCCTCGGTTTCAGCAATGGAGAGAAGGACTCGATAGTGTTCAAACTTTTGGCTTTCGGAGCAAATGTTTCTTGGTAGTCTATTCCATACGACTGAGTAAAGCCCTTAGCCACGAGGCGAGCCTTGAACCGTTCCACGCCGCCATCCGCCTTTGTATTTTAAAAAACAAAGTGTTGTTGTCCGAGAATAACCACTTACATCCAACAACATGCTTACCCCTCCGGATTGGGTGGTGGTAATCGTCCATGTTCCATTCTTCTCGAGAGCTTTTATTTCATCCAGTGGCCGCCTTCCATTCGGTATTTGTAAGGCCTCATGGATAGAAGTGGGTACCGCACTTGATTTATTTTTGACACAAAAGCTCGTAAGTTGGAGACAACTTGGCATATGACAAATGATTACGAAGAGGATGTGTACATAGTCGGATTCCTTTTCCCAAAAAAAGTAAAGTGATCTTTGATTCAATTCTTATGGAGATTTGAATACAATCAATTGGAACGTCCAGATCAGAGCTTGGTTCTGCAATTTGCTTAGCCACGGGAACAGGAATATTTTCAGCCTTACCTTGCGTATTTTCACTGGATGTTGGAGCCAGGAAGGAGTCATAGTTGTGCTGAGTTTGTGCAGGGTGCAACTGAGGTGGTTCTTGGTGATGTTTTCTCCTTGAGTAGACATGAATGACCTTGTCTGTTGCAGGTTGATTTTGACCAGGTGTAAGTTCATTTTGGATGGGTCTGGATTCTAGAACAGGACACGGACTTGTTTCTTGACCAGATTGGGCCTCAGGGTTGACATGAGAAGACTCGGTTGACTCAAAGAGGGAAGAGGCTCGGTGAAGGGAGGTGTTGTTTCAGTTGGTGGAGCCGAGACATTGGAGTTTCCTTCAAGGAGAGAATTCCAATCCCAATTCTGAGATTCAATAACCCAATTCTCCCCCTGAATGGAGGAATTGGTATAGAATGGTTGATGCTCAAAGAATGAGATATCCATGGAATGAAAGAACCTTTTTGTGAGTGGACAGTAGCATTTATACCCTTTCTTGTTTGGTGAGTAACCAAGGAAAATGCACTTGGTGGCCCGTGGATCTAATTTCCCCCGAGTGTGTGGGTGGACATGGACAAAGGCAGAGCAGTCGAAGATTTTGAGGGGAATATGAGCAATAAGATGAGAGTTTGGAAATATTTCAAGAAGTGATTGGGTTGGAGTTTTGAAATTTAGGATATGTGAGGGCATTCTGTTTATAAGATAAGTGGCTGTGAGAACCGCTTCACCCCAGAATCGTTTTGGAACATTTGAGGTGAACAACAAGGAACGAGCAACTTCAAGAAGATGGCGGTTTTTTTGTTCGGCTACACCGTTTTGTTGGGGTGTGTCGACACAAGAACTTTGATTAACAATACCATGAGTGGGCAAATAATCACCGAGAACAGAATTAAAAAAATCTCGGGCATTGTTTGTTTTGAGAACTTGAATGTTGGTGTTGAATTGGTTTTGGATCATGACATGAAATGTTTTGAATATCTGACTTGTTTCAGATTTGTCTTTCATGAGAAACACCCAACTTAAGCGTGTATGATCATCAACAAATAACAAAAACCAGCGGGCCTCGGTGATATTTTCAACTCTTAATGGACCCCATATGTCACTATGTATAAGGATGAGAGGACTTGTATGGTTGAGGTAAGTAAGAGCTACGTGTGTGTTTGGAGAATTGACAAATATCACAATGAAAAAACTTTGAATTTTTATTGATAAATAATGATGGAAATAGCCGTTTAAGATACAAAAAATTTGGATGACCTAGACGATAGTGCAACAACATTATAGCACTATCCTTATTGGACAAACTTGAAGACACGGACATACTAGGAAACTGACTCTCTGGACTGACACATAGTTTGGTGTAAGGTTTTTCTTGTTGTGACTCATCAGGAGTGAAGAGATAGAGACCTGCACAAAGCTCAGCATTGCCAATCATCCTCCCCGATTCCAAATCTCAAAACACAAGTTTTGGCGTAAAATTTAGTAACACATTCCAAGTCACCGTGAGTTTGCTTATAGACAAAGAAATTATAGTCTAGATTAGGCACAAATAAGACTGAATGAAGAACAAGATTCTGAGATAGATTCACAGTGCCGAATCCAGCCACTTTGGAGCATGTTCCATCGGCGACACGGACTGTGAGGTGACTCCGGCAGGGACTAAATGAACTGAGCAGTGATTTGTTTCTAGTCATATGATCGGATGCACCAGAGTCAACAATCCATGTATTGGAAAGTGTTCTGGTTGCACCAAAAACACTTGATATATTACCTCTATGAGCAGTATTTCCTAAGCCAATAATCGTAGGAGGTGGTTGGGTGTTTGCTTGACTAATCAGCCTTTGAAGAACTTCAATTTGATCCTTGGTGAATGGAGCTTGAGAGGATGCAGGCGGGAGTTCTGTTAAGGCTGCATTCCCACGGCTTTCACGCTCAGTAGACCCACGGCTAGGCTTCCAGTCCACGGGTTTTCCATGGAGTTTCCAGCAGGTATCCTTGGTATGACCTGGTTTTCGACAGTGGTCGCACCAAGGTCTTCCTCTACGAGGCCTATTGTCATTCAGATGATGAGGAGGACCGTGGGCAGCATAAACTTGGGCTGAGGCATCTTCCTGAGATGGCAGTAATCTGTGAGACAACAGGGCTGATCCGTCTGGAGTTGGCATTGTCACGGATTGTCCCAGCATCACTTTTCTTCTACTTTCTTCCCTGCGAACCTCAGAGAAGGCCTCCCTAAGATTAGGGATGGGTTTGGTGGCAAGGATTCGGCCTCGGACTTCATCAAGGGATTTGTTAAGTCCCATGAGAAATTTGAAGACCCTTTTTGTCTCCACGATCTCCCTGAATTTGTCACCATCTTCAGGACATTTCCAGTCATGGATTTCAAATAAGTCAAGGTGCTGCCAGTTTCGGGTTAAATTGGTGAAGTAGGTGGTGACTGTCGTATCTCCTTGATTGAGATTCTGAAGTGCAGTTTCCACCTGAAATAATTCCGAGGTGTTCTCACTGTTGGAATATGTCTCTCGGGCGGCCTCCCATATTTCTTGAGCCGTGGAATAAAGGAGGAAATTTCCTCCGATTTCAATAGTCATAGAATTTATCAGCCAGGACATGACCATGTTGTTTTCAGAGCGCCAGAGCTTGTACTGTTTATCAGTCTTGGCAGGTGGAACTGCTGCGCCTGTGAGGTAATCATCTCGGCCCTTGCCACTAATGAACATCATTACGGACCACTGTAAATAATTGAGGCCATTTAGTTTATGATTGGTAACCGGAATCATGTTGCTCTCGGACGAGGATGAGATGATTGCAGGATATGAACCAGATGGAGAAGTGATACTGGTTGATGAGGAGTGATCTTTTTCATGCTTTTCATTTGAGTGATCTGTTTCAGCCATGATTGGGAAGGATAAAAGGTTGAAGGCAGGAAGATCCTTCAACGATGTGAGGATTCAGATAGTGATAATGATAGAGGTCTGGATGAAGAAGGAATGGCTGCAACTTTTGGAGTACCGGCGGCGGATTTAGGGCACAGAGGGAGTGGCGGCAGATTTAGGGCAGAGAGGGTGCGGCGGTAGATTTAGGGCACAGAGGGTGGCTCTGATACCATGTAGAATATTTGGAGAGGAAAATCTTACTTTCTTATTCCTGACTGCCGAATATATACATGAGAGAGAGGTCTAATGAGATCCTCTAAAACCGGGAAAAATCTTCCTAACTAAGGTAACTAAATCTGAGAGATACTCTCCTAATAATCAACCCTAATTTACTTTGATATACACATACTTTATTTACAAAAGATACAACTAACTTCTAGAAGATTTTCTACATTTCCTATTAGTGTGCCTTGGCTCATATTCGAGTTTTACAAACGACTTTATAATTCAGTTTGAGAGTTCTTTAAAAATTGAAATCCAATTCATTGGTTTGGTTTCCCATTGAATTTCGACTTAAAAACAAATTTTTTAAAGAAATTTCGGTTGTATGCCGGCATAAATAGGGAAAATGCCAAACTTGCAATTCAAGTTCAATTTCAAAATGAATTCTCTAGAAATCATCAAACCAATTACCAATCAATTCAACAAGTCCAATATTGAAAATCTCCAAATTTAATTCAATTCTTACGACAATTGTTTAAATCCAAACCCTAACTCAAAAGTATTCAAATCCAACCAAAATTACAAATTCTCAAGTCAATAACTCAAATTCAAGTATGGGTTTTCAAGAAATCTTTACCTCGAAGTGATTGAAGCTTGTTTCCCTCTATTTCTCCCGTTTTTTTTTTTTTTTTTTTTTTTTTTTTTTTTCCTGTTTCGACAGTGACTTAGAGAGAGAGAGAGAGAGAGAGAGAGAGAGAGAGGGGTGGCTGGAGAGAGGGAGGGAGGGAGTGGTGGCCCGCGGTGAAGGAAGAAAGAGAGAGGGAGTTGCCGTGGAGAACCAGAGGAGAGAGAGAGGAGAAAAAGAAAGAAAGAAAGAAAGAAAGAAAGTGAGAGAGAGGGAGTGGTCTGGGCAACCATGGGAAGGAATGGAAGGGAAAAAGAAAAAGAAAAGAAAGAAGAAAAAAGGAAAAAGAAAAGAAAATACATTAAAATTAAGTGTATTTTCAAAAACTTTTAGAGTGAAATCATAAATGCTGAATATAATTTGAAGTTCTTTAATTAATTGGGAAAATTAAATTAGGCATACTAATAACTCACAATTTAGCATAATTAAACACGTTTAATTTTGGAGAGCGTTACAGCTCTACCCCACTTAGGGAATTTTGTCCTTGAAATTTGAGCTTACCTTAGGGATATGAACATGTATGGATATCGCTTTTGCATCGTTACTTTTAGTTCTCATGTCGCTTCCTTAACACCACGGTGTTACCACAACACTTTCACTAATGGTATCTCACGATGGCGTAAACTCTTCATCTTCCGGTCGAGAATCTGAACTAGTGTTTCCTCGTAAGTCGTGTCAACTGGATTGACCCGTCATACCATTGCACAATAGTTTTTGGATCTGGTTTACACTCGCGATGCGTAGAAACATGGAACACATTGTGCACGTGAGATAACTCAGGAGGTAAGGCGAGGGCGATAAGCAACGACATCGACTTGTTGCACAATTTGGAATGGTCCATGTTTCTTGGCACAAGTTTTCCTTTCACACCAAAACGAGTGATTCCTTTGCACGGTGAAACTCTTAATAAGACAAAGTCGCCTTCTATCAGCATAACTCTTCATTTAATCAAACTTGAATTATCTAAAATGATTTCTTCAACTTGGTCGGTCCTTTAATCTCATAGTTCGGCTGATTTGACGTCAATTACGGAAATACGTGCAAACCGTATTACGTGTCACCAGAGGGTAGAAAACGGTTTCTAATGAAAATAGACATCTAGGTCTTTCTAACGAGCTATCACATGTCCTATTTCAAATACTTTAAGCCTTTCAAACATATCTTACAAGAAATTGAAATTCTGAAACTTCAACTTTTCAAGGCATTTTGAAAAGTTTCTAAGCAATACATCAACTACACACATCTCGGCCTACAAAACTCCAAACAAAGTGATTCCAAGTGCTACACATCACTAATGACGCACACTAAATGGTAGGCTAAGTGTTTTAAGCGCAGCGATCTCGGTTCTAGAAGTTGGGTTCAAATTCACACTTTTTGCGTTATGTCAAGAACACAGTTTTAATCTTTTCGACGGAAATGATCATAAAACATTCCACATAGATCGAAAGGGTGTAATTCTAGTTTCTGAATAAAGTAGACACCTAGAGCTTCGAAACGAGCTATCATATGTCCAAATCCGAGCTCCTTAAGTACCTCAAAAATAGTTTTTAAGAAATGAAAATTCTACTATTTCCTGGTTCTGACAGCTTTTTGAAAGTTTTTACATGAAACTTCCAATGCGCACAACTCTGGTTGCAAAACTCCAAATGACGTGATCCTAACTCCCACACGTCACTAATAACATATTCTAAATGGTAGTAACGATGGTTTAGGTGCAGCGACGCCATTTCAAAAAGTAAAGGTCTCAGTTCTTTGTTTTATCAATTCTTAGAAAAAAACAGCTTTGACGACTGTTACGAAAATAATAATAAAATATCTACACAACCTTAAAAATTACAAAATCAGTGCCTAATCAAAGTAGACATCCGGGGCTTTCTAAAGAGCTATTATAAACTTAGTTTTGGGTCTGTTAAGATCTCCAAAAACACATTATACCATATCAAAACGTGGCTATTTTTTGCAGAATTTCAGAAACTATGTTTAACTTTAAAAATGCATAACTTGAGCTACAGTTGTCCGCTTGAGGTGATTCTTGCGGCTATACGAAGCTTAGGATGTCTAGTTTCCAATTATGTAACCCATTCATTCAAATTCATCTCCAAGGATTCCCAGAATTGAACAGTATCAAACCTGTTCAGGTTAGGTTCCTTGACACTTTTTCTAACAAATTGAAAAATTCATAACTTAAGCTACAAGACTCCTTGTGGGTGATTCAAATATTCTATCAAAGCTTGAAAAGTCTAATTTAAGGTTCTAACATAGCTAACATTAAAACTTATTAAGAATAATCAAGACCTAAGCTTTTCTTTAGGCTGCTCTTAGAATTCTCCCCAAAATCATGTGGATCAAGTGGGGAAAGTATGATTAAAGTCCAAAATAATAACATTCAAGAAAGAAATTCCAAAAAAACTCATACTTAATGTTAAGCAACCACAAAGGCTCCAAACTACCAATCGTTCAGTCATAAATCAGTTTCTAACTCAAATCAATATTCTTCATAAATCCAGTAAAATGGCAGATCCGTCGACCTTAATGGGAATATACATAAATTATTATATACATCTCTAAAAATTTCAAAATGAACTCCATAAGAAAGTAGACATGTAGATCTTTGATTTGGTATGCTACATGCAAGGTTCGAAAACCGACAAGGGCCTCAAAAACAAGTTACAAAAAATCAGAACGGCCTGTCTAGGGAAATTCTTATAGTTGCATGAAATCCATCATGTGGACTAAATGACTTCAAGGTTGATTTTAATGCAACATCTACGGTTTGACACCGATTTAGAAAACGTCCAAAGTATTGTTCATACTTATCGTTAGAACTACCTGTTCTAATTCCACATGAAATTGACAAGACATCAACCAAGATGGTTGAACTCAACATCTTTAGCCCGAGGGAATTCAACCTCAACTGCTAAAGAAGTTCTTCCATTTAAGACATCACTTTGAAATATAAATCAAAGGCAAGAATGCCATTCACATGGCGGAAAAGAGGCGAATATGACAATTCGTCAGGATAGTCGTCTTGGAACCTATGAAGTAGGACTTTCTATGCCTTTTCTGTGGATTCCTACGTGTCAAACGATGGAAAAGAACGTCCATCTTGCGACGCTGCTAGCAGCATCATGACATCGGTTGTCACAGTCAATCATTCTACCAATGAGAAAGAAACGAAACTCCAATCTCAATAAAATAGGACCACTCGCCTCATTCGAGTCTTTATCAGTTTCAAAATTAAGGAATGAGACATGGAAACGCTTTTTCATCCAAGAATCTCAGATCCGAAATATCATCAATTCCAGCTAGATCAATAATATAGACTTTCAACCACTGAAATAGAGACACCCAATTTTGGGAATGAACAAACACAAGAATATCAATCATCGACTTAGAATCTAGAAAGTCGAAGAAATTCTCATAGTCGGATTTGACTTAAAAGAAGAACTAATAGAAATTTAATATTGAATGGATATGAACCCAAATTATCGATTGAATCTCCAAAATCTGGTGACTGAATGAGGATTTTCGAAGTTAAAATTGACTACAAATCTCACACCAAATGGAAACCATTCACTAGAAAGGAAATAGCTGACATGATTAACTCTAAGAATAAGTCAGACTTAACACTTAACCTGAAAACGAAATGACAGAGAATGGTATGGTATAGAATTGATATCCAAAGCCAATGTCTTACAATGACATATTTCAGATTTAACGAGGAAATCACCAAGACTAACATTTGTGACAAGAAGGAATTTCGATTCCTGAGTGATATAGGACTATGATAGAAAAATAGCACGAATCAATATGCTAATAACAATGAGGGGACCGGCTTCTAGTCAAAACAGATTAAGAATAGAACTCGAACTTGGAATTTTGAAATTTGTGGGTTATGACCTACCACGCTTCTAAACAAGGTCGAATACAATAAATTTCAGAGGTGAGCGTCAATCTCATGTCGCGGTCCATGGCAACCATCATTGTCAATTTGGGAAAAGACAAAATCTTACCGACATGGGAAAATTCATAAAATAAACACTCTTGAACAAATCACTCTAAAGAGATAGAGGAACGCATCAATAAATCGAACTAATAGCTAGGATACAAAGCTTGATTGCAAGACTAAGCTTGCGCATCGATCAAATCGAGAAAGGCAAAACATGGAGGGATGAAACTTTAATGATCAAGATTGCTCGATTTCAAGTCGTTGCTATCCATCGACCTAAACCCCCATGTTAGACGTGTCAAAAGGTGGAAGGGGCCAACATCGAGAATTTAACTACGCGGAAGTCAGAACGAATATCATCTCAAAACCGAAATCCTCATGAGAATTCGGAGGTCAATACTGATTTTGAATTTATAACTGACAAGAGTCAATATCACTTGTGGAAACAAATCCATAACAGTGGATCAAAATGAAAACTTCACGAGAGTTTCAAAATCAAACTTTGATTTTAAGCTTCATATCGATAAACATCGATATAGGAACATAGATTCCATCCATTAGAGTGCTCTAGGAAAATGAAACGGACTCTGACGTCAAATTCTCAAGTGCAACTGTATCATGTATTAGCTAGTATTGAACGACACGTCCCGACACAAAAACTGCTAAACGAACAACAAAACTCAATAGAAAACTCACACATGCTCGATTCCCATAGAATTCAAAGCCGTGCTCTGATACTAAAAACTGTCACGACCCCAAAGATAAGGTTGTGATTATTGGAATATAATTAAAGAAAATTAACTTAATTAAACTGGATTAATTAAGAAAAATTCATGAAAATAAAATATACAAATACTAAAATAGATATTAAAATATATTGCTCCGGAGTCTTTATTTTACAAATAATATTTAAAACAGTCCATAAAATCTAAGAAAAATAGTACAACTTTGGGATAATGTCGACCAATACAGTTTATATACAGAAATACAATACATCTCAGAATTAAAAACTGTAAATTCGAAACAAACTAATCACTTCGAATCTTGCGTATTCAATTCATTAGCATCCACTCGCTATGCTGTAAATCTAAACCGCTAACTTTGGAGGGGGGCTTAAAACATTAAAACATAAGAAAAATGAGCGGAATACCCAGTAGGATATAATTCTATAAAAATTTAATAATTAAAGTGCTCACGGTCCGAAGACATACACCCGGAAGCCATCATCCTTTAAAAAAAGGATATCCTCACGTAATAGTAGTAAACTATTTGGATAATGAAAATATGCAACGCCATAATATCACCATTGAGCAAGAAGTGGTCCGTACAGATTTCGGGATCTGCTCCCAATGATAGGATTCCCATATCCCGATCTTTGTGGCCATCATGCGTTTTATCATTTCTTAAAATATTTCATTTTAAGAAAGAAAACTCTTTAAAATCTAATTTCTAAATTATTGGAAACTCAATAGCATTATTCATGTTATTGTCTCTAAAATCATTTTTCTTTAAACATGTTTTGCTTTAAAACATTTTCATAGGCCAAAATCATTGAAATCATGGCTATCAAGGATATGGACAAGAATATCTTACCTCTCGGATATCAAATCTAGGCTAGCCTTTCGTTATGCTAGCCTTCGCTTTCCTCAAAGCTTTTAATCTAATCCTTCAACTAACATTGTCACAAAACAAAGTTTTAGGATACAATCCTCATTCCTAAAACAAATCAAGTTCAATTATATCTAATTGTTTCCTATTAGTGGGCCTTGGCTCAAATTCAAGTTTCACAAACAATTTTATAATTCAGTTTGGGAGTTTTTTAAAAATTGAAATCCAATTCATTGATTTGGTTTCCCATTGAATTTTGAGTTAAAAACAAGTTTTTAAAGAAATTTCGGCAGCATGCCAGCATAAATAGCGAAAATGTCAAACCTGCAATCGAAGTTCAATTTTAAAATAAATTCTCCAGAAATCATCAAACCAGTTTCTAATTAATTCAACAAGTCCAATAACTAAAATTCCCAAATTTAATTCAATTTTAAGAACAATTGTTCAAATCCAAATCCTAACTCAAAATTATTCAAATCCAACCAAAATTACAAATTCTCAAGTCAATAATTCAAATTCAAGTATGGGTTTTCAAGAAATCTTTACCTCAAGGTGATTGAAGCTTGTTTCCCTTCTCTTTCCTGTTTCGGCAGGGACTTAGAGAGAGAGAGAGAGAGAGAGAGAGGTGGCTGGAGAGAGGGAGGGAGTGGTGGCCGGCGGTGAAGGAAGAAAAAGAGAGGGAGTTGCCGTGGAGAACCAGAGGAGAGAGAGAAGAAAAAGAAAGAAAGAAAGAAAGAGAGAGAGAGGGAGTTGTCTGGGCAGCCACGGGAAGGAAGGGAAGGGAAAAAGAAAAAGAAAAGAAAGAAAAGAAAAGGAAAGAGAAAGAAAAAAAGGAAAAATAAAAGAAAAATAAAAGAATTAGGGAAAAATAAAAGAAAATACATTAAAATTAAGTGTATTTTCAAAAACTTTTGGGGTGAAATCATAAATACTGAATATAATTTAAAGTTCCTTAATTAAGGGGGGAAATCAAATTAGGCACACTAATAACTCACAATTGAGCAAAATTAAACATGTTTAATTTTGGAGGAGCGTTACAAAACCTGAGGGGCTTTACGAAGGAATTCATTGTTCATTATTACGTTCTTATAGAAGACGTTATGCAAAATCAGATGGACTTTCCTTGGGGTTATGGAGGTTAAGGAATGGAATGTTATCAGCATAATAGTCCCAGTAGAGTACTTGATGGAAGGGATTCAAGGACTGCTTCATGATGGGAGGAGATTCACAGAAACTCGTTCTCAAAAGAGTTCGAAGGGGTGCCTTTGACAGAGGAATGGTGAAACAGCCTCTGAAGAAATGGAGCTCATAAAGCAGGCGCTGAAGCAAACAGAGACTCCGGTGGAAAAGAGTTGGATTTAGCAGTGCTTGTTTAGAGGGAATGGCTGGAATATGGTTAGAGTGAAATATCCAATGGTCTAAATGAAAAGCTTAAGAGGTGAGTTGATGTTTCTCTCCTTTGTTTGCTGACAGGGGCATTCTATAGTGTAAAAGTCAGGAAGAGAGGACAAACTCATTAAGTAGGACAGAGTTCTTTTGAAGGCTCGTTGTGCAATCATAATTAAAACTTGGGGGTCTTCAAGCTTATGGGAGAAATGTCCATATTGAATGAAGTTCAAGTTGGATCAGAGTAGCGGACCTCCCATTAAATTTTTGGAACTTCCATTTCTTGGAATGATTGGGGAGAAACTTGGATGAGTTAAAGTTGCTGCTTTCTCTTGTCCAAAATATTATGAAGCAAGTGATTGACGGTCATAGGCGTGAACTGGGTTTTCAGGTGGAGATTCAGTGTATCTGAAGTTGAGGTCTTATTGAAGAAGATCCTTGACCAGACAAGTCGTTATGAAGTGTGAAACGCATTGGTGAGGTTACTTATGTACTTACCTTGCTGGCAGGGACCCTATTTTCCACATTTCACAACTTGGGAAAGCCACTGGGTGTTTATATTCAGTACAACCACTATCACCTCAACTTAGCAGCGTCCAGGAATGGATTGTTGAGCCAATGGGATTCGCAGCTGGAGGAGGTGCCACAGGAGTTAAATGTGACAATTAAATGAAGGGGCCTGCCTGTTTTTTAGGCGACTTATGAGCCATTTGAGGACGTTAAATAGCATTTTCCCCAACTCAACCTTGAGGACAAGGTGACTGTTGGGGCGGAGGTATGATAAGCCTCTAATCCATTTGACATATGTTAAGGATGCGCATGAGAGGCGGGGTAGAGGGGGAGTCAATTGTATTGGGAGTTAGTGAACATAAATGAATCTAGTGTCTCAAAGAATTAGGAATGGAAAGGAACATAAGGAGACAGTTGAGAGTTAGTTAGGAATGATGTTTCTAGATTGTCATGGAGAACCAAGATTGGGAGAGGAAAGGACTCGAATTTCCAGCATTCTTAAAGTTTCTTGGTCGAATTGATCTATAAGCTGAATTCTTTAAAAAGGAGGACCCGAGTGCCAAAGAGGCTCCCGTAGTATGACAGGCACGGGAGAAAGCTCAATCCCATATGTACGCGGCCTTAGCCCCTAAAGGAGAGGATGTTTTCGGGATTCGAACCCTGGACCCCAGGTGCAAACGCAAGCGCTCCCACCATGGTGCCAAGGCCCGCCTTCTATAAGCTGAATTCTTTAATCAATAAAATTCCATTCTTTGATTGAGAATCTAGTGCATAGCGCTTGGTGTTTACCTGTAATTTCCATCATATTCATTCTATTCTAGGGGGTACCCATGTGGAGGTTCATGGACTTCGAGAATTCTGTTTGTTATAAGGGGGGCTGGATTGTTTCTTTCAATAGATAGGTTTTCCCCAGAGACAATAATCGTTTTTTGACTTCCCTAGAGGTTTCAAAGAGATGGTTATGTGTGCGGCTTAAATTTTGACCCTAACAGTGTGTTTGGTATGAATGAAAAGTGGAAGGAAAGAAAATGTTGGAGGGATTTTGGTTAGCATGTTTGGTAGAAAAGAAATTGTGAAGGAAAGGAAAATTGAATGGAAATTTTTATTGGTGGGTCCCACCATAGTCAATGTCCCACCATATTCAATACCTCCAACAGTGGGTGGATTTTAGGAAGGAAAATATGGATAACTACACAAATGAAGTCAAATTATTGAATTTTCCTCATTTAGGCAAAAAAGTAATTACACCAATAATAATTTTTCCAACCCTTTATTTTCACTTCCAATACCAAACAAGGGAAAGATAGATTCATTTTCTTTCTTCCCTATCATATCAAACAAGTCAAAGAAAAATCAAAATATTTTCTATCCTTATAATTTTCTATGCATTATAGTTTTCCTTTCCCTCCCATTTTCTTTCCTTCTTACTAAATAGAGTGTAAAGGTTTCCCCACAGGCGGTAACCCTGTCATGAGGGTAGGTTCTTCAGAGATGTTTTAGGTGTGTGGCTAAATTTTAACCCATGGTAGATACCTTTTCTACTTCATGTTTTTTAGTTTCTAAATAGATTCATAGTTCCTCCGTGAGAGAGGTAATATAAGGGTCCATATCAGTTTGCAATTGACCCAAGCCCCCACAGTATTTGAAAGTTGTACAATTTGAGTGAGAGCAGTAAGTTCGGAATTCGCAATATAGCGGTGGTGGCGCATGGTGGATGAGAGGCAGAGCATGTAGTTCTCACTGCTGTTTCTGGCTGTATTTTAGTTCCTGGGCCGTTGGGTTTTTTTTTTTTTTTTTGCTCAAGTCCAAGAATCGATTAGGCTCTAATACCAATTGGTGCTTGATTGAAGCTGAGCAATTTCTTCAAACAGAAATGAATCAAGAAGAAAGAAGGTATGATCTTTATTGAATCACCCGAACGAATTACAGAGCAGTTCTTCGAGGTATTGCGAAACCTCCTCTGCTTAGCCTAAGCCAAGACTTCCTCAACAAGACTCCAGTTCTTTTCTGACCTGACACTTGCTCACTGTTTCTATTTATTCTCTCTTCTCCACCGACCCATCCCTTATTCACACACTATTTTTTTAACTGCTAACAAACGAACAATTCTAGCTACTAACAAACTAACAACTAATACATGCTCACACCCATTTATTCTCTCCCGCCCTTCCTAAAAAAACCTGCCTAAGTAAAGGCTTAGGCCTTGTTCACTTCACCGATTCGAGTTTTTAGTTTTAGGTTTCTAAAAAAAGCCTGCACATCAAAATTTTTCGCCACAAAAAAAGGCTTAAAATGTCTTATCTCACAGTGGCCTTAGTCTTACAGAAAGAAGAGGAAAAGAATTGCAGCAAAGGGAAACTAGAAGTAGAAGTCTTTAGATTGGTTGATAGTCAGCAATGTCTGAACTGAACGTTCAATGTATTTAGCATTTCAGTATCGAGAGAAAAAAAAAAAAAAAAAAAAAAAAAAAAGGTTCACCAAGAAGCCAAACCAAAAAATATCTAAAGCTAAAATATGATAAAATAATAAAAACTAAACTGACTATCCTTTAGGTTTACTCTTAAGCTTTTATTTTTTTATTTCCAATTTCCATTAACATTCAGCCTACCAAACAATTGAAGAAATAGTTGTTGGACAACTATCTCTAGGCCTAGCACCAAATTTCAGTTAACCACTCGATATGTTGAGCCTAGAAACTGATTGAAACGAAGGACTTCAATAAATTCTTAAGATGATAAATCGCATCTGAGCTTTCAACTGCCTTCAACATCATAGTCAGATTTGTGCTTCTGCTAACTCCGTTTTAATACCTTTGTTAGGGCAACTTCGTCCAAATTTTGATATCACGTTTTCTGGCTTATAAGAAATATAGACATTAAAGTGATTTGAAAATGACAGGAAATCTTTATCGGTTTGGCTGTTTTGGTGAGGATAATGTTAATAATCATTCCTATAGGCAGCTTCTAGTATATGGTTCTTTGCTGAAGGTCAATCCTAGGGTTAGTTGTTTCGAGGCTAGGAGCCACTAGTGATTAAACCAAAAATAGGACAAAATGAAATACAATTAAAATGGCCATTACTTTAATCTTGACATAATTTTGATGTAATACTTCTAATTTCAGTCTTGACATAACTTCTGCAGTTGATGATGTCGTTCTTTACAAATATGGAGAGAAATCTTCACGAGCCTTGACTTCAACTGGATTTCAGGACGTGACATTCAAATCATATAGAGGGTATGTGATTAAAAGTAGATTTTCTTTTTAAGGTGATCATGTTAGATTAAGAAAAGCAGGAGTTGACATTTTTTTATGAGAATCCAACCCTCCATAACCGTTCGCTACCAGTAGAATATTTTTTTATACCTTACCATAGCATTTTCCTTAAAATTATAACGGTGAGCCTTTTAATTTAAATTGAGCTACGAAGGTGAAGAAAATATGAATTCTTTCAAATATGCAGACTCGGCCATTATACCGTTCCTGAAGAGATGGATGAGCTCTGTGCTTGGCTAATTTCGAAGTTGGGGCTTGAGGGCCAAGGGAGTTCTTCAATGACAAAATGTTGAATTCTGAATTCAGAAGGGAACAGAAAGAAATGGGATGGAGAAATGTTCTTCAATTCTAAGCGACAAGAATGAAAGGAATCACAGGAGCGGTATTGGATGCAATGCGGACTTCTTATTTTTGACATCAGTCTACGTATGCCCTATTTGTTTATACTTCATAACTTTAATATTTTTTTGCTCAAGACACTTCATAACTTAATATTGGTTTGGCTGGTTAGTTGTTGGTTGTACGTTCATGATTTCCGTCTTAAAGGGTTGTTTGAATTTCGCTATTTCTGAGGATACTAGATAAATACTATCATGGTTCTCATCCCACTTTTAACCGGACGATAAAAATTGCCATATAAAGAATCATAAGGTCAATATCTACCCATTTCCTATCTCTACTAGGAGTATAAGAAATCGGACCTTACCCGACATAACCTGGCCTATTCGACCCGACCCGAATATTAAGGTTTTTTTTTTTTTTTTTTTTTTTTTTTTTTTTTTCAAATAAGGCTAACCTAAAATTTGTGAGTAGGGGCGCGGGCTGGTCTCTTTTCAGCCCATGGTAGGTTGACCCAGTCGAAAGCAAATTCCAACGTTCCTCTTTTCTCTTGAGTGTTTCTTCCATTGCCGCTTCTCAATTCTCAGCTCCACTGTTCCTCTTCTTCATCTCACTTTCTCACTGTAGCTAATTTCAGCTACAATTGTTCAGTCCAGGCTTGCCTAATCATTCAAGTCCAAATCATGGCTTCTAATGGCATGATAGTATGATACCTACCAGACCCGCCCATGATAGTAAGTAACCTGGCCAACCTGAGGTAACCTAATGGTGTATGGGTTCTGGGAGCAAGTGAGCTGTTGCCGGCCACAGTTTTCTCAGCCCGATTCTTGCGGGTCGGCCTAAATCTTACCAAAAAAATGACCATACTCGGCCAAATTTCACCCCTAATCTCTATGGAGTTGGGAACGGTATCTCCGGAAAATAAAACCTCTACATTTAAGAGTGAAATTGAGCGGTAAGTTGAGCATTGTTTGATTAGACGGAGAGAATTATAAGAATTCTTGGTGTTGTTTGACGAGAGGGAGTGTTAAAAGGATGTATAATAATTATTTAGTTAATTATTATATTATTGTTTTGTACAATAGTACAAATTGTTTTTAGAGAGTAAAATAGTTTTTTAAAGCTTAAAGTTGAAGGAATGATTCAATTTGATGGATTAAGAGGGAGACTTACATCCCTTCAGTCTCCAACTACTCAAGCTTCTTCCTCCCAACCAAACAAAAGACTAGTTGGTCTCTCCCTTCACTCCTTTCCAAACTCTTTTAAGTAAATAGGCTCGGGATCCATGGTAAAATGACCAAAATACACCTTGTTTTGTTTTTGTTTTTTTTTGTTTTTTTTTTTTTTTCCTCCAGTCATTTTAATGGCATTTATGATCCCAAATTACTAGTTTTTAAGTTTTGTTTCTCTTTAAAACCCAATTTATTCGATTCTGGGAAAACAAATTTTTTTACGTTTTCGTTGTTGGAAAATGAGGATTTTGAATTCAAACTATTCTTATGAATTATCTTGATAAATAATTGATCAATTTATTGAGCTATTAATTTATGGGAATGATCGCACTGAAATATTGAAACTTCATAACTGAATAAAATTTCACACTTCATAGGTTATTGGTAATAGTCGCATAATAATACATGAACATTCCTCCGTGCCTCTAAACTACCATTATTTGTATAAATCTTATATGGTCTAAGACGGTTTTATGTATGATAATTGCACAAGTGATTCAATCTAATATATTGTACATCCACTTGTTACTTGGAGAACCCTACTCTTTTGGTCAAGATAAACCTTCTCATTATAAGAAGTGAAATAACAGTACACTCTTATGAAAAACAAAAGATCGGTGAACTCACCCTTTTAAGTGTATTGTTTTAAGATTTTTATTCTTTACTTTTCATTAATACGCTTTTGATTAATGTATTTTTTGATTAAAGAGTATTAATCAAATGTAAAGGATAAAAATCTGAGACATACATTCTGAGAAGTACTCGTCTCTTTTTATCAAAATATAAAAATGCCACCTTTATGTTTGGAGCATAACGTACAATTAATCAATTATATCTTCTTGCATTAGTTAAGGTTGCATATAGTCTTGAAGATTCACATTTACTTGTGAAACTTATATAATGTTGTCCACGATAGTAACTTGACAATGAAATGTCCGTAATAAATGAAATAAATCTTTAGGGATAGATTTACGCTATACATGAACGTATTTTGTTCCAAGTCATGAGATAACAAGGCTTGGTGCGGTAAGAGCTGACCGTCGGTAACAGGGCTCATATGACTTTTGCTTTAAATGCTTTAAAATAACATTCAAAAATATTTTTAAAAATTTTAAAGGTGGAATGAACATTTGATGTTTAAAAAAATTCAGAGGACCCAATGAGATTTTTTTTTTTTTTTTTTTTTTGAATATTAACATATCATTGTAATAGTTATTACATCTTCGTAATAAATGCAAAACACAATGAAAATAAGAAAATTTCCCAAAATACAATTTAGTTTACAGTTTCTCAATTCTTTTCAACAAATGGACGGAGACAAAATATACAAATATGAAAAGGCCTAAATGACAAATGATTCAAAAAAAATTAAGAAATTAAATAAAAAATACTTACAAATATAAATGAATTCAAATCCAAAAACAACTTTTCTTTCCAAAATTGGAGCAGCTACTTTTCGTCCATGTAGATTAACAAAGATTGGCAACGAATATTTCACATTGTGGTTTTCTTCCCAGTTTTAGAACAGCACTTTTCACCTAGGACCTTCACTAACAAAAGCCGTATCCCCACTTCTAGCTAGCGGTGACAGCAGGCGCTTCTCTTGATCATCATCGATTTCTGCCGAATGACGAGGAGGGGTGCTCGATAAAGACTCACTACCATCTTCTGAAAACAATAAACTCAGAGCTTATTCTTATGTTAATGCCAAAAACAACTTATTCAAGGAAGAAAATGTCAAATACTCACCAGAAACTTCGTGGTATTCTGGCAGCTGTTTAACTGTTGATACCTGAAAGCTTTCAGGCAGCAAACAACTGCATAAAGTCCCTGGGATTTCAACAGAAAAAGTGAAAACAAAAAAGGGAAAAAAAAGAAGAGAAAAGAAATGCAGACTAAGTACTAGGCCACAAGAATTCAATATATTTACTTCTTAGTCGATGAAAGAGAGAGAGTACAAGAGTGAAACAAAACAAGAAAACATAATCAACGATTTCTTAACAAAAAGGTGGGTGAGGTTTAAGAATTCATCATGAAAAGGAAATAATGGACATCCCTTTTCAGCTGAATTTAAAGCTTGAAGTCAAACTACGAGAAATCAAGAATGGCGCTCTTTTAAAAATGAGAGTTGCTTCTAAACATGACTCGGGAGAGAACGCCTAGTGACGTTTCAATTTAGAATAAAGCATAATGGAACCGTACATCAACAACTTTATTGCTATTTTAAACTGCAGTTGTAAAACATTTATGTCCATCATAAAACAAGTTCAACGCAGATGAAAATAAAAAGTAATGAATAAGTTCTCCGTTACCTAGCCGGGCAAGCCGATTCACCCACCCAGGGATCCTTTTTCCTGTCAATCTCCACGAAATGTCATCTGTAAAATGGTTGCAATTCTTGGAGAGGAGGTGATAGGTATCCCCATTATACTCCGAAGCAACACTCTCAATAAATGTTCGGAATTCATTGGATGACATGTTTATCCAGCCGAGGGAGATGGAGCATCTGTAAATGAAACCTGGGCAGTTCCTTGGCTCGACTTCAAAAACTCCACTAGCAGGGAAATCATGGGCTCCAAAACCATACTCCTTACCATGGACTGTTCGTACAAACAAGAAAGGAACACTGTAATAAACCAAATTTCTCGAGAAAAGGACAATTAGAAAGTTGTTTTGTAATCAATAATCTTCTTGCGAGCTTAACCATTAAAGAATAGAGTCTAGCTTATGTTTGAATTGTCAGATGTTATTTGCATTCCAAAAGTTCAAGATCAAAATTTCACTAAACCGAAATCTTTAAGAACCATAACCTTTATGGTCAATCATATTGTAGCACTTAATTCCGAACAAAATGCCTGGTCTCCATACACGGTCCGTTTTGTTAAATTCTTTCCTCACTTTATTGGTATCTTCTATGAATAACCCTTTAATCCCACAACTCAAACCAATATATGATATATGGCAAAGCTGCTTATAAAATTTCTCACAATAATTTTTACTTTTCTCTCTTTCTGATTTAAGATCTTACAACGCTAGTTACTCATTCACCTTGCCAACATTCATCTAACTTAACTGTTAATTAATCGGAAAAGCAGAAACTCAGTTAGCTTTGTAGATGCAACACCCCTTTCTATTTTGCCCTCTCAAGTCATTGGTGACTAAAATAAATTCAAGTATTTTACCAAGGAAACTGATTTACTATGTACTTAGTTTGAGAGAAATATTATAAACACTAATTCAATACCAAAATTATAGTCACAAAGATTAATTGACCAAATTAGAATTTAGTACAAGGTAAGCAATAAACTCTATCCAACACAAATATAAGTATACAAAAAGAAACAAACATCAACCAACTACCAGTTAACCTTAAACTACCAAAAAGTTAAACAGAGAAACCCCAATTATATTATGGCATGTAACATTCACCATCAATCACCAAGAACACATACAAAGAACTCGCAGCAGAAAAATTATAACATATAAATATATAATATTCTTCAGAAAAGTTGAGCTAGACTAATACCCACGTATTAGAGAAGCACATGAAATTAAACAGCAGAAAACTTTACAAGAAACCAAAAAAAGAAAGAAAAAACGTTTCGAGACCTTCAATGCCGGAGTGAAAGATTCCGAATCCGAACCAGTAGGTGTAACCGTTAATGGGGGTGAGATCATAGACATTCAAGACAACCTCGGACTCACGGTTCTTGTTGTTGGTCCTATCAAACCCGCCGCCGCCTTCCGAGGTGCTTTCCGCCACCATTTCTCCAAAGTTGTTGGAGTTTCGGAGGAAACTGAAAATCTGGGAAAATTGTCTCTCTCTCAGACAGTCCGAGAGAAAAGTGAAGACGAGCTTCGCAGATCCATCTCCTGTTAGAGAAATGATGAAAAGCTTTGAGATTTTTTTTTTTTTTTTCGGAAGAAAGTTTTGAGACTTTTGAGGAACGGAGAGAATTCACTGTGTATAACTATTTCTAATTTTATATAGACTCGTCAAAAATTAAAATGTTTTAAGGAAGAGAATTGAAAAGTGCCAATTATGGCCAGTGATGAGGTGGCTTAAGAATAATAATAATAAAAAAAAGATCAATAACAAAACAAAAAGACAAGTTGGCTAACTTGATTAAATGATTGTCTAAATAATAATGAATAAAGAGGGAATTCCTAGCAATTTTCTTCCCTAAAAACAATAGTACTATTCTAATTTTTTAAGAATCTTAAATCAATAATGACAAATAATATTTAACTAGCAGTTATTTAGGATTTTTTTGTGATATTTTTAATCAATCAAACGGTTATCAACTCGTATGAGAAACTTAGGGGTGATTTTTGAATAGTTTCAAAACAATGGGGAGTACTTTTTGAATTATCAAAAGACAAAAGTATAAAAACAAATATGAAATGTAGCTAAAACCAATAAGATACTTTTTAGATTCTCCGATTTTGCAAGAGCCTTTAATCTTTTCTTTTTTAAAAAGAAAAGAAAAGATGATGAAAGAAGTATTAGCCAAATTATGTAAAGGACAAATTTTCAGACTTCCTACTGATTCTACTCATTTTTTCACCTTATTGAATATCTAAAATGTGACATTGAATGTAAATGTTAATGCTATATTTGAGATTAATAAATAGAAAATGACATTTTGATGTGTTATTTTAATTTTAATTTTTTTTACTATAATATATAGTGTTCTTTCAAATTGCTATATCATAATCAGTAAGTTCTAGGCAATATAAGAATAAATTTACAAATTAGAGAGAGTTTAAGATTATCTTGACAAGGTTTGATTCTTGAATCTTTAAATTTACCACATAATGTTTCCCATGATTCTTATTTGGGCTTACCTTCATTTATAGGAAGAAATAAGAAATGAGGTTTTGATAATATTAGAGAGAAGGTTTGAAAAAAATATTAAAAGGCAATTGTCCAAGCTACCTCCACCTACACACTGAGTGTTATTAAGCTACCTTCTGCGCTCTACTCTGTATCTCTGTGATAATCTTCAATCTCTAGTCCCTAATTTTTTAGTGGACGAAAATGGCGAGGATCGGAAAATTCACCGAATGCAATGGGAAAAACTTGCCGAGCTAAAAGTGAAGGTGGTATGGGCTATCAAGACATGTCGGCTTTTAATAAAGCTTTAGTAGCAAAGCAAGGATGTCGGCTTTTGATATAATCCAAACCCACTTATGGCTCGCGAAAGGCTCAATATCTCTTGAATTATATATAGCTTTCTGAAAGCTTCGCCTGGCCATAACCCGTCTTATATTTGACATAGCACTATATGTGGGGCAGAAGATATTCTTAGCATACCACTTGGTACCCAACTCTTATTTAGCATTTTGATAATAAGGGTGTGTTTTCAGCCAAGTCCAATTAGAAATGAATTCTCAAATGGAGAATAGCAGGCCGAATCTTAAATTCCTAGTAAAGTCAAGATTCACTATGGCGTGCTCATCATGACATCTTCCCCGGAAGGTCGACCCACTTGGTTTTGTGGGGCGTTAATTGTAATAGCGTTTGTCTGAGAAGTGGGGAGGCTATAGAAGATATAAGCCATGCTCTATGGTATTGCCCTAAGGTCGCTCCATATCTGGAAGGAGTCTGCTACTTGGCCCACCTTGAGTGGTTTCTCGATTGGCCCGTTTGTAGCCTTACGACATCGGTTGAAATGGGTGCGTGTTTGATGACGAGTCTATGACATCGGTTGAAGTAGTAAATTATAGAGAAAGTGTACCGGAGTATTATATATGTCTGCCAGGAATTGTACGTGTGTAGTCGTGATTAACTACAATCAAATAATTAATCTAAGAGTTGATTTTACAGTTCATTTAAGGGGCCCATAACCACTATTGGAACGTGTTAGCACCCCGATAATATGATGATGATTGAAGTTTGTATTAATAAGAATAAACGAAGTACATGAACAAAAATGCAGAATAAAGTACATATCAAACCACATATTTAGAGTGGTCCACTATTGGAAGAGATACGTCCACTATTGGAGCTGGGGGATTTCACCATATGTCAAAGAAATTACAAGTCTAGAGAGCTTTCTGATTTCAAATGGTTTGTTCATTTACATTTTTTAAATTAGGGTAATTTAAATTAAGGTGTTGTTAGGAAATTACCCAACACAGACTCGAAACTGAACTCAAGAAGTTAAAGAACGACACAGCACAAATTGTTTACCGAGGTTCGGATTCAAGAAATCCTACATCCCCGTTGGGCTCACTCGCAAGAAAACCCTTTCACTATTGAGAATCAATTTACACCCTCAAGCCTGAATCACTCAGAGATTACAAGAAGAAAAGAACCCAGAAAAAAACCACCTAGAGAAATCCCAATACAGAGCTTTACAGAGAAAATACCCAGTGAGCAAAGAAACCCCTTTTACTCAGATCTTCTCAAACCCAAGAAAACACTCTCTCGGATTTCTCAGAGCGAAACTTACACAAGCATTCCGTTTTGCCTTCTTTCTTTTTCCTCTCTATTTCTCTCTCTGCGAACCTCCTAGAATGAAGATAATACCTATCTTCTGGAGTTTTCATATGTGGGAGTAGTTGCCGACTTCACCTCTCCACGTGTCGTCCATTTATAGGCTTATTCTTTATTAACCAAAACTCTGCGTTTTGGCTCTTCAACAAACCAATTCTCAATAGGACTATGTCGTTTTCAGGAATTACTCTCACATATTCCACCTTAATTTCTGCAAACGACACTGTATTATACTATCAGAGCTTCTTGCGAAATCATTGCCCAGACTTGAACTGAAATCAAGTCTTGCCAATGCTTAGCAAGTCCAAACATTTTTGGAACTTGCTAGCAGTGACCACCTTCGTTGCCATGTCTGAAGGATTCTCATCTGTGTTGATCTTTTCAAGCTGGATTGATCCTTCTTCAACCTTTTCTCTTATAAAGTGGTGCCTTACATCAATATGCTTTGTCTTTTCGTGATACACCGGATTCTTGCATAAGTGAATGGCTGACTGGCTGTCTGAGTAGATAATTGCAGCCTCCTTCGACACCTTTAATTCCTTTAGGAGCCCTTGGAGCCAAATTGTTTCTTTAAAACCTTCTTTAATATACTGCTTACAGGCTTGATAAGGCAACCACGGATTGCAACCCCAATGCGGAACATAGGTGATAAGTTGATCTCCGTTTGTCCGGATCACCCGCAAAATCGAGTCTACAAAACCTTCTAGGTTTAAAGAGTTAGCATTCGCCGTATATCAAACCATAGCTCAATGTACTATTTACATACTTTAAAACCCATTTTAGTGTTTGTCCAATGTTCTTGACTGTGGTTTGACATGTATTTACATAAGACACTTAATTGATAAGCTAGGTCGGGTCTTGTGCAAATCATAGCATACATTAACGACCCTCAAAGACTAGAATAGGGTACTTTGGTCATTTTAAGCTTTTCTTCTTCTTGTTGGGAGATTGTTTTGCGAAAAGTTTAAAATGACCAGCTAGGGGAACTTTGACTAATCTAGATTGATGCATAGAGAATTTCTGGACAACTTTTCTTAAATACTCTTCTTGAGACATACATAACAGTTTTTGTTTCCTGTCCCTTTTAGTGTCAATTCCCAAAATTCTCTTTGCATAACCTAGATCTTTCATGTCAAATTCATGACTTAGCATTTTCTTTACTTCAATGATGTTTGCTAAGTCTTTACTGGCAATTAGCATATCATCTACATATAGTAGAAGATACACGGTATTGACAGTATAATCTCCCTTAAAATATAGACAGGAGTCATATTGACTCCTTATAAAACCTGCATTAATCACATATTGATCAAATCGCTTATACCATTGTCTAGGGGACTGTTTTAGTCCGTAGAGCGACTTTTTCAGCAAACAAACCTTGTGTTCACTACCTTTTACCTCAAACCCGGGAGGTTGTTTCATGTAGATTGTCTCCTTGAGATCACCATGAAGGAACGCCGTTTTTACATCCATCTGTTCTAGGTGCAAGTCATTGTAGGCAACTAGTGATAGTATTGTCCTTATTGTCTTGTACTTCACCACCGGAGAAAACACTTCAGTGTAATCGACACCTTCGACTTGCGTGAACCCTTTAGCTACTAGTCTTGCCTTGAACCTACTAGGCTCTGTTGATGTAGCTCCTTCCTTGATCTTAAAGATCCATTTGCAATCTACAACTTTCTGCTTCTTTGGTTTGTCGGCCAGAACCCAAGTATTATTCTTCATTAGAGAGTGCATCTCTTCTTTCATAGCCTCCATCCATTTAGCTGCTTGTGAGCAACTAATGGCCTCCTCATATGACTTGGGTTCTGGAGCTCCCATCTCTGTGGCTGTATGTAGGGCATATGCAATCATGTTGCCCCCATCATATCTCTTTGGTGGCTTAATTGTTCTTCTTTCCCTGTCTCGAGCCAACATATATTCGGGTGATGCCTCTGTTGGTTCTTGAGTGCCCTCAGTGAAATTCTCATCAATTTCATCTTGTGTCTCTGTTGGCACTTGTTGTGATGCTTCATGTTCATTAGCTCCCAGACTGCTCTCTTTGAATTGTTCCACCTCAAAATGAAGGTCCTGTTTTGTACCTGCATCAAAAGAAGGAGGACTCGCAGTAACCTTTTCCTTTTGTAAATATGGCATATCATGTTCGTTAAATGTAACGTCCCTAACACACATATCCTTTGACTCCTTCCGGGTAACCTAGAAAGATACATTTTAATGATCTAGGATCTAGTTTACCTTCTCTTTGGTGTGCATAGGCATCCAAAGACCCTAAGATTACTTAAGTTGGGTGGTTTCCCGGTCCAACATTCTTGAGGGTTTTTAGGTCAATCGGTTTACTGGGGCTTCTTATTGATTAGATAGCGGCGTCAGAAGTTAAAAAAGTTTTTACTAAGGCCTGATCCGAATAGCATGCATCTTACACGTTCCATGAGAGTCCTATTCATTCTCTCCGCTATTCCATTTTGTTGGGGGGTCTTTTTAACTGTTCTATGCCTAAGGATACCATTTTCTTTACAAAATTCAGAAAAGATCTCATGGCAAAACTCCATCCCGTTATCTGTTCTAAGTGCCTTAAGTTTCTTACCAATTTGATTTTCTACCAAGATTTTCCAGTGTTTAAATTTAGTGAAACACTCATCTTTGGTTTTTAGTAGGAAAACCCATACTTTCCTAGAATAGTCATCAATAATAGACAGAAAGTACCTGGCTTTCCCATGGGTTGGAGTCGATTCATGTACATAGTCTAATGGAGACTTTGCCCTAAATGTTGCGAATTTGAGGCTCTTTTCCCTAGGACACAGAGCTCACAAAATCTAATTGGTCCACCTTGCACTTCCCTAAGAGACCTTGTTTGTTGAGTTCCTTCATCCTCTTTCACTAACATGCCGGGACGTTTATGCCAATTCGGTTCTGAAATTTCTCGAATTATAGTCTTTGCTGAACACTATTCTTTGCTTGTCCATCTAGAACCCTTTAGAACCTTTAATGTTCCGGCTGTATGTAACCTGAGTCATCTAATGCTCAAGGGAGATTAATTTCTTCTCGATTCGATATGTCTTACTTCCTTGAGCATATGTTGAGTTCCATTTGGCAAATCCCAAAGAGCAAGTGGTTGTTTCCCATCAAGACCACTGCCTCCATTACAGTTCATTTAATATGGTAGGTACCATCCATATCCAAACCCCACTATTTCAACTTTACCACGATTCTTGGCTTTGGTCCCTTCACCTATTTTTCTCTCAGCCAATTTCTTTTTCCATTCTTTACAGAATCTTTTGATGTGGCCTGGCTTGTTGCAGTGAAAACATTTCCTTTGACCATTCCTCGATTTAGATCTCGAGGTTGGCCTGTTTCCAGACTTACTTTGATCCCTCTTAAAAGGTCTCCCTCTAGTGAAAAGCCCTTCATCCCCACGACTATCTTTCTTAGAGGACAATTCGAATTTAAGTTCTAACTCTCTAGACCTTAAAGCAGATAGTACATCGTCCAATATTTAATGGCATTTTTAACATCTTTGAATGTTTCTGGAAGGGAAATTAAAAGAATAATTGCCTGATTTTCTTCTTCTATCTTTTCCCCTATATTGGCTAAATCAATGACAATTCTATTGAAATCATCCAGATTCTTTTCAAGGGATTTCGAAGTGTCCATTCTGAAACTAAAGAGGCTTTCTTTGAGGTAGATTTTATTGGTGAGGGATTTTGTCATGAACAACTGTTCAAGTTTTAACCATACCTTAGCCGCGGTATCCTCCTCATTGACCTGTCGTAGGACATTGTCTGCAAGGTAGAGGATGATCGTTGAGAAGGCGATCTCTTGCATCTCCTCTTTCTCTGTGTCGGTACCGGAGAAATCCTTCATATCACCGAGAGCCTTTGCAACCTTTTGTTGAACCAAGATTGCTCTCATTTTCTTTCTCCATAAGCCGAAATCGCCAGACCCGTCAAACTTCTCCAATTCAAACTTCATTGAAACCATGGCTGAAGGTCTTCACCGATTTCTTGAGAGTTCTTGAGCCTTAATCTTCGAGCCCCTCCTTTGATTTGTACACACAACCAAAGCTCTGATACCACTGTTAGGAAATTACCCAACACTTCATTTAACGACCTGAGACAAATTGTTTACCGAGGTTCGATTCAAGAAATCCTACATCCCCAATTTAAAGAAAACCCTTTCACTATTGAGAATCAATTTACACCCTCAAGCCCAATCACTATTACAAGAAGAAAAGAACCCGAAAAAAAAACCACCTTCCCAATACAATGACAGAGAAAATACCCAAAGAGCAAAGAAACCCTTTTACTCGGATCTTCTCAAACCCAAGAAAACACTCTCTCGGTTTCTCAGGCCGAAACTTACACAAGCATTCCGTTTTGCCTTCTTTCTTTTTCCTCTCTATTTCTCTCTCTGCGAACCTCCTAGAATGAAGATAATACCTATCTTCTGGAGTTTTCATATGTGGGAGTAGTTGCCGACTTCACCTCTCCACGTGTCGTCCATTTATAGGCTTATTCTTTATTAACCAAAACTCTGCGTTTTGGCTCTTCAACAAACCAATTCTCAATAGGACTATGTCGTTTTCAGGAATTACTCTCACAGGTGTATTTAAGTATGATTTAAGTTGAGATTCTAATTTGAGTTTGAGTTTAGATGTGCACACTTTGAGTTATATTTGAATTGAGAATATATTTGAGTTTATTTAGGTGGATCAAAATTTAAATTTATATTTGTATAGTATTTTAATAAAAATTTAATGATGATAAAAAATTTTAATAGACTATATAGGTGGAGTTATTCGTCTTTTTGTTGTAAACGCATAAAAAATATCACCTCAATTAGAATTAAAACGAAAAAGTTATGACGTTTTTAAAAATAAAATAAATATTGTTCATTAACTTGAGTTTCAATTTAAGAATTTGAGTTGAAAGAAGAATTTAACCTCACATTTTAACTTAAAATTTAAGTTAAACTCAAATTAAAACTCAAATTTAAATTTAAATTTTACAAAAGAATATAAATTTAAATAAAATTGTAACTTAAATTTAATTTTTTTTTTTTAGTTTATGTAAATGAAGAAGTTCAAAGTGATTTCTGTAAATGAAAATCGTAACCCCTTTCTTAGAAAGGGTTTAGCGTATTTATAGAATGTCCCTAGCCTAAATCGTGAGCCTACTACTTGCTCGAAGTGGACATCTGGGACCATCTTGTTACCATGGCGCGTGTCCTTGGCGGTGGGAGAATGGGATCAAGGTGATATGCACGATCTGTCACGTGCCCCTCCTTTGAGGGATGAATGATACCCTTCAGTCAGATCGTAGGTTGGATCCTTGAATTTCAGAGATGTAATCATCAATTGCCACTAACCAGAGCTTGTTGATTGATCCTGCGATTGGTCGATTCATCCGTCTCAACAATCATCCTAATGAATGCTTTGGAAAATCCTTCACTTTATTCTTCTCGAACTCCCGGTGGACCGACCAGTGATTGATTAGTGAGTTTTTTACTCGCTCTTTTCAAGTATTATTATCTTGGTTCGATGTTCACCTCTGAAATGTTAGCTTGACAGTTAAAGGGGCGCATTTAAAATTTATTTTAAAATAATTTTATTTTTTGTATGAAAATAAAAATAAAAATATTTTTAATTTTAAATATAAATTATTTTTAAAAATGTGTTTAGTAATTTTATCAAGATATTATTTTCAGTGTAAAAAAATTTATTAATGTCTCTTTTTCTTTCTCTCTGTTCGAGAGAGAAGAAAATAAAAACAAAAAATGAAAAACGATAAAAAGTCATTTTTTATTTCTCATTTTACACTAAACAAAAAAAATTATTTTCATTTTTATTTTTTATCTTTATTGCATCAAATGTCATTTTAAAAATGTTTTTATTTTTTTCCTTCTCAAAAAATATGAAAAATAAAAACGAGATCAATTTTAAATGCGGCCAAAAATTCGTTAAACGAATCTAACCCCAACAATGTGATTATTCTAGAACTTTGGCATTGACACAGCAATTTGAGACATTCCATTGGAGATTCTCTTGCAAAATTTGGCATCAATAAAATGGATGAAAATGCTGTTTTGGCTTCAAGGATGAAATCATAAGGAAAATTTTAGGAAAATTTGGGAAAAATATCCATAATAAAAACATAAGGAAAGATATATGGAAATTTTTCTTTGAACGTGATACTTTTTGTGCTACTCTAGGAGTTAAATGTTTGAAAATAGATAAATAAATAAACTCTACACGGGAAACTTTATACACAGTGGATAGAAATCTAAATACTAAAAGAAACTTTTTAGGCCAACACGAATTTTTTTTAAGGATAATTATATTCCAAAACAAAGAAATATAAACACTAATACTGCAACAAATAACCTCTCAATACAAGTAAAACTTAACCCTAATCAGTGATTGGTTCCACCACTTAAAAGTGAAAACGCGGGAGGGAAGAAAACATGCATAGAGCTCCCACAGTAGTAAACTGGCATAGTGATCAACCACATGTATGGCTCTTTAAAAACAAACATCTACAATCGATGAAAAACTCCGATCAATGGAATCAAAGACACCTACAAACTAAAGTTCACCTAACACACCGCTGAGACATAACTCAAAAGGATGGGACACAAAAATAAAACTAAAAGGTGGGAAAATCACTCTGTGCTTACATACCTAAAAAAAAACACACCACCTACAGGGTGGAAGTAATAGCTATATTTTAACTAAACAACTACCACTAAACGGAGACAAAACTCCAACACAGAAGCCGCTGGAGTGAAGCCGACCACCATGAGCAAAAGAATCAGGGAACATAATGATCCACAGGATCAAAACCACAACGGAGAGAGCAACCCTTCGTTGGCATGTGAGATCCGCGCTTCGTCACTGCCTACCGCCAAATAAGATATGCCTCCCACCCAAATTTTCACGTTCCATGGTAGATGAATCCCTCAAGAAGCATATCCACCCAAGTACATGCATGCCTCTTGCCGATGAACACAGCCGAGATTCCATTACCGATGCAAAGCAACCATCCACTGTCGTTCCCATCCTTAACATCACCTTCGTGAGAAAGAATAAGCCCTTATGGTGCAAAACTCTAGACCACAGATCAGCCCCACACAGGCGTACGCAATCCCAATGGGCCTTACTCAACCTTCTCACTAAAGATCCGCTTCTCTAGCCACAAGGCCGAACCTTCCTCTAGAACCTTCAAGGTGAAGGCAGATCTCCGTCTCTGGGGTCAAGAATCCGATGATCAGCCAAGTGACGACATCAGAATCTGGCCCTAAGGAGGCATAAAGAGAGTAAACTTAACCCACTCAAGAGAGGGAGAGATAGAGAGAGAACCATAACCGTCTGAAAAGAAGCACCTAATATGAAATTAATTTTTTTTTTTTTTTTTTTTTGTTTTTGTTTAAAGAATGAGAATATTAGTTCTAGAAAATATACAAACTAGGTGATCACAATCTATTTCATTAATAACAACTAATCAACAAAAAACATTAACAATCGATTTTTTTTTTTAACTTCTCATTTTTTTGTATTTTTCAATATTTCCCCAATATATTTTAAAGTTTGTACAAACTACACACTGTCCTCGTGAAAAACAATATTTTTCTAGCAATATTTTTTAAAAATATTTACAGATGTTTTTACCGACAATTTTTTCAAAAGTGTTTTACACCCCCAAAGATATTTACCTCTTAATTTCTAAAATTTTGACAATTTTTATCCATGTAGGCATTGTAATTTGATATTTATCACCCAGTACAACCTTTTCCCACAAAATGAAGGTTGAATACCAAATGAATTCATAGTTTTGAAGCTTCTTTTCTATCTTTAGAAGCGAGTCTCTTTGTACTTGGAGTCATTTAAAACATTATTAATGAATAAGATGAAGGCGTATTTTAATAAAAATAAAAAAAAAAAAAAAAAAAACTTATACTATTCCATTCTATTCTAATGACTAACCGTGATTCTAATTAATGCTAAACCAAACAATGGAATTTGAATAAATCATCCGATCTTTTCATATTCTCATTCCATTATATTCCTATTCTCACTCTATTCCACCAAACCAAACATCTCCTAAGTATTTGCACATAGAATAGTTCAAAGTATAACCTTAATTGGCAAAGCACTAGAAACATCACGAGTCCGCTAAAAGTTGATGGAATTAGTAGATAATAGTTGTTTTATTATTATTGTTCTTACTATTATTTGGCGAAGACAAGATATTGAGTTATTTATCCTATTCTCTACGAGTTTGGGATCACCATGCTGCACAATAAAGTATTCAGGAATACTAAATTAACTAGTATCTTATCTTTAGGCATTAGGAGTTCAGAAAAGGATGGCATAAACAAGGCCGAGGACGAGCTATAAGTCAGTGTCAGGCATAAAAATGTTATCCTAATAAAATTCTGCATCGCTAATGAACATAATAAGCGCAAATTCAGATATTACAAAATCACATCATTCCACTCATAAAGTGAAAAGACGGCTGAAATACCAGGGCCCTTCTGCGATGGAGTTTCAATACTTGTATATCAAAAGGTAACCCAGAAAATGTGCACAAAACAACAGGGCTGAATCTGATAATGCATTGCGATAAGGTAATTCGATCCTAATATATCTGCAAAAATGATTTAGAGAGGAAAAATACAACCAAATATGTTATTTCCTAGAATTAAAGATCATGCAGTGGCCAAAAAGCCAAAAGGCATTCTAGAAGTTGTATCAGTAGGAAATCCATAGGCACGGCAAACAACATTAATAACATCACATGTGATTTTACTTGTATCATGAGTAATACAGCTAACCATCTTCACATGGCAACATCAGGATCCAGTCTTCGCTGAATAGCAGCTGCGGCCTACGACAAGCAGTGAAGTGGTCATCATAAGTTCAAAAGCAAGGGAAAGATTGAAAATCGAAAGTTGCAACAGAGAGACAACTCATAGTCTGCCATCATACCTCTAAATTTCCAACCTTGTACTGATAAACCATCTCCTCCCTCAGTTGAGCTTGCTCCTTCATTGCTTGTGCCTGGTAACCAAACGTATTGGTGAGTTAGAAATCATAAAAATGATGAATTAGTGTGACAGAAACGCAAAATCAAAGGTAGAATTGAAGCAACGCAGCAGAAACCAACCATTCCACTCTGCATTGAGCGCTTCAAAGCGTCCACCTCTGCTTCCTTTTGCTTTTCACGTTCTCTCAGCAGTTCTTGGCTGAAAAAAGAAAGATATTGTTGGATTAAATATCATAGCTGAAACCTCTTGGGACATCAAACGCAACTTCAAAAAGTCATCGAACTTTAGCTAGCTGAGTAAAGATTAAATTTATTTTTTAATTTGAGGTTGAATAACATAAGCTACGAGTATTAGGAGTAGAAGTATTAACAATGGTTACCTGTTTTAAAATTTGTACCTTTGCTTTAAAATATATATCAAACCAAAGAATCATATGGGGTAGAAAAAGGACCATTTTGCATACATAGATAAAGGTATAGAAATTATCACCCCGGTACCCTGTAGTTTTTTGCTTTATTACATTGGTAGATCTATGTTCTAATAATCCCAAATAGTTACCTGTAATTCCAGAATATTTATTTCAAGCACCCTAAGGCCATTTTTTGGTATACGAAAAGACTTTTTACAAGGATAGATGTGGATCTCAACAGCTAAATATAGTCTTAACGGCATGGTTATAGAAGTAACTAACAAATAACAGAAACAACCCAATTATCAGAAATAGGAAACTTATCAAAACAGTTTCGGGAAACTTAGTAAACCCCAATAAAATATCAGGAAATTAAACTTAATACTAGTTTATATTTTTATTCTTGTTCCTCATCAAGAAGCCTCAAGGTAATAAAAACCAGCAAAGAAAAAGATGAAAATCATGTCCCATCCCATCAAAGAACGTGGCCGAACAAATATCCAGAAGTGGTTGAAACAAGGTCACATTTGTGTTTGTGTGTACGCGTGCGTTTTTTTTTTTTATTATTTTAGATTGGATTTCATCTTTTTTGTTTTGTTTTGTTTTGTTTTGTTTGTTTGTAATTTCATGGTTTTTTTTCCCCTTTAAAATTGTTTTCGACTGATGATTCGCATCATGTCAAGAACTGTAAGGTTCTTTGCTTTGTGTAAAATTAAACAACAGGCTCCACCACTTGTGCAAGCCCTAGTCAATTCAACACGTTAGATACAACATTGCAAATTGCACAGGCCGACACGCACAATACCTAGTATCCATCGTTTATGGCTAGGATTACTAGGGTGTCTAATGCCATTCGTCTCCCTTAGCTTTTGGATCTCATTGTCAGTGTCAGCCCAGCAATGTGCTTTTGTCGTTGGCATTCTTTTCGATCTCTAAACATTTCACCGCTCCATCAAAAATTCGCTCTATCCCTACCGTACTCTAGCTTGGTAGCTTGCACTGAGTAACCCCGATGAGAAGAAAAAAGAACGCGTTAAGAGACCCTCATGGCCCAACTCTAGACACTCTTAAGATCCGCTTTTCAAACTTGCTCCTATTTCGAGTTAAGAGATAGATAAATAGACACATCCTATTGCACAAATCAAGGGCGTTCGTAGTGATTGAGGAGAAAGGAAAAAAAATTTCATGTTCTTCTCCTCATGAAGGAGAGTTCTTTTTTTTTTTTTTTTTTTTTTTTCTCTCTCTCTATTGATCCATTGGAGCTTTCTCTAGACCTCTGAGAAAAGAACGAAAAAAAAAAGTTTAAATGGTACAATCCTCCAGCCACCCCAGAGAATGAAATGGGCAATCTAATAGTTCTTGGTTTGTGAAGATAAATTGTTAGGTGCTCTATTTAATTTTTCCTATTGAGGCCAAACCTAAACTTGTGCTCCGCGAGATAGTTATCCATATATTGGTAAGGAATATATGGATTCTCAAGAAGAGAAAAGCCATGGTGTAAAGCACATTTCATATCCCAAAAAAAAAAAAAAAAAAAAAAAAAAAGCTCAATGGTACTCAGATAATATATTTTGTTAATTATAGGGGTATTGTTTGGGATTATTAGAACAATGAAGTACCAATGTAATAAAGCTAAAAACTACATGGTACCATGATGATAATTCCCCTCAAGTATTTTAGCCTAGAAAATACAACGCAAAGTTAATCCTTTATTCATCAAAATGCTGAGAAACAAATCCCCAGTATATTGGCTATGGGAATCAAGTATTAGAACAATGAAGTACCAATGTAATAAAGCTAAAAACTACATGGTACCATGATGATAATTCCCCTCAAGTATTTTAGCCTAGAAAATACAACACAAAGTTAATCCTTTTTTCATCAAAATGCTGAGAAACAAATCCCCAATATTTTGGCTATGGGAATCAAGTATTAGAGCAAAAGGATGGCTGAGTGGACGTTTGGTTTATAAATTTAAAATCATGATAGAACTATTCTCGATTTACGTGTGTTTTTTTTGGGGAGAAAATACTGTAGCAAACCACGAACCATGATTTAAATCATGGCACGAATACACCAACTAAACGCACCCTGAATGTCCCTTCCATGTAGTAGATTCGACAGCCCGTTAACTTTTACAGGCCCAACCAATTCTCAAACCCCATCTATCTTGATGGCAAACACTCCCACCTAACTTGGAGATAAAAAGAATGCCCTCTACCTAGCAACTGCAGTCGCACTTGGGAGAGAAGAACCATTGAGAACTATTCCCCCAAAGAATTTGGTAGGCATACAGAGAAAGCAACTTCCTTTCAGAGGAATAGGACTAAAATTCTTGTTCTAATCAAGCAATTAAACAGAGATATATTCATAGGATAATAAACCAAACCAGAAAACCTAAGATGCCTGATCACGTTGTGATTTAGGGAAAAAAAAATGGAACTAAAATAGCATTACTTAGAACTAAAACATACCGACGTTGTTCTTCATCATTGAACACAGTGCGTTCTGATACCTGGATCTTCTTATAACCTCTTTTCATATCTTTTTCCATTTTGTGCTTGAAATAAGCATCGAGATTATAATACCTGTAAACGAAAAAAATTAAATAAATACTTGTCAATCCATAATGTTACATCATTTCAATTCATTTGATATTTTCCGTGCATTGTATACATTTAGTCCAAACATGTGTAATGAAAATGAGAAGGTGACCCCAAACAAATTATAACACGAAGAGAGAACTATATGCGTGAAACTTTGACCTATTTTCTTGCCTTCATTTCAACTGTTAATGCATAAATAATGGTTGGTAACTCCTTTTAAAAGTTCTAAGACAAATTGAATTCTTTCTAAAGTAAATTCACTTGTGTCAGAAGGTGTGTGTCCACAAGAATCCTTTAGAGAAAGATAAATATATTTTCTTAATTATAATAACAAAAGATGACGGCCATAGGCCTTTTGCATAAAGAGGCATGAGATCATGTGATAAGCAGCTAAATGAAACACATGCAAACTTCCACTCTCTGGTGCACAAAAAAAGTACTGACTAAAAATATCCTCTTTATTGATTTATTTTTTTTTTTTTTAACTTATAAGCAAAAGACACTAATCAACTGTACTAACACTGATGTCAAACGTTCATAACTTTTACCACAGCCTCTTAAAGTAGAAGCAAGAAGAGTCTGAACATTATAACTTTGTTTAGCGTATTAAAAAAGTAACAAAACCTACTTTTTGGAAGGAAAAGTCGCTGTGTTGTGGTCTTCCATGAATCTGTCATAACGCATAAGAAAGTTAGAATGGATTCATTATGAGTCCATTGAATCAAACACTAACGTGTTTCAATTGCTTACTTAGCCCAAAAAAAAAAAAAAAATTCAACCAAAAACATAAACACTTACTCTTTAAACATCTGCTTTTCTTCCCAATTAGGCAGACTTTCCAGGTTAACCTACAACGAGAGATTGAATCAAATATGGTTTGAGAAAATTTCTTACTAACACACTTAAAATTAAGAGTTCAGAACACATTGAATACAAAGAAACAAGTTACCTGTTTTACCTCTGCCAACCATGCTGTGAACTCTGGCCGTTTATTCCTACAAAATATAGGTGATCACAAACAGAAAGAAAAATGAAAAAGAGGGCATTTGTTTACTCGATGCGGGGTTTTTTTGGTTTTCTTTTATTATTTTTGTTTTAAAAGAGCAAATAGCTATTTGGGTGAGTAGTGTTTCAGTTTATGCTCCTACCTATTGTCTAGATGTACCAAGAAAGATGTACACTCTAATGAGGCTACTACAAAATATTTACTCATGGGTAAAGCAAATCCTACATCAGGATAACCCTTCTTTGAAACACTTTGGTACTGCTCCTGGTACAAAATAAATCAGATTGATTTTTCGATCAAAAACCAATATAGCCCAACCGTTAAACCATGAATGATTTCATATAGAAGGCAATTCACACGGTTTTAAACCATGAAGGCTGCACTTACAAACAGAAGCAACTCTATGGAATAAAACCATAGTAAGTCCTAGAGGAGTTTTCATACTTCTCAATATTAAGAGCCTTTGATATCCATACTTCATCGCATTTCTCCCTAATTATTCTGGGTAATAATTCAGGATCCTAATTAACCACGAAAGCTAAGATTTCGACATATGCAGGATTGGTTCACATCTCATTAGTAAATAACAAAGTTCTCAACAAGTTTCTTCAAGTTTCCTGCCGTTTCTCAGCAACCAACAGGAATTCTAAATAAAATAAAAGTAAAGAAAATGTGAAGTACAAGAATAGCTCACCACATATCAGTTTCTTTGATAATCCCGTACTTTCCCCACGAATTCGTGACTGCTCCTGTCTTGCCTCTATCCTTCTTCCTCCTCTTTTCCTTCTTCTTCCTCCTCTTTTCCTTCTTCTTCCTGTCTTCTTCCCTCTCTCGCCTCCTCCTCTTCCGCTCCTTCTCTCTCTTCCTCTTTTTCCTCTCTCTCTCCTCCTCCTTCTCTCTCCTTCTCTTCTTCTCCTTCCTCTTCCTTCTCCCCCTCTCGCTCTCGCTCTCCTCCGACTCCGAACTTTCCGACTCCGAATCCGAACCGCTATGCTCGGAATCCGAGTACTCGGACTCTGAGCCCGAGCTCGAATCCTCTTTGCTGCTGTACCGTCTCCGAGATTTCCCCTTTCTTCTCTCGCCGTCCGAGTCGGAACTTTCCCGCGTTTTCCTTCTCGATTTGCCGTGCTTTCTTCTATCTTCTTCGGAATCGGAATCGGAACCGGTGTTTTCTCGCGGTTTCCTGGATTTTCCTTCGTTTTCTTTTTCTTCTTCTTCATCCCTTCTCTCTGAATATCTTTCGGCTTTCTCCGGCATCAAACCGTTTCGATCTCCGGCCATTTTTGCTTCTTCAGTGTGAGAGAATCGGTGATGTGGAGAACAAGGTCCGTGACCAAATGGACGGTCCTTTTGTAAGTTGAAATCACAATGGCAAAATTTTTTAGAATATTATAAATTAATAAATATAGTAAATATACATAATAATTATCATAATAATATCCTATTCTATATGATATAGTCATTATAATGATATAATATTCTCAATAAATTTTTTTTCTAAGAGTAAATAATATTTTTTCTTTGAAAGAAGTAACTAGCATATTAATGGATAAATATTTATATTTTGAGATAAATATAATATTTAGTAGTAAATATTTAATATAAACGTTAAATTTGTCAATAAATATTATACTTAAACAAGATAAATAAATTTATCTGTAAATTAACTATTTATTTCAATCGTCTTAAAAATATTTACTTATTATTTTACCTTTTATCCTTTATTAAAATTAGGAGATATCGAGAAAATCAAGTACTACAAAGGGTTAATTAGGCTTGATATCAAATCCTGTACTTGCTTGCTTATTCATATATACCCTCTTCTCCTATTTGATTTGAAACAAATTACTTTCTAGCAACAGAAGGTGATTATATTGTTGTATGATAAAATTCAGAACCCTAAATTAGGCATTAAATAGAGTCCACGCGTCATAAATAAGGACATTAAGTGATCAAGACAACTCTATCTTAACAGTCACGTCGGATAGCTGTTCTCTTAGGAGTATACTGCTAGTTAAGAAAGTAGTATACATAGGAGGATGACCGCTTTAAGCATATATAAAGGCTGTAGGCGAAGATGATTCTGAGAGTGCTTATGAAGTTGAGTCTACGCGAGTCGAGAGATGCGAGAGATGCAAGACTACTTCGGGATTTACTATTTGTAATTCAAATATAAGAAATTTAAGCAATAAAATTGTCCTGATTGATTATAATTTCCATCTTTTAGGAAATTATCTTAAAAATGAGGAAAATATCCCCAATTAAATAGAGAAAATAGCTGGGACAATAGTCAACAAATAAATAAGGGATTGTAGATTAAGAAAGCCGAGAGTCTGACTCAGAGTAATTAGAGTGTAATCCTCTCTAAAAATAGTAAATTCTTCCATCTCCACAGTGAACATAGCTCTTAAAACTATTATAATTCTTTTATGTATTCTTATTTTCAAATTGCTTTTAAACATAATTTTGATTGTAAAAACTCACGCAAACCTTTTGATACTTGTTATATTTTTGTTGACAAATTTTCACCATCAACGTATACTTATAAAAAAAAAAAAAAAAAAAAAAAAATACCGATTCAGTAATTGTTTTAACAAACAAACGAAAAAAAAAAAAAAAAAAAAAAAAAAAAAAAAAGATCTCTTCGCCTCGTCGCGAATGTCGCAGTCGTCCACTCCTCGCCAGAGTGTTGTTCTCCTTCTCACCGCCGCAAATCTTCACACAATTACGAGATGCTTCATTGCAACCTCAACGCCTCCTTCTCTCCAACGATGGCAACGACCAGTTTTCTTCCATTTCAATCGACATGTGTCTTCACCAAAGATATCTCATCATGCAGCGCACTCCCCGTGCGACAATACTGCATTTGCGAGAGTCCCTCCAGGAAAGGTGAGACTCCCTCTCTTGTCTGTGAGGTGGAGAGAGGAGAGGGAGATCATTAAAGAGATCAACTACAATGTCGACGTCCGAAAATGTTGTTAGCGATTGTCGGCATGAGTTGTGTTAAGCGGCAAACGTGAAAATGAGAGAAAGAAGAAAAGGAGATTTTTGTGTAGTATTTATTGACTGTTGGTCGTTTTTGTAAAAGTCCAAAATCCTATCTCGTGATGTGAATACGCTCGATACGTGGATCCAAGCCAGTGAACTAACAATCAAAGTGAAAAGTATATAGTCATTGACAAACCATCCCAAAAGCGATACCAAATTGGATAGAATTGCACAAATAGCCAGCATCCTTAGCTACACATCAATTTATTTTATGAAAAACAAACTTAGGAGAGAGAAACAAGTAGAGTGAGAAAGAGAGATCCAACCTGATAGAGAGCAGAAGTGATTAGTGAATTGACAAAAAGCTGAATTGACAAAGGCATCTGATGACGACGCGGACAAATATACAGCGATAAGCAACGAGGCGGCGATCAGAAATTTCTCGGCGGATAAAATTGAAGAGAGAGAGAATTGAAAATAAACAGAGCGCAGAGGGTGTCCTTGGCACGTTAATGGTGAGGTAGGAGATCTGGATTTTTCTTCCATGACAGAGAGAATGACTTCCATGGTAGAGAGAACGATAGAGAGAGGTCGAAGATGAGAGAGAGGAGTCGAGAGGAGAACCCGAAAAATTTTCCTCATTAAAATTTTGATTTCCCTCACCAATTTTTGGAGAAAATGAAATCCATCTCTGTCACGTTATAAATTTTCTGCCCATTTTTCGGTGCTATTCTTTTTCCGCTCTTTCCTTTGGTTCCAAACAAAAGAAAATGAAAATCCACAAAAAATTTTTTCTTCCCTCCAATCAATTCGGTTCCAAACAAAGTCTTAGTTTATTTAATGAAAAAATATTTATATAAGAAGCCATTAGCATTAAGTGTATTCGAAATAAAAAGCAGAAAATACAAAAAATAAGCCTAAATTTTTTAAGAAGGGAAAAATTAAATTAGGAAAGATCGATCACGGTTAATCCCTCTAAGGACCTCTTCTTTGCCTTGAACATCTTCTTTCTGCTGAAGTGTCAAGCTCATAATTTAGCCTCAGTGTTGTACGTGTTTAGAGACTCTAATGTTGATCTAGCCGGTAATAGTAATGTACCCAAGACTTATGCTAAATCAAACAATGCAGTTATGAGGACTTGAAAAAAAAAAATAGAACATATGCTTTCCTTGAATAGTTTTTGCCTCCGGGTTTTAACAATAAACCTCTTTGTTGACCGTTTTTTATTTTCGTACTTCAAAAGACGTGTGAAAGTGTTTTTAAAAATAACTAAATAATCATTCTAAACACATCTAATAAGTTTTTTGAACTATTATCCCTAGTGATGGAACTTCAGGATGCCTAACCTAAGCCCGATAACTCAAAGAGAAATTTCAAGCCAAACTAAACTAGGCTGACATGGCCTGGCTGACTCAATCCTAAATAAAGGAAGGAAAGTCTGGCTAGCCTTAAAGCCTAATGGGTCTGGTAGATTCAAATATTTTGAGGGTAATTTAAAACTAAAAACAAACATTAAATCACAAATCAAGAGTTTTAAGAGAAGCTAAAAAAAAAATAATAATAAAGCAGCCATAAATCAAAATCACAAGTCAAATAATAAAATACAAAGAGAAAGAAGAATAAAAAAACAATGAATTCAAATAAAAGTCGAGCAAAGTAAATGCACATGGCTATATATACAAAGAGGTATAATGATAACAAATCAAATATCTCCTAAAAATATGCTTCACTTAATTCTAGAAATAAGGAATCCCTTAGATATTGCATAACATATTGTCATGTTTGTTTTCAATGGCTCGGCACATATTATGGGATTTCCAATGGCTTGGCACAAATTATGGGACTTTTTGACCGATTGAAGTAATTACTTCCTTGCTCCTTTTTTATATTGTTCTGATCTCCATTAGTGCTAGGATCTTTATTATTTTGTGCAAGTGGATCATTGTTGACTTTTTGAGGAAGTAGCCGAAACCAAGCTGCAGAAGAGAATAAGTGAAATGGAGAACTGCGACTGTGAGAGAATGAAGCCAAACAGAGACAGACGACTGACGGAAAAAGAGAGAAAATTAAGAAGAGAAAGAAAAGCTGAAGAAGTAGAGCAAAAGAAGAAGAGGAATGGCGAAATAAGGAGAGAGGGTGATAAGAAGAGAAGAAGGCAGTCTTTGAATAAGGGGAGAAAATAATAACAAACTCCTTAGGCATTTATAGTTGTTTTATAGTTTTTTTATCTGATTTTTGGGTCTATTTAGTTCGTTAATTTGAATTTTTAATTCGAGTTGAGATGTGACGTTATGTGAGAGCTTTTTATTGTAGTTAAAAATGTTAGATGTGACTGTTTTTTAGAACTTTTTCCAGTAATAAAACTCAAATTCTAAACTCAAATCAACAAAATAAATGGGCCTAAAATCTTTCCATCATATTTTTAAAATACAATATATATATATATATATATATATATATATATTTTAAAATATAGGTTATTAATATTGATGGGCTTTTTACCTGCGGGTGCAAGTATCCATCTTGAGTTGGGTTTACATTTTCCGTAAAACAGAGGCAGGGCTGGGGCGGGGGAAGCATGCATCCCTGTCCGGATATACATGTACATATATTTTTAAAAGTATTTTTAATACAAATATATATTATATATTAAATAATGTTAGTGATATCAACTTAAATATCATTTTTATGTATTAATTGATGGATATGTGAGTTATTATATTTTTATTAGTAGATGTAGTTTCTTATCATTAATTTGATATGATAATATTTTAAACATTCACCAATGTAAAAATAACAATTCGTATGTCGCATTAGTTTGTATACAAGAGTTAGTATTTGAGTTAGTGTCCTAGCATTATTCTTATATATTATAATAGTACTTAAAAAAATATGGGAGTTAAAAATTTTAAAAGTATTTTATAATTTTATTATTTTAAAAAATTATAGGTGCGTTTAGAATTGGTTTCAAATTATTTTTAAAAATATTTCTGTACGTTTTTTGAGACACGAAAATGAAAACGATTTACAAACCATGTTTGTTTAGCAAGTGTTTTGAAAACGAAAATAAAAACAAAAAACAGTGAGAATAAATTTTGTGAATGAATTAGAAAACGATTGAAAGTTATTTTTCCTTTTTTGTTTTCATTTTGTAGTACTTATCAACAATGTTATAATATATTGATTAATAATTATAATCAAACACGATTTTACTTTTTATTAAACTCAAAATAATCTCTTAAAAAGCCAACCAAACGCAATTTCAAAATCAGTTTTAAAATAATTCTCAAAACAATCTAATTTTTACTTTTGCATTGAAAACAAAATTATTTTGAAAACGTTACTAAATAGAGCCATATTTCTTGTTATAAACAATAATTTTGTTCAACCTAAGGATGTGTTTGGTTGGGTGGAATGGAAAGGAATCAAGATTCATTCTCATGTTTAGTTAGTTTTAAGAAAAAGAATGGTCATTCAAAATGGAATGACTTTTTCATCAAATGGGTGAATCAACATTCTTTCTTCACATGAGAAGAATACTTATTCTAAGCTCTTTTAATTTTATTTTTCATCATTACCTTTAAATATTATAATTATAAATATTATTATATTAATATTTATAATATAATTTATATTATAATGTAATTATATCTTATAACATATAATATAATATATTATAATTATTTACGTATATTATAATATATGGTATTTAATATTATATTTATATTTATCATTATAAAACAATGTAATATTAGTTATTAAATGATTATATCAATATATATGATATTAGTTATATTAATATAATTTTATTAATATGAAAACATTTAGGGATGTTTGGTTGGGGAATAATTTTATTAATATTTCTCTCAAAAAAATACATTTATATTCCATTTTAATTCAATTATTTTATAAAAATAGAACTAAAAAAATAGATCATTTTTTCTTTTTATTCTATTTTATTAATTCTCATTTTCATCCGTATTATCATTCTTCCATGCAACTAAACGCACCTAAGTCGTAGCCTATACAGCATGATAATGCTCTTGTGATAAATAGTAACTTTGATTTCATAACCAACGCTCCATGGCAAGGCTTTCCCATAGACACCAGGCGGCAACAACAGTTAGCGTTGACTGTCGAATTGTTAAATTGTACTGCGTTCACCACTTCCAGCCCATGATTCTCATTCTTGACTTCGCAATTGCACATAGACTCGTCGTAGAGCGCAGGAGCTGCGGAGACTACTGTTGTCTTCAGAGTTGTTTTTGTTTATTTTTTCACATTTTTCAAAAAAAAAAAAAAAAATGGTGTTTATCATAATTAAAAATAAAAATATTTTTTTAATTTAGTATAAAATAAAAAAAATAAAAAATGAACTTTAATTATTTTTTTTTTTTTTTGTTTATATTTTTTTCTCTTGAATAGAAAAAGACATTAATAGATTTTTTTTATATTGAAAATAATTCTTTAATAAAATTATTAAACACATTTTTAAAAATAATTTCTATCTGAAATTAAAAATATTTTTATTTTTATTTTTATATAAAAATTAAAATTATTTTAGAATGAATTTCAAACACGCATACATAATCGGCTAGTAATGTTAGTATGACCAATGCAACAACAGTTCCCAAAAATAAAACCACTATCGAGGATGAGGAGTACTGCATTTGAATGCTTGCCAGGCTAAATTTCTTGAATCTCCGACTCTGTTTGCTCAAGAAACAAAAGTTTTATGTGTAAAGACACTGCAAATTTAATGTTATACTTTTGCGGTCAAGTAAAAAATAAGACACTATTTATAAGTGTTTCTTTTGAGGTGAAAAAATTAAAGAGGTTATGTTAAATGTGATGGTAGCAGACGTTTTATGGTAATTTGGTGTTTAAATAATTAAGACCAAGGCCCGACTATGAATCTTTTATTCATTATCATTAACCTAAAAACAGAATTTAAAAAAAAAATCGCTAAATTTCTTTTTAAAAAAATTTAAACATTTTTTAGTAGACTTTTAAGGCAGGTCAGGCCAGGCTATGTTGGTTGTTGAATCAAATTCAAACGCGGAAGCGTGGGGGGAGGTGGATCGTGTATAACAAAAATACCTGGAGGCCAACTCGGTTGATAACTTGAGTTCTTTGACCTCGAACAATCCTTGCTCCAAAACTTTGTGTTTAAAAAACCAATGTCTTCCATGTCAATTCTTAGAATCTACGAAGACGTGTGTGTGGGCACACATAAGACAAAACGGATTACAATAAATACTCAAATTTTCACAAACACCAACGCATGCACAATGTGAAATTTTTAGATAAAATTTTTTTCTTCCCTTACTCTAAGAGAATTTCGGCCACCCTATTCAAATTAGGGCAAAATTTGTTTCAAAAATTGTCTCAAAAAATTGTATTCACAATTTTCTACTATTCTCTTATTTATAGAATATAAGTTAAACTTCTAGAAGGAATTCAATCTTTATCTCTAAGATAAAGCTTGTCAATTATCTCCTATTTGAATTTGAAACAAAAAATCATCTTTTCCTTTATCCATTATGGCCGGCCACCTTAAGGGATTCTCATCCCTGTGTAGGTGCCAATATCAAATAGGGAAGGAAGAAAAAATCATCATTTATCCTGTAGTCCAATTTTGACTCAAATTCAAATTGCAATTTAAGTCAAACTTAAATTAATTTGAATTCTAAATTGAACAACTTATCAAATAAGTGTAAATGGATAAATCTAGATGTGTTCAAATTCAAATTTAAATAATCACATTATTTAAATAATAATTAATTCTCAATTAATTATTTTCGAGTGTTTAATTTTAGAATTCCGTAATTTTAAAATTCTCATTTTGCCCTTTGTGTCTGGTAGAATTACTAGGACAACGCGATGAGTAATGGACCTATAATCCTGAGCTACAATAAAATTAATAATCAATTAAACACTTTAATTAATTAATTAATTCTATTAATTCCAATAGTTACTTCACTATAAACTTGGAATTGCACTATCGAAATTATAGACAAAAATTACTTCTAAACTGTGAAGTGTCCATTTGATATAGTCATTGCATATAGATCAATCCTCCATAAATAATTCATAATTAGAGCCAGGTAAAATCCGTTAACCTCTCTAATTATATATTTATCCTTGAGTACCATTGATTCTCTTATGGACAGTGATTCATAAAACACATTCATGAATCGGAGCTCCTACTGGTCCAACCGTCCAAGTACTGAATCAATCCTTAAGAGAATTATTTATCTACTTCTTTCTCAAGAAGGAATGGATTCCATCTCGTATAATAACATACCCGGCTACCTACATCTCCAAAATACAAGGAATAGGATTCATGATCTCAGAATCCGTACCGAGTAAATCAAAAGACACAAATCCATAAATAGGAGTCTGTTAAGAACTCAGGATTAAGATCATTCTATATATGATCATCGGTAGACTCAATTAGAATTTCTATACTTAAAGAAAATTATTAGAAATTCATATTGTGTCTGTATCCTTGTTCCACATAATCTCATTATGCGACATACACTCATTCAATATCTCGTCATATTAACAGTGCGGATAACACCGTTTCATTCTAAATGGTAATGACATGTATTAATAATGTTTTAATTAAAAATTTTGAACTTTAATTAAATTCATTATAAACATTGTTTTTTATTATTATCCTTAAACATTATCCTCTAGTATATAACACTTATATACAATGTTTAAAGTCACATAAATAATCATGAAATTTTCATTGATATTCATAAAATATTCATAAATTTATGCACATAAAATAATGAATAAACTCTTTTATTAAATAAATAATAAATATCCTATTACATCTCATGCTTCTAGGACACCATTCCTAACATGCTAGAGGTGTCAAATGGGCCGGGCCATCCATGGACGGCCCAACCTAGCCCATAATAGTACCGGATTTGGCATGGCCCGGTTTGCTACTGTTATGGGCCGTGCTGGCCCAACATGTGTAATGGGCTAGGGCTGGGCCTCATCTTCTCAGCTCGCGGCCTAAGCACGTGGAGCCCTGTGGCACGGCCCTTGTTCGGCCCGGCCCAAGCCAGCGAAACGGCCCATGAAACAGCCCATTTCAATAAGTCCATGGGGCCCTTCGCCGAACGGGCGGCACATGATGGGCCAAACAGGAGGCCCGTGAAGGGCCTGGGCCTAGGCCCGGCTCTGGCCCTTATGGACTAGGGCCAAGGGCTTGGATTGGGCCTGAGTTTTTCTTATCAAGCCCGGCCCAGGCCCTTTAATGGGTCTAAGGGCCTGGTGTCAAGCATGTTGTGCCGGCCCGATGGGTCTTGTAGACTCAAACAATTTAAGAGTAATTTGAAAAAAAAAATAATAAAGACAACTGACATTAGAAAAACTTTTAAGTATTCCAATTAAGTAATTTATGTTGTAATTAAGTGAATATATTTATAACTTGATCATACACTACACCAAAATTACAGCTGAGTACGTATAGTATAAGAGGGAGACCTAAATTTCTAAGACTAGAGACGATTAGTTATGGGCATGTTTGTAACTCTTATCTAAAATGTATTATTTTGTATATGAAAATAAAAATAAGAATGTTTTGAGATTTGTGCATGGATTATTTTTAAAAATGCATTTAGTAAAACTTGAAAGATTATTTGAAGTATAAGAAAACGTTAAAACCCCATTTGGTTATACATTTTTTTAAAACATATCATAATATTTTAAATAATATATTAAATAATTAATTCATACAATATATAAATACCTGCTATGTTAGTAATATACTTACTACTTATCAGTTGACTAAATAGTGTAGTAAGTAAACAACAATGAGGATATAAATTACCCAACAAAGCAATAATCCCAACCAAAAAAAAAAAAAACCGCTAGCAACGTTGACCTGTGCTCAATTCGTCAAACTTAGAAAATTGATCTAGAAAATAGCTTGAGCAAAGCGGAGAGGCGTTCTGGTGGCATGTTTTGTTTAACCTAGAGAAACCATTGAGAGGCTAGAGAAGAGGAAAATGAAAATGAAACCAAAAAAGGGAAAACGGAAAAATCAATTTCCATTTCGTTGTTTATTAATTAATTAATTCATCAAACGAGCTCTGCGGACCCTTTTCAATTTTACCTCCTCGGTATTCGTGAGAAGACATTTTGGAAATGGTTCTAAACGTGTCTTATGAGTCTTCCGTCCCATTATTACTCTTGTACTAATTATCTCACAATACAAAAAGAGTCAAAACTCTTACTATTGTACTCCTTTCTAAGATTGCTACGTACGTAGCAGTCTCTCTCATAGTATAAATAATAGGCATGCATAAAGTGATAAATTATGTCTTTTTCTCTTAAATAAATAGCACCAAATTGGTGTCAGGCACACCGGTATTATGGGCACCCCAGTTGGGACGGGCCGAAACCAAAAGTCCCACTAGATTTAAATATTTTGAAGAAATTTTCATATTTCATCTAGGTAGAACGGTTTCATCTTTGAAGTAGTTATTCAAAAAAATGCAAAATGTCACAGTATCTAAATCTAGTGGCACTTGGGTTTCACCCGATCCAACTGGGCTACACGTAAAATTTCAAAGATGGAAACCATTCTACCTAGGGGAAAACTCAAGTGACGTGACATATATAAATTTCACAATTAGTATATATAAAATGTCACTTAGGTATTAATAAGCGGCACTATGTAAGAACGTCTTACTAGTACACGCTCTTAGTATATACTATGTAAAATGTCTCTTAGTCTAATCCGTATGTAAACTCTAAGAGGGTCATCGAGACAAAGTGCACGCTCAAAGAATTATTCAAGCAACTTCATCAAATTTTTATCCATTAACTTGGACATGAATCATGATACAAAATACAACGGCTGCCAACTTTTGGCTCCACGCGTATATCTGTTTTGGTAAATAAAAGGAGCACAAAACTTTAAACGAATATATAGCAACACAAAATGACATGTCAATAATTGCCATTTTGTGACACCTTAAAAGTAGAATACATCATATATATCAAACTAAACACATATATAGTAACGCAGCTTCTAATTAATTAAACCAATATTAAAACAATTTAAGAAAAAAAAAACCACCCATATTAAAACAATACGGTCTGCCTTGTGACCTTGTTCTTGCACACATGATCGAGTTGCTTGCTCTTCTTGTTGCTGCTTCTAGTCTAGAAGAACTGATTTCTGGAAGAGAAAGTTTGTCCAAACCTCCAATTAGAAGGAACAACGTTGAAAAATGCAAGTGTTTTTCCATCAACCAAAGTGAGCTTAAACGAGAGATTTTGCCACCGAAGGTCAACGCTGCTTTGCCAATTTGCACCCCAGTTCCTGTGCATGGGCATCCACGTTCTCATTCTCGAGCCCTTTATCCATGCACATTTTACGTCGCCACTCCCTCCCACGTTCGAAATCATCACCATGTTGAAATTCCCTTTTCCCCTCAACGTAAAACGGACTCCTCCTCTTCTTTTGCATGTTACCCTTTAGTGTTTATATATTCATACGTGATAACAAATTAATACACATGAAAAGCAAAAAAAAAAGTCAAAATCTGTTTATTTAATCATAGAAAAGAAAAGGAAATCTATTATTAATATGCTAGATTCCTTGTTCAATATGAATTTTATATACTATATTATGACTTCTCATTAAGAATAATTAAATCGGGAATACTATAAAGCTTAAGTACTAATTATGTGAGGTAAAAAAAAAAAAAAAAAAAAAAAAAAATTACTTATAAGTTAGGTTATGAGTTTTTTGAAAGTTTCAGTGATTAGGAAATAAATAACTTGAGATACAATGCGTATATTCTAATAGTACGGTCAGAAATTTGTGTTATTAGTACCTTCTATAGATCACGGGAACTATGCCTTCATTGCCTTGTCTTGCAATGCGAAGAAAAGCTGGCGTGGACATGTCAAAGTGGTGGCGAGGAGGATCACACCAGCCTCCATTGTTGTTCTGAGGGCAAAAGTTGGTGGCGGTTACCGTCACCAAACGGTGTCTCAAGCACCACTTGGGATCCATTTTGTAGTCGCACATCACCTGGTAGCAACCGCCGCATGCCTCGCCACCACGGAAAAGTGCACCGCTCACAGCCGCCGTGTGTATTCCAAACCCGGCATGGAATGTATTGTCATATCCACAAGCTCCGCCTATATTCGTAAACTAAATTAAAACTCACTCATAAATAATGATTTTTTTATTTGTAAAAGTAAATACATCTTGAAACATACATACATACATATATATATATAGGATTATAAATGAGCTAAACCTAGAGGTTTTTACTCTGACTATAAGGGGATGTTGATCAATAACTGTAATATATTTACCTTTTTTTTTTTTTTTTTTTACCGAAAATCTTTTTCTTTTAAAATGTAACTTACCAAGAGTGGTGGGGTTTTGGTTGGACCCGTAGAAAGTTGCATGCGCACTAAGCCAGCGACTACCTTGTCCATTAATTCCCTGAAAAATCAATATACTAGCAAAGAAGAAAATACGCCAAAGTAAAGCCAAACAAATCCCACAAATCCCCAATTTTCTCATCTCTCTTCAGATTCGAAATATAAAATGCCCAGTACTAGTACTTCTATTTTTCTTTGTTTTCTTTGCTGAAGTAACTCTTGTTATATCTTACAGTACTCCTTGAAGAAATTAAAATCATGCATATCAGTTTTATAGACTCCAGAACACGCTTACGTCGGTGACTAAATAAAATAAAACCCATTTGATATTAGTTTCCACAGGAAATACATCCGAATTAACTAATCAATTAAAATCTCAGAATTTATTTAGAAAACGCGTTATTTCACGTACTAAAGAGTACGTAGAATGTGTACGGATGATAAAGGACAGTGTCTGAGAGACAATGAGAGAGCAAGTCCATGTGGTTCCTTGTGCGATCTGTCTTAAAGTCACTTGTCGGTGATTCGCGCATAGTGAGGCCATTTGATATTAATGAACTGCCAAGCTATTTTTCTCTTTTTCGTAATAATTTTTCCCTTTAGAGATATATCTTCTATGTTTATTTTTTATTTTTTTTGTTAGTAGTGTATCCCAGGTGTGTCTGTGTGTGTGTGTTTGTATATATATATATATGTATATATGTATCTTATTGTGACTTTGGGCTAAGTAAAAGCTTCTATAGGCACAAATTTCTGAAACGATATTCTTTAGAATTTTTTTCTTTCTTTTTTTAATTATAATTAATGCAAATTATTGCCCTTAGAAATATAACACACCAGAGCAAGTTCGCTGGAGCCTTCGGAGCAGCAAAAAATAAATAAAAAGAAAAGCAAGTGCGCTGGAGCTGTTTGAATAAGATGTATATATTATACATACCATCATATAGGTTTGTCAAACTTATGACTGGATTTCCGTCCTACTATTTTGAATTCCATAATATATTATCTTTAATTCTATAAAGCAATTCTTTGCGTTTTTTTTTTCCGACTCCCAAATTAGAAGAAATTATAAATTTGTAAATTAATGTGCTTATAGCTCTAGTTTCTAATTACGACATTATCGTATAACCTCTCAAATTTCATTTTCATTATGGGAAAACCATATCCAAAAAATGTTTTTTTTTTTTTTTTGGGATATATTCAGGAGTAATCTACCGAGGTAAAACAAAATTTACAAGATCAGTAATCAAATGATCAACACCTTGATCTTTAATCATAGTCCGAATTGAATGAGGGTTTTCTGTTTGAAAAAATGATAATAAAAAGTAGAGGTGAATGCATTAAGATTTAGGATTTCTTTCTCAACATTAGAGATATATAGGTGTAAACTTACTAGGTGACAAGTACGATGCCAAATATTTCCTCATTTTATGTATAGTTTTGCAAGGTGTTATCAATGTGAATTGAGCAATAAGAATTCACACAGTATTGCTTCCTGATCTCCTAATTAATTTTACTTGATCTGTCGTCCTAATCTCGCATGATCATTTGGGTTACACTTATGGGTCCAATCAAAGACCCCGCTTTTCAAGTCATGCATGTTTAGTTGGAGGATTTATATTATGATTTGAATCATGGTTCATAGTTTGTTACAGTGTTTTCTCTCCTAAAAAATACACATAAATAAAAAATGATTCTAATATTATGATTTTAATTTATGAACCAAACATCTCTGGCCCAAACTAGTAATTTGGGTTATAATAACTCAATGCATATATATACACGATTGACATGATCGTACTCCACAGAAATTACAGCTGATTTACGTACGTGTAAGAATATAAGAGAGAGACCTGAATTTTTAAAACCAAGTACCAAAAGAACTTAAACAATGTACTTGGACGCATTGTTTTATCACACACGGAGAAACATATATTTCACCAGGCGGCAACAAACAGCTGGTGCTGACGGTTGAATTGTCGAACAATACTGTGTTAGCTACTGCTAGCTCACAACTCTTTCGCAATCTTGACAGTGCAGTCATGCACAAACTTGTCGCTGATCGGAAGATCAAGCTCTGCGCGACCAGCTGGTAATATTAGCATGACTAATGCAGCAATAGTTCCCAAAAACAAAATCACCATTGATGATCAAGAGTGCATTTGAAACCTTCCCATGGTATATTTTCTGAGTTTGTTAGCCATGAAATAAACTTGAAAAAAAAAAAAAAAAAAAATGCTGTTATACTATTACTATATGTGTTACGGGTGAAGAAATGCCTTTTTATAAGATTGCCAAAGAGGAGTTATAATCAAAATTATATTAGATGTTTCAAGAAACGGTAAATTATTAATTAAGTACTTCCTAAATAGTCATCAGTTTAATTTTCTTCTTCTTATTTTACTCTCAGAAAATAACAAACAAACAAATTTTGTCAAAGAGTTAGGTAATTAATATATGCTGAACTTTATGTAAACATATATATTAAAGTCACCAGCTCTGCATCTGTCGGTTTTCCAACAGATTATACCTAAGTAAGACTGTCTTTTAAAATTTTTGGTCGGAAAAAAGTTATAAATAATTCCCATTAAATCAAACTGATCAAAACGGATAGATCGACAATTTAATGGTGCCATAAGTTTTATTTTAATTTGGAGCTGAAGTAATTAAGACAGACCATAAATCTTCCATTCATTAGTACTGTTGAGAACAGATGCACATGCTAATCTTAATAGGATAATTGATGAGGAGGTTATTTACCGATAAATCAAGTATTTTTTAGTTCAAATATTTGTGAGTCTTCAAACACTTATGTTAGTTTAATATGTTTTTGGTGTTATTTTATCAGAAAAATAATAAAATGGGACTTAGTGACATTTTGGAGTAAAAAATTGGAGCAAAAAGCGCTCAAGGTTGCACAAGGGCCCTCTTGGGTAGAACCACCTGCGCGGGCATGCCACCTGAGGCGCGCGCCCGCGCCACACCCCGTACGGCTGCACGGCCATGCCCCCTTGCATGTTGTTGATGAACTTTGGGCCAATTTTTGACCCTTTGATGAGTTTGGCTAAGATTTTCTCCATGTTTGAGCATATTTAAGCAAAAGAAACCCTAGTTCCCAACTTGGAGAGAATGAGAGGCACAAAAATTTTTAGGGAGAGAAGCTTGGAGTTGGAGATTCTTAAAAAATGCTTGGGAGAGGATTTTGAAGATTTGAAGACTTGAAGCTCATCTCCACAAGAGTTTTCTCTTCCCGCTCCCTTTTTTTGTAGTTTTTTAGTTTTGTTCTTAAATTTGTGATTTTGGTTATGGATTTCTCTATTTTGAACTATACCTCATATTATAGGGCTTAATGTAGCTTTATTTGAACCATGTTTGATTATCTTGTCAATTATTAGTTTAAATTCTTTTTTAATTTATTTATGTTTCTCTATGCTTATTGTTTCTAATATATGTGGCCAATAAATTAAATAATTTTAAATTGTGATTTTGATGCTTGAAAGAGAGTGATTTCATAGTCCGAGATTGGAAAACATAGCCTAGGTTGTTGTGAATTCGCGAGAAGATCAACACTTAGACAATCTCGTTGAGAGTCTATGATATTATGAGACCGGAAGGTGATCAAGACCTTGATTATCAACTAGGATTTCGATTGTTGTGAGGTTGGGAGGCGATCGACATTTGAGTTCTAATTGAAGGGCTAAACTTAGTGAGTATATGAGTAAATGGGTTAGATAGGAATATTGATTCGGGTATTTATGTATATGATATCATTTGATGCTCAGGAGAGGTAGCGAGATTAGATTAGGTGCCTTGATTAATGAATTGAGTGGAATTGGCTAGCATTGGCATAATATGATGAATATAGGAATGATAAGATAAAGTCAAGTCCCTAGTACATGTATGCAAAGAAGTTTTCATATTTTATCTTATTTTTGTATTTATATCCGTTTAAGTTCTATTTTATTTCATTTAGTTCAGTTGCTTAGATAAAGTTGACTTACAATAATCATAGTATTTAACGGTAATTTAACACCTAATCCTTATGGAGACGATACTCACTCATCCTATACTATCAAAACTTGGCATTGTACGCTTACGGGCGAACAATAATATAATGTTTTGAAACCCTTGGACGTGACAATAACTACACCTAAAACTAGATGTTCAAAAAAATCTATAAAATTTGTTTTTAAAATTTTAAAAATTGTTTGGGAGAAGTTAAAACATTTTTCCTAGTCAGCGCTATCAATGGAAAACCCAATAGTACTACTCATGTAATTTTGTTTGTATTTTTTCCGATAATATCTGTATGCGGAAGTCTTGATACAACCCCCCCAAGAAATATCTATACTTTTCAAATAATATCCGTAAAGCATTAATATTCAATTTTTCCTTCTCAATTTTACGCAAATATCAGGATATAAGCAGATATTTCTACGTGATATCCGATAAAAATCCATCATTATCTAGAAATCTTATGCCTCCTACTCTTTACTCTTGTGTTATCCTATAACATATTCCAACAACACTTACGATAATATATTATTACAAAATTTTAGAAAAATATTTGAGTTTAATTTATTTTATGTGTTTGTATTGTATTGTACATTATTGTGAGATTGTAATAATACAAATAATCAACTTGTTACTTCACCCATGTTTTTTTTTTTAACGTTATATATCCCTTTTATGTTTACCTTGCTACACATATTCATTATAAGGTTAATGTCAAACTCATTTTATTTTATAAAAGGTTGTCTCATTTTATTCCTTACAACTCCTTAAAATACCATAATATTTTTTCCCAAGTTTATCTGCAGTTCTATCATCAAGGCATCAATGTTTTAATGATTTTAATCGAGCATGCTCTATGGATGACCCAACATGATTAAAATGATTAAAAAATATACTAATCAGTCACGTGACTCATATGTGAATAAAAATATTATAAAATGACGCATTAATGAAAGTGTCAAAGTTGAAACTTTATTACAAGTTTTGGGGAGAGTTTTTTTTTTTCTTTCAAAAAAAAAAAAAAAAAAAAGAAAAATGATTTTCGTGACAAAATTTAAAACTAACCCTTCATTATAAGTAAAAACTTTATTGACAAAATAGACTCATTTAAGAATTAGTTAGTCCTTTTAAATTCCTTATATTTCACTTAAAATTTCTTATTTTTACACAAATGTCCACCATGATGATTGCCCCCCATCAAAAGATCAAAAGAAGAAGAAGAGGAAGAAGAAGACAATTTTCGGGCCATTTAAGTTCTGGTCCAAATATGAACAAACTTTCTTCGCAAGAAATGTTCTACTCTCTATGAACTACAACTTCATTGTTTTGGTCCAGACCCAGTTTAAAGTAGTCATTTTTCTAAAACCATTTCATGTGCATTAAAGTGACATTATGGACATAGTTTAATCCCTTGGTGTATTTAGCTATAAATCACTTTTTTTTCCTTTTTTTTTTTAACTCTGAAAACATAGTACAGCAACATAACATAATAATAAATCATACCGTAACATTTTCTTTTCACGCCAAGATATAGATCTCATGCCACAAACCCATACCATTTGTAACTTTTAGGAAAAAAAACCTTTACCTCAAGTGGTTCGGCAAGGGTAGAGAGGGAATAAAAACTTATTCTTTTGAATAAGTGTTATCTTGTCAACATACTTATTATTCTCTTCCTAATTACCTAGTACACCGAAATCTTAAGATCATATTTAGTTTACGGATTCAAATTGTGGTGATTTAAATTTTTTTTTGAACTGTAAATTATGAATTGTGTGGTAATTTAAATTGGGATCTGAACTGATGTTCAAATGCGCAAGTAAATTGTAAGTCTGTATATTCGGAATATAACCCAAATTGGTGTTTGTAAATTTGAACGTTAGGAAAAAAATTATTTTAGCTTTTTTCCTATGCTAAATTTAAGGTAACTTTTAGCTTTTTCCTATGCTAAAAGTTGGTTAGCTTTTATCTATTTTTTTTTTCTCTCTTTTTCTTTTATTCCATCAACAAAAAATCTCAACCTTAGATTTTCAACCATGATCTGTTGATCTTGATCATTCAATATGAAAAGTAAGATTCCCTACCTATCTTAATATGCTTAGTAGACTATTATAGTAGTGTAAATTATATCTGATAAAGTTTTACATAGTCAAATTGACTATCTTTTAGTCAATTTGAATCCCACTAGATTTAGTATTTCTATTTTCTTTACATGATTTAAATTGTTGGTACAGGAGAATCAACTCAATTAATTAATATCCGTCAATGGAAAGCATCGAAAGCCAGAGTCGAGCTAAAATTCGTAATCTCTAACCACACACAAATTGGGAGTCAATTAACGTCTGTTTGGTTGCATACTTGAGTGTTTTATTGTTGTTAAAATATGGATGTAGGTTCAAGAATAAAAATGTACCATTTTATTTAGCAAATGTAAATATCCAAATTCACCTTTTAATTTTGACATTTTCTAACAAGGGAGTTTTAATCTGATTTGTAAAATGTAAAGTACAATTCGTCTTTTCCAAAAACATTAGTGCCTGAAAGTTTGTATTAGACCATCTCTAATGTAAATATTAATGTCAATTGTATATTTAACAATTAACATCAAAATGTATAATATGATATTTTATTTTTACTCTTATGCATAATTCTATTTAAAATGTTATTCTACTTTTTTTTCATAATCATTAAGCTTTGAAAGTTGTAAAAGTAATTTTTATTTTTAAAATAATTAAAAAATTTAAATGTTATAATAATTATATGAAAAAATAAACATTTTAACTTATAGCAATTAAATATTAAATTTCACATATGCTATACTTTGTGAGAAATTTATCACAAATATAACATATAGAAAACTTAACACAATACATAGTATTGCATTAAAAGTGTTTTTATTTATTATGTAGGTTTTTACTTTAAATTTATATTTGGTCACCTTACCAAATGCCCATTTTTCAGAAGCCCGCATAAGTAGTCCAACTCCACCCCTAACCTTTGTTATCCAAACTCGAAAAAGCATGAATCTTGTTTTACTGCTTTTGAGTTTATTTTTGAGAAATAGTAGAAAATAGGCTAATATAAAAAGTTTTAAAAAGTAAATAGACCAATTTTTAATTATAGAAATTAATAAGCCATAACTTATCAAGTTATGGTTCATAACCAGATAAGTTATGAATAAACTTGTCAAGTTATGATTCATAACCGGACAAGTTATGGACAATTATGAATAATAACTTGTCAAGTTATGGTTCATAACCAGACAAGTTATGGACGAAAATAATAATTTGGCCTATTTATTAACTTATGTAAACTATTGGCTTATTAATTTTAATTCATCTCAAATTTTAGCCTATTTTTCTTTTTCTCCCTTTATTTTTCTCTTGGGAAACTTTCCTCTTGTTCTGAATAACCAGAGAAAAATGCTAAAATCATTATTAGTTAACCATCAACTGTGTGCTCCAAAGTCCGCTAAATAATATAATATATATCTCATATTTCGCAACATTTGTTTAATCGAGATCACTTTGATTCCATAATTTCCCTTGTAACTTTGTTACCTGTGTTAATACCACATTACATGTTCATGTTAGCTTATAATATCTCTTAGATTATTGATTCAATATTCCTCAAAAGTTAAATGGATTATTGGTTTGATGAAGAGGTTGGTATATGCATTAGATTTCACACTTTTCCGCAGTTGAAACATACATACATACATGCATACATATATATATAAACATAAACTCACAGTCAACAGTATGTTGGTTACTAGAATAGACAAGTTTTTAAACAATCGTCATTGAACACACAACACTATGTACAGATCAAATGATATGTCACAGCAATCTTTCAGCAAAAATCTCTACCATCAATTATATTCTTCTATATTCACATTATAAGTTTTGAGAACTATACAGAATCAAAGCCAACAAAGTGAGCAGAATCAGAACAAGAGAAGACACAACATAATGCAGCAGAAAAGAAATATAGACACCCTGTTAAGTGATCTGTCAACCTGCACTTCATGCCTTCTCATCCTTGGACTGCTACTTCCAATCGGAGGAGAATAAGAGAACAAACTCGTACCCGAGCTCCCAAAAATTCTCGCAAAAACCATCTCGCCAAAAATTTCAATCGTCGGATTGATTAAGCTCGTCATCACTGCAGCCCCGAGATGAGACGGTGGCAGATTGTTTGTAACATGAGCTCCATACGGATGGGGGAAATATTGCTGGTGAAGTGACTGCGAATTGGACTGGAAATAGTTTGGATATAGAGGATGATTCTGCTGCGACGTAGAGGTCGTGGTAGAAGTTATTATAGCGTTCAACCCAGATGGAAGTGGTCTGCGTGGTATGACCAACTGGGGTATCTTGGTATCGGAATCCGAACGGGATGTGCCACGGCCATAGAGAGGAACCAATGAAGCATGCGAGATGTTAGCCTTGCAGACAGGGCAGTTTTGCTGATCTAACTCGTCCGAGTCGCTCTGGACCTGAAGCCATTTGTAAATGCAAGGCCAGCAGTAAAGGTGACCACAGAGAGTGACCACAGGCTCATTTGCCGAGTCTAAACATATGTTGCACTCAAAGCAGCCACTTTCGTTTTCGTCAACTGTTGAGGTAGCTGACACGGATCTCCATTTCTGCTTGACAGAGACATCTCCGTTGGATTCGAAGTGTGCCTCAGGCTCAAAGAAGTTTTGCTCCATCTGTTCAACAGCTGTTAACCAAATAAGACTTCAGTACACATAGAGACACAAAACAAGGGGAGGAGGGAAAGAGAAGATATGAAAGCACATAAACCCAAGAGCCCAACTCAACGACATGTGTTCTGATTTCACATGTATAATGGCCAAGGAGAGAAACTTTTTGTGTAAATCAAATCAGCCAAAGCAACAAATCTTACACTAGATCTCTAGAAAAAAGCAATCTAAAGCGCCTACAAAAGCAGACACAAAAAATAGCCAAGAGGCCAACGTCCCAAACAGTGAATGGTTGAAAATTGAAATTTTAAAGAAACCGATTAACAAGCAACTCTCTTTTGTTATCAAATTAGACAATGCAACTTATCTTAAAGTAACGATCCAGAAAATCAATTTATTAAGCATCTACGAAAGCACAAATACATAAAAGCAAGGAGATCATTGTCCCAACAGTGTGTAGTTGAAATTTCAAAAGCAACCAAACAAACTAAAAGGGAAAGAAGGTCTACTTGCCAGACTGGCTGAAATAAATTAAGAGCAAAACGAAAAGGCATTATTCGTTCCACAAACATGGATAAGAAAGATAGTTTATACGTATGTATGTATTAATGTCCTGAATAACAAAACAAGGAAAGAAAAGAAAACTATAAATTTGGGTTGGTCCCTCTCAAGCTCTTCCTTTCAGCGACCACCTCTAATGACACAATGACCACTTAAGATTTTAAACTAAAATGCATATTTTTACAACAAAACAATATCTTGATTATGTTAATTTCTTATAATCTAGGAGCGAAACAGATTGTTAGTTAGACAGGCAAAGGCAAATTTACAATTCGGAAAATTGCAGTATTGTCAACTTTGCAAGTATTACTTCTGATTATGAAGTGGCCCAGATCTGGAAAAACATAAATTCAACAATTTAGTCACGACAAAAGCCAAACCGTTCATTAAATTCTTAACTCAGAAAAAAATAATAAACTCCTTAAGGTCAATAATCTCTTTAATACTCGCTTAAACTAGGTAATAGGAAATGGTGACTTTTTATTTTAAACAAGCTTGGCTAAGTTGAGATTATATCAATTTCATTTAAAGTTTGGGAAACAAGAGTATAAAAAAAAAAAATAATAATAATAATAAAAAAATAAAAAAATGGTGACGGGTACTTGGGAAAAATAGCAGATCATGAAAATGATAGAATCGAGAAAATCAAGAGTAAAAGCTTAAAGGTCTAAATATATCAAGGATTTTAATTTGATCCCTTGAAATACAAATAGCAGATCCAGACCACAGACTAATAAACCATATTCACCTTTGATTTCATTTTAACTCTAATAAATCAGCACTACAAAGAAATTGCGATTTAGGAATTTCTTGGCTCACAAAAACACCTTCCCCCCCCCGAGAATCACAAAATCATCAATTTAGTTACAACCTAATAAAAACTGATATTCGAGACATACATTTCTCCAAGCCAATTGAAAGAACTTCCAAAATTAAAATCGGAAAAAGAACCAGAATTTACAGGAATCAATTGCTTAAACAAAGGATCTAAGATGTTCATAAATTTTCGCGTGTAGAAACGCAAAAAAAAAAAAAAATAAATAAATAAGAGAAGGAGACGGAAAAAGAACATACCTATTGAAAGGAAGAAAATCCAAAGCAGATCAAAGTGGATTTTGCACAATCAAATACTTGAAATGCCGAAATATTAATTGATAAGCTTGAAACGAGAATCTTGAGAGAGAGAGAAAACGCTGGATTGTGGGGATTAGAAGGAACGAATGGTTAAAAACCCCAAAACGAAACAAAGCGAAGACGACGGTCTGATCACACAAAATAGATAGATATAAATATATATATATATATATAAATATTCCTTAAACCTTATGAAGTTTGTTGCGTGTCTCTTTCTGCAATTTATATTATTTAATATCCGCGTCTGACTATACTTTTTTTTTTTTTTTCTTTTTATGCAGTTTCTTTCCTGTTTCTAATTTTCTAGAAGCGAAGGGAAAAAAAAATCTAAAATAAAGGGGAAACAAAATTACTAGTAATAAGTGAGCACCATTTATAATAAAATTTGAACTCAAATATTAATTAGATTTACTAATAAAAACGGATAAAATACAAAAATAAAGTATCAAGACTTAGTAAAAAAAAAACTCACTCATCATATAAAAATTGAGCGACTTCTTACACAAAATTATTACGGTTGATAAATTAACTCAATTAATCAAGATTAAATCCTAAATAATAAGAACACAAGCCACATGACATAACTAATAAAATTTGGTGAGTGATCATGCCAACTACCTAAAAAACAAAATCAAGTTTAATAATCATAACAACAACAATAACAATGTTCAAATTGAACACAAACAAAAACCCAAAAAATGAAATTCCTTGACAGAGGATAAAACAGGGTTAATTTTGCACACGGTCCCCCAGTATATGCCAATTATTTTCGTTTTTTTTTTTAGACTTAGTAGTATAAAAACACCAAGAACATAGCACGCGATGGTTTTTTAAAATGATAAACAAATAAACATGTCCGAAAAAAAAATCTAAAAAATAAAAAACAGATTCTGCCGTATAATGTAGATCTAGTTCTTTTCTTTTTAGAATTACTTGTTTGAAAATATATAGTTACTAGACAGAGGATTTAGAACTGTATATTTAAAAAATGTAGAGGAAATTAGACCTCTAAAAATTAGAGATGTCAAAACCGAACGGATTAGACTGACACGAGCACAACACGTTAAAAAATAGGTGTGGTGTGCCATGACATGATTAGCCCATCTGGCTTATTAAGGGTTTGTTCATTTGCACTCAAAATTAAAAAAAAAAAAAAAAAAAAAAAAAAAAACTTAAGTTATAACTTTATTTAAGTTTATGTTCTTTTATAAAATTTGAGTTTGAACTTGAGTTTGGGACTAAATTCTGAATTCAAGTTCCTCTTTCAACTCAAGTTTCTAAACTCAAACTCAAGTTAATGAATAATTTTTTTTTATTCTCAAAAACGCCATAATTTTTTCGTTTTAATTCCGATTGAGATGATTTTTTTTATGCGTTCACAACAAATAGACGAATAAAACCTCACCCATATACCCTATTAAAATTTTCTATCACCATTGAGATTTTATTAAAATATTTTCCAAATACAAATTTAAGTTTTGATCCACCCAAACACAAACTCAAATAGATTTTCAATTCAAACCATAATTCAAAATGTGCACATCCAAACACAAACTCAAATTATAGTCTCAACTCAAATCATACTCAAATACACATTAACTCAAATTAAGATCTAAACTCAAGTCACTCTAACTCAAAAAATATAAATAAATAAGCCTAAATAGACTGAGCTTGATATAACTTTTTGCCACGAAGCACCCTACGAGCATGGCACGTTAAGAGCATGACACGAGCATGGACACAAGCACCGACACGAGCACATTAAAAGCACGATAGGAGCTCAATTAGTAAATATAAAGTGAGAAAAGTATACGGTTTGTCATGGTTTTATGCAGGTATATCATTTATGTCATTCTAAAAATAATTATATGTTATCATGATCTTTTGTTTTCTCATTTTTAATTGAATGATATTATTTTTGAGTGAATTAATATAAATAATTTTTTTTTACTATTTTAAGTGGCATTTCTAGTGTTTTTTCATATAAAATGTAAAACTAATTTTATTATATATTTCTTTATAGCACTCTTTTTTTTCTTTATCAATATTTTATCAGTATTTTAATTCAGAAACTTGAGTGAATGAGTATTCGAATATATCAAGCCCATAAGGTCTGATTTGGTTGTTTGTGTATTGAGTAGCCGTTGCATTTTGGCCTTCAGTAATGAGTTTCAAAATTTTTGGCTGTTACTATTTGTGGTCTGATTTGGGCACCCTAATGTAAAGGTGTCAAATGGACGGCCTAGCCCAGCCCGTAATAGTGCTGGATTCAACACGGCCCAGTTCGCTACTGTTATGGGCCGTGTCGGCCCGACACGTGTAATGGGCTAGGGCTGGGCCCTAACTTCTCAGCCCGCGGCCCAAGCACATGAAGGCCCGCAGCACGGTCCTTGTTCGGCCCAGCCCAAGCCCTGATTCGGCCCTTGTTTGGCCCGGCCCAAGCTCATGAAACAGTCCATTTCAATTGGTCTAGCGGGCCCTTCGCAGGCCCAACGGGTGGCACGTGATGGGCCTCCCATTTGTCCCATCACGTGCCGCATGTTGGGCCCGCAAAGGGCCAACAGCTAGAATCTGAAATTTCACCCCAAAATCCCCTAAAATTACCCCTTAATTCCACCATAAATCCCACACAACAATTCACTCTCAACTTCTCATCTCACTCTCATTCTATCTCTCGACTTGTCTCTTTGATTTTGATTCTAAGCTTTTTTCTCACGTTCATTCATTTTCTTGCTATTTCATTTACAAAGTTCAATCAAGTTCTATCAATTTTCAGAAAATGGTCGCACCAAACTTTCTTGATTTCACTGCTCTTCCTGAGCTTGGTGATGAGGCATTTTTTGAGGAAGAAATGATGCCTCCCAACCCCCCACCCCCACTGAATCAAAAATGCTCCGGTGGATAATGCTTCAGTACACAACGAGGAAGCTGGAGAACGCAGCAGAGGAAAAAGACCGTGAACTTTTCCGGCATGGCAGCATTTCACCGAGAAACCTCGACCAAATCAAAAAACAGGTGAGATGGAAATTCGTGCGGTATGTAAATATTGTAAAAAACACTTTTCTAATAAAAAGGGTGGGGGTACTAGTCATCTGGATAGACATTGCAAAGTATGTCTACTGTTGCACCAAGGTGGGAGTGTGGACTCCTGCTAACAAACACTATCACACACATCACAGGGGTTAGAAAATTTTACATACGATGCACAACGTGCTCGTGAGGCACTAGCTAAATTTCTAGCTAGTGTTGAATGCCTTTTTCTTTTGCAGATGATGCCTCGTTCGAAGAATTCATCCAGACAGTCTGTTGCCCACAATTAAAACGGGTAAGTAGAAACACAATTCGTTCTGATTGCATGAAAGTTTTTTATACAATGAGACAATCTCTTGTTGATAATTTTAGGACTTTTAATGCTACTATCTCTTGCACTTCTGATCTGTGGGAGGGGTGCAATAAAACTGGATATTTATGTGTCACAGCGCACTACGTTGATGATGATTGGGTTTTACAAAAAAGAATAATTGGTTTTCATTTATGTCCATTTTCTCATAACGCATCATCTATTTTTAGTACAATAATGGAAATTTTTGGGTTTTATGGGATAGAAGATAAAGTTTTAACAATTACTTTTGATAATGCGTCAGCTAATATAGCTGCAATTAATCTGTTTAAATGTAGTTTGAAACCAGCATTTGGAGGGGAAATGTTTCATCAACGGTGTGCATGTCACATAATTAATTTAGTAGTTCAGGCAAGAATTGAACTTATCTCAGCTAATCTTACAAATATTAGAGAATCATTATCATTCATATCAAGTTCTGAAGCTCGACTCCAAGAATTCAAACAATATTACAGGAACAGTTATATGCGCCCAAGAAAGTTTTCAATTGACGTGAGACATAGGTGGAATTCAACATATTTAATGTTTAAGGCAGCACTCCCGTATTCACAGCTTGTCACGACATACGTAAACAGTAGGAACGATCAAATTTTAATTTTCGATCCTGATTGACATATTACTGAGTATTTTTTTAAATTTCTAGAAGTTTTTTACAATGCTACTGAATTACTTTCTGGAGTTTATTATCCTACTGCACATTTATCTTTACAATAACTATTTAATATTTTAGAAACATTTTCTTATTATAGGGATAAATAACTTTTTGAAAATATAGTTAAGTTAATGAAAAATAAATTTAAAAGTTATTGGTCAGGTTGTCCTATGTTATATGCATTGGCAACTATTTTAGGGGACCTTTGTATAAATAGTCTAAGTAAAATGTGTTTTTAAGTAAATAAACTACAAAAAAAATAAATTGAGTAAATAACCTAACTTACACATCAACATTCCACGTCATTAAGTATGCTTCCACATCAGCATTCCACGTCATCAATTATGCTTTTCGGTTTTCTTTCTCTTCCTCCCCTGCCATTTCGCGCCATTTTGTTCTCCCAGCCGCCTTCAATTTCTCCTCTCTTCTTCTCAAGTCATCATCATCGCATAACCTCATTAACATTATTATCTTGCCCATTCAACGTTTTTTTCTCGTCCAAAACGAAGTTTGAAGAAGAGCTAGTAAGTAAGTCTTTCATTTTCTATATCTTTTGTGGTGTTTTTCGTTGTTGTTCATATGTTTTTAAGATGAGAATGTAGTTAAAAATGTTAAAAATCCATTAAAATAGTAATTTTACATGTTAAAAGACTAGTTTACATCGTCTGATATGATGAAGATCTGCTGAGTTTAGAAAAAAACAGGATGGTCGGTTCGTGGTTTGTGGTCTGTTCTTATAACATGGTCGGTTCGTGGTCTGTTCTGGGTCTGTTCTTATAACATGGTCGGTTCTTGGTCGGTTCGTGGTCTGTTCTTGGTCTGTTCTTATAACATGGTCGGTTCGTGGTCTGTTCTTAGTCTGTTCTTATAACATGGTCGGTTCGTGGTCTGTTCTTGGTCTGTTCTTATAACATGGTCGGTTCGTGGTCTGTTCTTGGTCTGTTCTTATAACATGGTCGGTTTGTGGTCTGTTCTCAGTCTATTCTTGGTCTGTTCTTGGTCTGTTCTTATTGCACGGTCAGCTTTTAGTCTGTTCTTATTGCACAATCGGTTCTTAGTCTGTTCTTGATCTGTTCTTGGGTTGTTCTTATTATATGGTATGTTCTTGGTTTGTTCTCATTTTATTGTATGGTTTAATGACGTATTATTTTCTTGATTAAATTTCTGCAGTTTTAAAATCTAAATAATGGCTCAGTGGAGGATTTTTTTTTCACATTGGAGGAAAATGGAATGAGACTGAAAGTTGTTGGGTGTGGCATACAGATTGTAATTTAATTGGCATATATATGGATGAGAAGGATACTCTCGAAACCTTTGTTGATAAGATTTGTAGAAAATGCAGAATTGATGGACAAAAACATTCTTTGCAGCTATCATGGGTACCGAACTTGAAATGTAAAATCGTTGCCCGTTGTAATAAAAAGACAATGATGATTTGTTATTCTTCGTGGATATAGCCCACGAGGTACCGCTACACGTGATAGTGGATGAGAAGTTTATCAATCCCAAGAACATATTGATGGAGTAAAATTAAGAGAAATCCTCTGCATGATGATTTTTTTTTGATCGTGATTTTATGGGTAATGTAGCTACGGATGAGTTGTCGACTCATAATGATATTCCACCACAGTCACAACCACAACCAGAGTCACAAACCACGGCTAGAGCCACAACCGCTTGCCATTTTAAATGAAGTAGAAGTTCTTTGGTCCTTTAGTTTGTATGGACAAGACTGAGTTTGGATCATCTCATGGATCTACCTTCAATGGGGATCTAGTTTAGAAGTTGGTCAATTACTTTACAAGTAAGAATGATTTGAAGGAAAAGTTTGCATTTAATAGCTTTGAAAGGGAAGTTTGAGTTTCGGACAACAAAATCAAATAAAGACGTGCTTGTAGTAGAGTGTGTGGATCCAAAATGTGTGTGGCGTATCCGAGCCTGCAAATTGAGACTATCAAACATGTTTGTAATCCGCAAGTATAATGGTGTTCACTCTTGCTCGTTAGAAAAGCGTTCAAAAAACACGGGCAAACAACGTACTCCGTTATTGGAAGTTGCATGAAAAACCAATTTGTAGGCGTCAAAAGGGCCCGGTTCGAAATCAATTCGAAATATGCCCGTGACGAATTCGGGACGACCTTGATTATTACAAAGGATGGAAGGCTCGTGAGCATGCACTTCAACTCGTAAGAGGTACGGCGAAGAAAGCTTCACTCAGCTCCCATCATACTTTCATATGGTGTCTCTTACTAATCACGGCAGCATCACCAATATTCATTTTGATGAACAGAACCGTTTTATGTATCTTTTCCTAGCATATGGACCTTGTATACGAGGTTTCGGTTGCATGAGGAAAGTTATCAGTGTTGATGGAACGTGGTTGAAGGGAAAATTTAGAGGTACGTTGTTAGTTGCCACTGCACAGGATAGTGAACGTCATTGTTATCCCATCGCATGGGCCATTGTAGACTCAGAGAATGATGCATCCTGGACATGGTTCTTCTCGAACTTGAAGGTGATTGTCACTGATTCTGAGGAATTAGTTTTTATTTCGATAGGAATCAAAGTATAAGTAATGCATTGTCTACAGTTTATTCATTAGCACATCACGGTTGTTGCACATGGCATGTGTCTCAAAACATCAAGAGTAATTTCAAATTGTAGCGGTGTTCGCCACTATTCTTTAGAACCTCCGAGGCCTACCGCATTGACGAGTTTTCTGTCTTGTTTGATGAGTTGTCTGCAAGATATCCCAGTATTGCTAGATACCTACAGGAGCAAGTTCGTTTTGAAATGTGGTCTCGTGCTCATTTTAAAGAAAAATCGATATAATATTATGACCACAAACATGTCTGAATCAATGAACGCAATGCTCAAGGATGTTCGAGATTACCCTGTCATTGCCCTCTTTAATTTTATACAAGCGAAGATGTCAGAGTGGTTTAATAACAGGCGGGTCGAAGCTTCTAAAACTAAAACATTATTAACGCCAAGTGTGGAAAAAACTCTTCGTGAGAGGCACAACAAAGCGGGATTTCTAACGGCCACAAGACTTAATACTGTTGAGTTCCAAGTGACAGGTGGAGAGGCAACTGTAATTGTCAACATTGGCGCGAGGAGTTGCACTTGTCGTGTGTTCGACCTTGAACAGATACCATGCGAGCATGCAATAGCATGTTGTAGAGAAGCAGGAATGTCACTCTATGATTTATGCTCAAAATACTACAGGACAGAAGTTTGGGCTCTTGCGTATCTTTGAGACAATCTATCCTGTGCGGATACTTCGCAATGGGATATTCCGATCACGTAAAGGAAATTCACCTTCTTCCACCGCGAGTTCAACCAAAGAGGGTAGGCCAAAGCAAAAACGCATTCCCAAAGATAGGTGAGTTCACACGAAGAAAGAATCGATGTGCTAGGTGTGGGCAATATGGACACTATCAGAAGAAATGTAAGAACGCACCGATGTAATAATCATGACTTATAAATTTCTTGTTTACAATGTAATATGGACACTATCATGAGAAATTTCTTGTTCACACTCATTATATTCAGCAACTTATTATGGCTTTGAGGACGCTTACATTTATGGGGAAATGCTGCCCAAATTTTTTCACAATAATGGTTTTTTTTTTTTTTTTTAAGTAGGAAAACTTCAAACAAATCAGAAGTTGCATTTAGAATTTATCGTATTCAACAGGTTATTTTGGCTATGGAGAACCTTATATTTTATGGGGAAATGCTGCCCAAATTTGTGTGTAATAACTTATGTTTTTTTTTTTTTTTTAACAATTTGAATCAAAACAGACCGGAGAGGTCTGTTCTGCGCAAAACAGACCTTTCTGGTCTGTTCTTTTAGGTCCGCGCACAGGGGCCGTGTCCCGGGCGCGGCCGGGCGCGCGCAAGGGCCGTGGTCCCGGTGCGGCCGGGCGCGCGCAAGGGGCCACGCCCGAGCTTGGCCGGGCGCGCGCATGGACCACGCCCGACCAGAACCGACTAACATAAAGGAACAGACCAAAAACTCGACAAAATAGAAAGAACAGACCAGAACCGACTATGAACAGACCAAGAACCGACCCAATTGGCAAGAACAGACCAGAACCGACTAAGAACAGACCAAGAACCGACCCAATTGGCAAGAACAGACCCGAACCGACTAAGAACAGACCAAGAACAAAATTTGTAAAAAAATATAAAAGATATATTTTTTCATATTCCTCGGACTTCTTGGGTAATTCTAAACTTTTTAGTTTGTACAGGGAAAATAAAATTTGCTTAGAAATGGAAAAAACCTAGAACAGACCAAGAACAGACCAAGAACAAAATTTGTAAAAAAATATAAAAGATATATTTTTTCATATTCCTCGGACTTCTTGGGTAATTCTAAACTTTTTAGTTTGTACAGGAAAAATAAAATTTGCTTAGAAATGGAAACCTAGAACAAACCTAGAACAGACCAAGAACGGACCAAGAACAAAATTTGTAAAAAAATATAAAAGATATATTTTTTCATATTCCTCGGACTTCTTGGGTAATTCTAAACTTTTTAGTTTGTACAGGGAAAATAAAATTTGCTTAGAAATGGAAAAAACCTAGAACAGACCTAGAACAGACCAAGAACAGACCAAGAACAAAATTTGTAAAAAAATATAAAAGATATATTTTTTCATATTCTTTGGACTTCTTGGTCAATTCTAAACTTTTTAGTTTATACAGGAAGAACAAAATTTGGTTAGAAACAGGAAAAAACGTAGAATAGACCTAGAACAGACCAGGATCGGTTCGTTGTCTGTTCTAGGTCTGTTCTAGGTTTTTTCCATTTCTAAGCAAATTTTATTTTCCTGAAGAAACTAAAAATTATAAGAGTAATTATAAAAATAATAATAATAAATATAATAAACAATAACACAAACTAATAATAATAATAATAATAATAATAATAATAATAATTATTATTATTATTATTATTATTATTATTATTATTATTATTATTATTGTAATTACTATTATTATTACTGTTATTATTATCATCATTGTTATTATTATTATTATTATTATTATTATTATATTATTAGTTTTAGTATTTTTGTTGTTTTTTTTAATAATATTATTTATTATTATTATTAGTTTTAATATTTTTATTATTATTGTTATTATTATTGTCATTATAATTATTTTTATTTTTCATATTATTACACTTATTATTATTATTATTTATTATTATTATTATTAATATATTTATTGTTATTATTTTAATGATTATTATTATTATTATTATTATTTTGATAATTTTGGATTTTTATTATATTATTATTGTAATTATTATAATTATTATTATTAATAGAATTATTTTTTATTATTATTATATTTATTATTATTATTATTATTGTTATTATTATTATTTTATTTCCATTAACCGACGTTGGTTTTTGCCATCAGAAACATAATACTGAGTATAACATTAACCGACGTTGGTTTTTGCCTATACTAAACGACGCCGTTTCCATTAACCGACGTTGGTTTTCGCCTATATTAAACGACGCCGTTTCCATTAACCGACGTTGGTTTTTGCCTATATTAAACGACGGCGTTTCAGAAACGACATACTGAATAGTAATAATAATAATAATAAATCAATTAAAAATAATAAATATAATTGTAGTAATAATAATAATAATAATATTAATAATAAAATAATAATAATAATAATATTAATAATCACAATGATAATAATAATAGTTATAACAATAATAATAATAATGAATAAAAAAAAATAATAATACCAATAAATAAATGAAAAATTAATTGCGACCTTTCGTTCACACACACTCATTTTAATTGTTCTTGCAATAGTAATCTTACCGTTTTGCCCTTTTCCTCTCTTTTTTTTTTCTTTGTGGGGGTTGTGGGCTTTTTTCGTCTTTTTTCATTTTGTTGCACCGTTAATCCACGGTCATTGTATTGTTTCGTCATTTTTCGTCTTTTTTCATTTAGCTCCATAAACCGACGTTGGTTTATGTAAAACGACGTCGTTTTGCAATAGTTTCATTTACCAACGTTGGTTTATGTAATTATTAAACGACGTCGTTTTGTAATAGCTCCATAAACCAACGTTGGTTTATGGAGCTATTGCAAAACGACGTCGTTTTACATAAACCAATGTCTTTTATATTTTTTCACACATTTTGTTCTTGGTCTGTTCTTAGTCTGTTCTTGGTCGGTTCGAGTCTGTTCTTGCCAATCATGGTCGGTTCTGGTATGTTCTTTCTAGTTTTTTCTGTTTTTGGTCTGTTCCTTTATGTTAGTCGGTTCTTGGTCTGTTCATAGTCGGTTCTGGTCTGTTCTTTCTAGTTTTTTCGGTTTTTGGTCAGTTCCTTTATGTTAGTCGGTTCTTGGTCTGTTCTTAGTCGGTTTTGGTCTGTTCTTTCTAGTTTTTTCTGTTTTTGGTCTGTTCCTTTATGTTAGTCGGTTCTTGGTCTGTTCATAGTCGGTTCTGGTCTGTTCTTTCTAGTTTTTTCGGTTTTTGGTCTGTTCCTTTATGTTAGTCGGTTCTTGGTCTGTTCATAGTCGGTTCTGGTCTGTTCTTTCTAGTTTTTTCGGTTTTTGGTCTGTTCCCTTATGTTAGTCGGTTCTTGGTGGGGGGTGGCCCATGCGAGCGGCCGGCCGCGCCCGGGACACGGCCCTTGCCCGCGCCCGGCCGCGGCCCTTGCGCGCCGCCCGGACACCGCCCTTGCTGCGCCCGGCGGCCGCGCCCGGCCGTGTCCCTTGCGGATCCTAAAGAACAGACCCGAGGAGGTCTGTTTTGCGCAGAACAGACCTCTCCGGTATGTTTTGAGTGAAAGTGTTAAAAAAAAAAAAACATAACTTATTACACAAAAATTTGGGCAGCATTTCCCCATAAAGTATAAGGTTCTCCATAGCCAAAATAACCTGTAGAATTTGATAAATTATAAATGCAACTCAATGCCAATAATTTACATAATGAACAACTCAATGCCAATGCCAATAATGCCAACAACCAAAACAACCAAAACAATGTTAAACAATGTTATGTTTATATTTTACAACAACCAAAACAGACAACATTTCATATAGTTGGGCTCAGGGGCTTCTTCATCTTGAACTCGCTCCAAATTCCGACGGCGACTTCAAGCCGGTAATCTGCAACTTTTTCTTCTTTCAGGTCTTCTAAAGGGAGTCTGCGGAGAAGGTATTCAATAAATTTGTAAGTGAAAAGGCCGCAGTCGCCTGATCTTTCGTTGTGCACCAACCCCTTGACCCGAATCATTGGCCATCTACACTCAAGTTTATCGCCTAGATGTTTGAATAAACCTGTGTGCTTCAAGAACATGGGCATCATCACAGCGATTGGCTCCACTTCTCTTCGCATCTGTGAATCTGTGTACATTGGAATAGCTGAGTCATACACCTTTATGTTGCATTCAGAAAGATCAACATAAAGCGCGACCCAATGCTTCAACCGAATGTTTAGAGGCAAAGTGAAGCCCTTCGCGTCATCCCATTTCTGGCCAATTACGCGCTTCTCTCCGCGGACATATTCATCCAGGTCGTCATCAAATGTATAAGTTGCCAATTTCTTTTTGTTGATGAAGTATCGCGCTTTCATCTTTTGGCAAAATATATCATCTAGGATGACAATATCCTTAATGAACTGCCCCTCAGGTGCCCTTGACCGCCTTTTTGCTAGAAGACCCGATGCCTCGTCAATTTGCTATAAGGCATAAAAAATTAATTCAGTATTGTGATAATGGTATAAAAAATAAGACTAAATTTACAAAATATGTTGTGATTACTTACATCATTAAACAGCCATTCACCTGGCTTCAAGAGGATCTTGAAGAAGTCCTTCCTCCAATCTCCTGTGTCGCATACAATCAGTTCAGAGTCCGTAGTAGGATCAAGAAACCCATTTGTTGAAGGCCTCAAAGCAGCATCGTTAAGGTCCACACCTTCCTCCTCACGTTACGCAGGGGATCCGTGTAAGGTGAGTCCATATACCGCCGGGCCTCTTAAGTCGCCAACCTTCGATGCAGACTCCGACCCCGACCCAACCTGTTGCTCATCTTTGAGCCTCTGGATCCGGGCCGGACCTGAGACAGGTCGAGTTCGCCTCTGGCTCTGGCTGAACCTGAGGGTCAAGATCCGCCTCAGGCTCTGGCGATCGTGAGGGAGGTCAGGCTCCGCCTCGGGCTCGGGCCGAACACGAGGGTCAAGTTCTACCTCCGGCTCGGGTCAGTGGCTGTTGTTTTGCTAGACCCGCTAGATTGACCCTAATTTCCCTAACGGATTGGTCTAGCGAGTCTAGCCTCCTATTGATGGCATCAAAATGTCTACCATTGTACTCTATCATCTTGTGATAGAGTACGTCCCACTATGTGTCAATAGACATACCATCGTCTTTTCTTCTTTGTTGTTGTTATTCTTTGTTGTTGTTGTTGTTGTTCTTTGTTGTTGATGTTGTTGTTGTTGTTCTTTGTTGTTGTTCTTTGTTGTTGGGGAAGTTCTTTGTTGTTGTTGGGGAAGTAGTTGGAGACAGCCAACTTGTTTGGGGGCTTGACTTTTGGACATTGACCATTTATGCACGAGTCCAAAATTGATGCAAGCTGGTCAATCTCGGATCTTCTTGGTCGACGGCATAAGGCATATCGACCTCATGCACATACTGTTCATTTCCTCCTCAGTGGGATAAAGAACTGGTACGGTCATTCCCTGTACATTAAAAAAACATACATTCAATGATTATTTAGGTAGAAACATATTGTAGAAAAAAACCTATTTTGTAAAATTTACACAAACAAACAAAAACTTTGTATTCAAACCCTTACCTCGCCACTGTGCATGAGGTCGTCTATTTGTCTAACCTCGACCAAGGAAACCCGGCGTTGCTCCCATTTGAGCATTCTGGGAAGACGTCCCTCAACCATCTTTGCAAACGTGGCGCCGATGCTTGGAAACGTTTCGAATGCCCAAACCTGCGTTAAACCAATTTTTTAAAGTCTAGTAAACCAATTTACTATAATGCATGAAAAGTTATTAACATAATCAGATAACATACCGGAAGGCCCAAGGAAACCCGCATATTGAGTAGGTTTCCTTGACGCTCTTATTAAGGTCATTTCCGAACCCATTTTTGGTATTTGTCTCTTAAGTTCTTCTTCAGAGCCCGCAGAGTGCATTCAAAAGACACCCTGCCCCATGGATAGTTGTTGAAGAATTCTAAGTCGTCAACGTAAGACAGCCAATCCAGTGAGACGGTCTTCTTCTCGTCCCCCGATAATAGTACTTGTGCTAAAAAATAAATGATAGCGATCTTTGCTTTATCGCTACCTTTTATCTTATCCCCTATCAGCAATCTTCTTAAATCTGCAACAAGTACTACGGGGGAGTTGAAATGCTCCAATAATCTTCTGCTCTTTGAAGCTTTCAAGATCACGTCTGCTCGGAGATTCCCCACAGTTCAAGCCGATTATTAAAGCAAATTCCTTCATTCCAAACCGAGTTGCGGTTCCATTAACCTTGAACCACAACTCATGTCTTTTTCTTGTTTCTATCGCCTTAAAAGCGATATGGTGTGTCAACACCCACAATATGTCATATTTTCGAGACATTGAAATAAAATGTCCGAAAGCGGACTCCTTGAAGATTGGCATTTTACGTCTCGGGGTCTAGACTACGCCTAATTACCTCAACGCCTCAATCTTTGACTTCATCGTCACTTTGATAGGGAAATACTCCCATCAGGATCCATTAACGTCTTTAGTTGTCCGATCCCGTGAATTTCACCGAGTGTTGTACTTTGGGAGGTCGATCGTAAAATAAGATGAAACATAGGTCGAAACCGACCAAAATGACAGAACCGACCATGACACGACCGAACCGACCTAAAATCCCGGCAGGAACAGACCAAGCAGAAAGAACCGACCAAAAACTGAACAGAACCGACCAAAACCGACAAAAAACGACCACAACCGACCAAGAACCGACTAATAACCGACCGTATACAGAACCGACCAAAATCAACCAGAACCGACCATGTTCTACCAGAACCGACTAAGAACCGACCACCAGAAATGACTTTAAACGGACCTAGAACCGACTGCAAACAGACCAGAACCTAAACCGACTTTGAACAGACCAATGTTGCTTATATTAAGTTTTTGTTCTTGAAAAAAAAAATATATAAGAAAATGCCAAATAAGAATATTACCTCAGTCGATTCCGTTGCCTCGTGTGTTCGGGAAATGGCCGTTTTAGTTGAGGAAGAGTCGTTTTGTGATGCCATTACTTCTAAAATCTGCCGGTTTTTAGTCGGTTTTCGTGGTCGGGGTCGGTTTTAGTGTGATCAGTTTTTGGTCGGTTTTAGTGGGAATGGAGGTCGGTTTTAGGTAACCGCCGGTGTTTGTGAGGTGGTCGGTCGGCCGAGACGGAGGTGGTCGGTCGGTGAGAGGTGATCGGAGAGAAGATTTGGTCGGGTGGGAGGAAGAGAGAGGGTCGGTCAAGAGAGGGTCGGTCGTGAGAGGGTCGATCGTGAGAGGTTTGAGGTTTTTTTGAGATGCTTTGAAAAAATGACCTATTTTTGGACACTAATAGGACCCATTTTTTGCCACGTGTGATACACGTCATCATTTTCTTGTTATAAAAAAAAACCGGCCTATTTCCCCAAATTTTGATTTTCTCCGGTCTCTTTTATCAAATATTCTCCTATTTTAGATCCTAGGTGCGGAGTAGATGGAATTGAATCATTGATGACTGCTACCGCAGAGAATTTAGAAATAGATATGCAACTAACTATTACTGACGCTAAGAAAATGTTAGAAAAGGTTTTTAGTTTGTATGAAGCAAAATACAGTACATGTCAAAAAGAACAGGGAATTTCGTTGTCAACTACCAGTTCGGGGTCTAAAGGATCGTCGTGGAGTTTCTTGAAGAAGAAAGAGAAAACAGCATGATTGTCCTCAACACAAGCGTCTACGAAACTAGTAAAATATTTTGAAGCAAATTTTGTAATCGATGACGACAAACTAGACATCTTACATTGGTGGAAGAGAAAGACCGATCGTTTTCCAACACTGCCCATAATAGCTCGTGACATTCTGACAACTCTAGTGTCAACGGTAGCATCGGAGTAAGCTTTTAGCACAAGCAACCGAATTCTTAACGAGAAGAGAAGCATAATGCATCCAGATATCTTGGAGAGGCTAATGTGTGTTAAAGAGTGGGAAGATGTCAGAAGACGAAAACAACAATACACAGATGATTTGATGCAAGAATATTTTTTTAACTTTGAAATAACAGAATCTTCTGGAAGCACTTAGGTTTGTAATTTACTATTCCTAGCTACTGCACTCTTTTTTCCTTCGCTAAGGTTTTGTCCCGATCTCCCCACGAGTTTTACTTAGCATGATTTTTAACGAGGCAGTCATTTATGTGTACTCCTATTACGTTAATTCAATAAAATCACATATTTTGGGACATATGATATATTCTTTTAATTAAATTTTTTAAAAAAAAAGATACAAGAGCCTGGGCCCAGACTCGGCCCTGGCCCTTATGGACTAGGGCCAAGGGCGTGGACCGGGACTGAGTTTTTCTTCTCAGGCCCGGCCCAGCCCTTAATGGGCCTGGTGTCAAGCGTGTTGTGCGGGCCCGACACGGCACGTTTGATACCTCTACCCTAATGATGCCCCCTATTTGTGTATTGAATGGCATTAGTAAGAATGAAAAAAAAACACTACCCAATTAAAAATCGCCTACAAAAATTTTTACTTATTATATAGATAATTTTTCTTAAATTAAATTTTTAGTGTTGTATTATTCTTATGCATTATCTCATTTTTTTATTTTTTAAAATTGCTACCCAATTAGAAAAATGACTAAAAAAAGTTTTAATTATTATTTAGAAAACTTTTCTTTAATAAATTTTTAGGTGTTATATTATTTCCTAGGCATTATATTATTATTATTTTCAAGTTAATTACAATTTTCAATTGTCCAGATTATATTTTATTTTTAAATTAAAATTTTAACGTGAGACTACTATTTAAAGTATGTTGTTTAAATTTTTTTGTTCAAATAAAACAAAACAAGCCACGCCGGCTTGACCCTTTTACAGAGGATAACCCTTCAAAAGTGGAACCTACCTCTATGATATGTCGACATTCAACCTGACGAGATCGAATAACTTTTTTTTATATATAATTATAATATTGCGGATTCCATCCGTGCTAATTATATATAATTCAACCTTTTATTATGAAGGAAAAAGGTAAATAATCTAAGTTTAGTCATCAATTCTCAATTTTACCTTTCTAAAATTGGCAAACTTACTTTGGGATAAACTAACTAAATTATAAATAAAATTATAGTATCATTAACATTTGTCCCAATTAACTGGAAGAAAAACAGAACTTTCTTAATTATCTGGACAATGATTGTCCTAAGTCAAACCTAATAATTTATACAGTAAATGAGTGTATAATAAGGATAATTATTTTATTTTTACCCTTAATTATTATTAAAATACAAATTAGGTTAGAACCTTATTATTTTCCATGGGGGTGGCCAACGGTCCAAGTGGCTAAAGGTCTTTCCTTCGGAAGGGTTGGCCATTTTTGAACGTACAAATCTCCTTGAGGAGCGCTTATTGTGGCTAAGAGACGGGAAAAAAGAGAAAATAAACAAAATAAAATAAAAAGTAGACTAAACAAAGTCTTCATAGTTTTTTTTTTTTTATTTTTTATTTTTTGAGAGGTCTTTATAGTTTTTTTTTTTTTCATCCTTAATCCTCAGTCGTTAATCTTTAATCTTTTAACTTTTAATCTTTAAATATAATAAAAGAACCATGACGCTCACTACTATTCCTTTTTGGTCATTAAAGACGTCGTTTTCATGCTTGGCCACTTTTTTTTTTTTTGGTTCCTTTTTTTCTTTTACTTTTTTTTTTTCCTTTCTTCTTTTTTCTTTGCTTTTATTTTCTTTATTTATTTTATTTTTTTTCTTTTTCTCTCTATCTGTCTATTACATTCTCTCACCCTTAAAATCGCTTAAACTTTTTCTTCTCCATTTGTCTATTATATTCTCTTATTTTTTTAACCGAATCTTTATTTCTTTTTAATTTTGCTATTTTCGTGCTTTAATTTTTTTTCTTTCTTTTTTAACTCTATTTGTTTACAATTGTATTTTACAACAGGTGCTTTACCTTTTGTTTCTTCTTTTTTCTTTTTTTTTTTTTTTTTTTTTGGCTCAATTTATCTATCGTAATCTCTTACCATCAATATTCTCCTGTCTTTTTTCTCTGTTTACTGCTCTTTCACTTTATTTCCATTTGAATTTTATCGCTCTCCCTCATAAATTTATTAAACCTTCACTCTCAACGATCTCATTAGAATTATCTCTATAATTGTGATTAGTTATTACTTCAACTGCGTTTAATTTCTTTCATGGTAAAATCAGTTAATAAATCATATACTTTTTAATAAATTTCAGGATACATAAGGGGCAAAATAAAAGAAATGCATATATTAAGAAGTTATTTGTGCAAATAACCCTTTTATTATTTTCTTGAATTTATTCCTTTGGTTCAAAATCTACGTATTTTTCAATAGATTACTCATAATCTACGTTTTAAAAACATCAATTACAACTCAATACGATGTCAACTATATACATGTGTATATAATATATACATGTATCCTAAATCCTAATCCTAGAAATGTTAATTGGGTTGGATTGCTTGTGGAGTACGCTGGCACAACACAAAAAATTTTAAGTTGAGTACAACACAATTTGAGATTATTATAGGTTAGGCTAAGCATGACACGAGATGATGAGTCGTGCCGGGCTCATAATTTTAAGCATATAGGTTTAGCACGACACGACACAATGACAAGCACAAATACAACATGGCTTATCGAGCACAATAGGTCGACACAACAAATGTAACTTTTTTCTTTTTTATTAATAATTTTTATGTTATTGTTACATATTTTTTAATAATTAGAAAATTTATGTATCCACAAAAATAGAATTAATTCATTTAATCTTAAAAAAATTGAAGGATTTACATTAATTTTCTCAAATCAACAAAATTAAATGTGAATTGAATATAATCTCATACATTAATACAAAATATATTTGTTGCTTATATTGAGTGTATTTGACGGTTAATATTTTCAAATCTCAACTAGCTAGCGGCTCTCTGTTTTTTTTTTTTTTTTTTTTTGGTTAAATTGTTCGCTTATATATGATTCTTATTATCAATAATTTAAATAACTTATGCAATTTTTTTTTATTTGTAATCCTTTAGATTAGTTGTCTTCTCTTCTCAATAATTTAAATCAAATAATAAATATAATCTATAAATTAGTCCTAAATATATAAAAGAGTGAATATGTAGCTTTATAGAGTAGTTCAAAATGGTGAGTTTTAAGTGCTTTATTTTTTCTTTTCCTTTTAAAATTTCAACTCCTTTTTTATATGTAACTACGGAGTCATTATATGATAGTCTAAGATAGTAAAATTTGGGTGTCTTACTTCTTGTTTTTTTTTCCTATCCCTTTTAAGTCATAACTCCTTCATTTTTATTAGAGAAAATTACTGAACTTATCTTGAGAAATATATGAGTCTATATTTTTACTCTTTATTCTTGATTAATACCATTTTGACTAACATAGTATTTAATTAAAAGAGTATTTATCAAGAGTAAGTAGTAAGAATTAAGACTCGTGTAATTTAAGAAGGTATTTGTCTCCTTTTTCTTTTTTTATTATTTTGTTATCTTATTATTATGGTGTTTCATGTATTTAATCATATAAGCTTTTTATTTAAACTACTATTCATATTCTATGTTTTGAATTTCTTAGTAATTTTTTCCTATCTCTTTTTTACACATTGCTGTTGGTATTCTACATTATAAAAATTTCAATTACAGCTTAACGCACGTTACTAAATTAGTAATTATAAAAGTCTTTATAGTTTTCTTTATTTGTATACATCTTATCCATGACTAGCAAATTATTATGAAACAAATTAAACCATTTACTAAACTTTCATGGGCCAAGCTTCAGCTATACAATGATTGAGCTATACGGAATCACCTCTATATCAAAAAAATAAAAGAATAATTAAAAAAAAAAACTACAAAAAAGAGTTGTGAAATAATCTTCCCTTGTAAAGTGAATTCCACCCTCACTCATAACGCTTAATTTAAAAGACATTTAGTTTATAAATTAAAATTATAATACTAAAATTATTTTTAATTTATGTGTATTTTTTATAAAAAAATATTATAATAATTATAAATTATTATTTAAATCATAATATAAATCCTTAAATTAAATGTCTATTAAAATAGGGTGAAATCTTTATAGGTGACCGCCCATATGTGCTATCCTAATATTTAATTTCCGTTATCCTCAACTTTTTTTTTTTTTTTTCCCCTTTTTCCCTCTGTTGTCAGTGTCGTACTCCCCTTACTTTGCGCCTTTGTGTTTTGTATGGCAACGTTAAAGACATTGAAAAAGTATACTATATTTTTTTTTTTTTTTTTTTTTTTCGCTGGTTTGGGGGGGAAAAAAAGTACTAGTTGAGTACTGAGTACTCCAATTTGATGCCAACAGCCATTTACTTATAATCTTTATTTTTTGACATTAACAAATTACTGAATATATTGTAACATAATTGGGATATTACTTGGAAGTATAGCGCCCACAAACTTCTTTTTTTTTTCACTCTTATTTTCACACTGATGGATCGATGCTTATTGAGTAAGTTCTCATAAGGTTCTTCCTAAATCTCTCTTCCCGCCGTATATGAAGGAGAGTACATCAAGGATGGAGAACCTTTGTGTATTTGTAATGAAAATTGACAAAAATATTTTATCTTTGGATAGAAAGGTCTCTTTATACATCACTTATTAATTAGAAAATACCACACGAATAGAGATGCAACTATAGCCTTGGCCCATACCCATCTTGATATAATGACGGGTCTGGTCAGTACGGCTCGTCACTATTCAAGATACAGTCCAGTCCATCAATATTAGTGTACTAAGATGAGTTAGCATATCTCAACTCATGAACCGGCCTGACACGATCCATGAAAAATTATAGACTAGGCCAGGTTTAAACGTGTTGTGTAGGCTCATAATGGGTCAGGTCATCCCAACCCATACAAGGCCCATTTTGACGCAATTTTAATATATATATATATAATGTTTTTTATTAGTATTTATGATATACATTTATTACATAATATAATATATATTATATTATATTGGTTGTGGATGAACATGGCCTTAGAGCTTTCAACTTCACAATTATTCTGATTGTATTCTTTTTTTTAATGAGGCAGTCATAAATTTCTTTTTATTTCTCTTTTTATTTCTCCATTGAGTAAAAAGACTTTTATACTTGTTAAGTTGTCCAAAAATTTAAAAACAAATATTTAAAAACAAAATAAATAGTAAACCTGCATGCTTAGATGGGCCAGTAATGGGCTAAGACAACTCTACCCATCATGACTCGTAGATGGGCTCAAATGGGGCTGGCCCGATCCCAGCTCATAGCATGGATGGTTAGCTCAGCCCATGGCCTGTCCCAACTTACCCCACGAAAAACTCAGGCTAGGCTAGGGTTAGTTTTACATGGACCGACCCATCCACAACCCACATAGACCTAAGGAGAATGAGTTGCGTCGGATCGGGTTGATCCATTCTTGTATCTCTATATGAGAATTTTTATAATCCTTCGTGAAATCTTAAAACATTTACCGACCCTTAATTTCAAGACAATATTCAAACAGTCATAAAAAAATTTTCACGACGTAGCTTCAAATTTGCTCAAAATAGTTTATGAACCGCATATATAAGATATTTGTTTGTCTAATATAAGCATACTTGTAAATTTCATAATGACACCAACATTTTTCTTTGTTCTTTTTTCTTTTTTTAAGAAAAGAATTCCGACCTTCTGCATTTTCAAAAGAAAAAAATGGATTTTGTTGAACCATGCTTAATCTTAGTAGCTAAACCTGACCAATTAGTTCATGGAGGTAGGTCCTCATCTAGTTTTCTGAAGAAATCATAGAAAAGAAAAGTATTGCATTTTCTCTAGTTAGGGTTCGTTTGGTTCCTAGATTCGAATCCCTGATTCGAATCATGATTCATGATCGCTACAGTATTTTCTCTCACAAAAAATACACGTAAATCGAAAATGGTTCAAATCACATGATTTGAATCCATGAACCAAATGGACTCTTAATGTTTCTGGTCGTGCTAACTAGACCGTAATAGATGCAAAATTGGAATACACGTGATCCTCATGATATATTTTTTTTTTTTAATTGAATTTGAATTTGAATTTGAAGATTGCATGAATATGACGGGTTTGCATTGCTGAATGATAAGTTCCTGATTTTTTTGGAAGCTTCACGAGCTACATTCACCTATGTAATTATGAAACAAAACTTTTGCTTGCAAGTTGGGGTTAAAAAAGAGTGGTGTTAAACTAAATCAAATCAAATTTACTGATTTTTACTTTTAGTTAGTTAATTCAGTCTATTTGGAAGTTTGCTTTATTATTATTATTATTATTATTATTATTATTATTATTATTATTAATTTGGCATGAGATTTTAGAAATTTTAAACTGATAAACTGATCAAACCGATCAAAATTCTTTTCTCATACTTCTTATTTTTCTTAATTCCAAGCCATCATCTTACACTAGTCAAATCCCCTTGTTTATCCTTATATTATTTATGTTCAAAAGTTATAACACCTGAAGTAGGAAAGATTAATAGTTAATCTTATAAAATTTACAAATTCTAATTTCAAAAGATATCAGTTGTCGATACTACATAGTTAGTTTATTTCTTTCAAAAAGTAATAAAAAGGAAATAAGCTTGCTACTTAAAATATAAGAAATTTGAGATTTCCACTTATTTACAAAACTTAAGGCTTTGATGACAATGACAGCAAAAAGAGCTTACAACTTTACAAATGCAAAATGATAAGACTGATAATTTGACATGCACCAATCAATATGACCAACTCAGTTCCTCGGGCCAATTTGATTCAAGACGGTTCTTTTCGTTTCTTCTCTTTTCTTTACTTTTTTGGGCTTGGAATTTTACTCAGAGAAGCTTATCCGCTGCACTAGCTAACGTTCACACAAATGGGCCCCAATGTCAACAACCCAATCGTGATAAAGCAAAACCCAATCGCGTAATAACAAATTATCCCGGCAATAAATAAACAAATTAATTTATAGACTAACCACGTTAGTCATTTATGTTTTTAATTAAAATAGTTAATAATTTAATCTCTTTTTTTTTTTTTTTTTCTCCACTCTAACTACTAACTAAATAATTAACTATTTTAAAGAAGGCATTTCTCACTGACAAAATATAGTTAAAAAGAGGCTATCCATTTCATTTTTTTATTATTTTATTCTTTCAAATAGTAATAAATGTAAGAGTTATTTTTCAAATTTAATAAATTTAATATTTAAATACTCTATGTTTAAATAAAATAGGAACTAGTTCACCTAAAAGTTGGTAGTTAAAATAACTTTTAAACTAGTTCAACTAAAATTTAACTAAAAATTAGGAAATTTTGAGATGCTTTTAACCATGCTAGTCATTTAATGTATTTAGTCAAAATAAATAATGATTTTTTTTAAATTTTCTTTACTCCAACCATTAACTTAATAATTAAGTATTTTAGAGAATACATTTTACACTAGGTAAAAATAATTAGAAAGAAGGAGCCAATCATTTAATTTTTCTATTATTTAATTCTATCAAACAGTATTAAATGTAAGGGTCTTCTTTAAATCTAATAAAAATATTTATATTTTTAATTCAATAAGTATTAAAAATAATTTATGTTTAGTAAATAGAGAGTATAATTAGAGTGATTTACTTAAAAGTTATTAATTAAAATAATTAAAAAAATATTTTTAATTAAAATTTAAGGAGTTGTTATGGAGATGCTCTTAGCATTCGTAATAAATATTGATAATATACCAAAATAAGATTCGTTTCGAGTTATTTTTGCTGGTGTTTACATTCAGTTATCCCTTAGTTATCCTTGATAAATAACTAGCTGTCAAATTGCACATAAGCCCACCCGTCATACATTCAATTTTAAGTTTTTTTTTTTCATAATTTTAAATCAATTATGAAAACAACTAAGGCCTAAAAAACAATTACAAAAGTAACCATTATTTTTCATCATCTTGTTATTTATGTCATTAAGAAATGAATTACAATAAAATATAAAAATATGCTCTCAGAAAAATTATTTTGTTAGAATATAAAATATATCCTATCAGAATATTAATGACATGATAAATTTAACATTGATTATAAAACTTAAAAATACACCTTGAGCATACCAGAATTTACTAGGACCGATAATTTCGGACACGATACGATGAAACGACACAAAAACGACACGAGATAAATGGGTTTAGACCGCACGATTATCAATTAGGTCGTTAACGGGCTGGCACGAATAACACGAAATAAACGGATTGGATTCGTGCCAGCCCGTTTAACACGCTTAACCCGTTTAGTTATACGGACTATAATCGGGCCAACACGACACGATCCGAACCGACCCGTATATATATATATATATATATAAGATAAAACTATAGCTTTTCTAATTCTCTTTCTCTCATTCTCTCATTCTCTCACAGTCCATTTTATTTATATTCTCTCATTTGCATGAAAGGTATTTGATAAAAGGGTTAACTTAATTTAACACTCTAACTTTTAAATAAGTTATGACATGTTGATAAAATTACAAAATGCCAATGGATAGGATGATTTGTAGATGGACTTGTAGATGATTGATTACAAAATGCCAATGGATTTGTAATGGATAAACTTAAACTTTAAATATGTTTTATGCTTTATGCACTTAAATATACTAATGGACTTGTAGATGGTTGATTATGTTTTATGCACTGTGTAATTCAAATTTAACTAGCCAAAAGTCCCGTGATAATTACGAAAAGAAAAATATACTATTTTTTTAATAATAAAATGCCAACAAATTTCGGATTACAAATCTTTACATATTGGTCGAATTTCCGTAGCAATTTGTTTCTTGTCCAATCAAAAAATGCTCTTCAATTCTGTCAGATTGGTTGGGTTATCTTACGTAGGGCTCATTTGTTGTGAGAGAACCTCATTCAACCTGAAAGGGTCTGGACCTACCTTGGACCCGAGGCCAGTTAGCCCAGGCACCAAAGGCTCCTGAAGTTTTACCCTCTGACAACAAAATTCTCACTGATTTGGCCCCTTAAAGAGTCTTAATTGCAATAGTTAACTTTATATTTTAAAAAATAAATTCAATTACATCCCATATTCTACTTTTAAATTTATAGATTTTTTCAAATTGCACTATTTATCTAGTTTTTTTTTTTAACAATTTATGCTATATCCCAACTTTTTTTATTTTTAAATATCTCGACATTGTTGAATTAAAACCCCATATAAATTCAAAATTAATTACACCACCACTATGCAAATTTTTAATTTTACGACTCTAAAAATTTTAGTTGATTTGGAAGAAGAAAATTAAAAACGTACAATTAGATGTAGGAAGGTAAACGGAGAGGGAAAGTTTGAAAAAATATAATTGCGTTGTAACTAGGGAAAGTTTTTATATTGGTATTCTTAGTTTAAGGGTAATCGTCTTTTAGCATCCTTTGTCTTTTATAATTTTTAATTGGTATCTGACTTTTTAAGACATCCTTTTTCTAGTGCTTGAGTCCCATTTTTAGGACGTAAAGTGTCATTTATACTCTTACATTTAATTTTCCCAATAATTTATTTCTAAACAGATTAAAAACCAAAAAAATGCAAAATTTTCTTAAAAAATGGAATCATATGGGACTTCAAATATTTTTTAACATGTTTAGAAAAATAAATTCTTGAAAAATTAAGTATAAGTGTAAAAATAATATTTTACATCGTAAAAAAGACCTCGAATACTCAAAAATGATTTCTTAAAACGTTAGGGTATTAATTTAAAATGATCTAAAACACAAAGTACTAAAAAATGATATGCTAAAATATAGGCTATCAATATGAAATTTTTTCTTTTTAACTTTTAGTTCAATTGGTTTCATTCATACCCTCTCTAGAAAAAATTCTTGTCATAGCTGCTGCGACTTAACTCAAACCAACTAGGTTGAACAGAGGCAGTGCTTTCCAACAAGTTTGAGAAATAGGTATCTAGATATTGTCGTTTTTTGTTGGCTATCCTTTCTGCTGCGCAACACATGCAGGTCGTCTGTCTTGTTTATGCTTTTATAACCCACGGGTAGATTCTAGGGCTGGCAATTCGTGTTCGCAGGCCGTGTTTGGGCCGACACGATTACGGCACGACATGATTACAGTGAGCACGAACACGACACGATTAATAAACGTGTCAGAAACTCAAACACGAACACGACACGCTAATAACACGGTTAACACGACACGGCATGCGAACACAATTATTAAACGTGCCGTGACGGGCCGACACAAAAAAAAAAAAAAACACGTTTATGACCCGTTTATGACCCAACTAGCAAAAATAGTGAATTTTATATTGTATTCAAAATAATATTAATTGACTACTTAATATCACTTATAATTAAAATCATGTATAATAGCCAACACACATTAAAATATCTAAAACATCACTTATGACATATGTTTCAAAACATACCAATTACTAAACATCTAAAGAAGTTTGAAAACATAACCAAGTATATTTAAATAAGTTTGAAAACATAACCAAATATTTGAAAAGTTAAGGGCCCGTTTGGTTGAAAGATCCGGATTTATGATTCGGGTTCAAATGCTTGAATCCATGTTTGGATCCATTTTCACGGTCTTGGGTTAGAATCAGGGTTTCAATCACTTGAAGGTTTTTTGGGTCCGGATTGAGAATCAGCCCCCCCTTGATTCAGCCCAACTTCAATCCCTTGCACAGTGCACAAACAGTAACGGAGTAATGACTCCCACCATCCTCACACTCATCCTCACGTTCATGGTCGACTATTCTGCTAGAGAATCTCCAGTTTTCCCCAGGCTTTCGTTCTTCTCGAGCTCCTTCAGATATTCGATTCAGCCTTTTCTCTTCTCCAAAAATTTTTCACGCTTCTCTTCCCTCTCGCATATTAACCGGGTAAAGAACCCACATCTTGGTGGAAGTCTTTTCACTGGGTTGATGCCTACCCCTTCGAGTAGGTTGCTCGTGAACAATCGACGGAAGCTTCACATTCGGTACAAATTTAGCTGGTACTACGTAATTTCTCGCCCTTACCGGAGAGGAAACAGAAGCGAACGGAAAAATTTCAGAACACCTTCGTCTGCGTTTGGGTTTCTACCGGTGGTGTCGTTCATCTCCTCCTCTTGCTCGAACTTTGTAACGGTATGCGATCCTAACCTTATTCACTTTTTTTTTTTTTTACAGATCTGTAGATGCTTAAAGATATTATTCTACATGGTTAGTCTTTTGAATGGATTCATCTCACCGGATGTACCCCAGAGGGATTCAAACAAAGCCTTGTGTTTTGATTGCAGTTGTATTTCAGTTTTTTTTTTTTTTTTTTTTGCATTGACTTTTTTTTTTTTTTTTCAGTGTTCCAATCTTTTTAGTTTGTTCCGAACTAGGAAAAAAATTTGTTATAGATAGTGTATGAACATCTTTAGGTATCACTTTTATTCAGACATAATCCAGTTTCTTGTTCAACCCTCGGAGAAATTTTGCAAGGCCACTAGGTGGTTTAGGAAATTTTTGGGCTTAAAGGGAGAAAAAATAAAAGAAGCAATTCTCGAGCTCCTAATCTATTGTGTATTGTCCCTTAGCTTCAGGGTATGAAAACTGCAATGTATGATAAATACCTTCTTTAAGCTTCGAGAACTTACTTTAAAACGACTTCAGGTATGATAACTGCAATGTATGAAAGCTGTCATGTTTGGATCCATATTCTAACTTGTAGAGCCCATTTGGTAGTATTGAGAATAAACCACTGCTTATTGTTTGATATAAAGGGTCTGTTTAGTTTCTGTTATTGTTTTTATTGCTCTTGGAGAGTCCAAATTAGGATTTATAATGCTGGACAAATTTTTATATCCAAGTCTGCCATGCCACGGAAAGACTGGACTTGATAATGCAACATGCAATATGACCATGCCCTGTAATGACACATCTGCCGTGCAATATGTTTTCCCACCAAAAACGCATATAATAGGTTCTACAAGGAAAAAATGTGTTGAGTGTTGAATTTTGTGTTGCTAAGGAAAATGAGAATTCTAAACTGACTGAAGTTTCACATTTGTGACTTTTCTTTTCCTTGCTTGTTTAGTCTCAAAATCTTCATTATTAGTGTGAATGAGTCCATTACGCAAAGACAAGAATGAAGAAGAACTGATAGTTCAGAAAATTTCTAATTTCTTTGACAATCAATGGGCAAACTCTCACATTCGATTCACTTGCAGACACAGAAGCAACACAGGTAATGTCTTCATGGGGATGTGAGTTTTTCTGGATTCTTAAAAGAAAAGTATTCATTAAATGACTGCGTTTGTTCAACTTTCTGTTGCAGCTTGATATTTTCCACTTTGTGGGAGCACCTCTTGTTGAAAATTGTATGGCAGGTTTTAACAGTTCCGTTTTTGCATATGGACAGGTATTTTGAGTTTGCTTTTGGTTTTCTCTGTATTTGCGGCATAGAATATATAATCTATTATTAATGGTGATGGTGCAGCAAGTGCAAAGAAGAAGGTCAAACAATGGAAAAAGGAAGGCAATCGGTCTGTGGATCTCGACTCCAATGGTGAGGTAGCATTGAAGGGTTTTGAACAAATATCTCCAAAATATAACTCCCAAGTTAGAACCTCATTGTATGAAAAGGAAATTCTTTATGATGGACCCTCTTGATAAGCATCTTGAGACTGTGATCTAGCATAAGTGGTGTGGCTAATGCAATCAGGGAAGGCAATCAGGCAATTAGGGAAATCAATGCCATTACTGAAAAATGCATTTATATTCTTGAAAAAGGAAGGCCACCTGTTTATTCAGAGCCTGAACTCCAACTTGACGCTTGTTTATTCCTAATTAAAGATGCATTAAAAGTTCAAGCCTTCTTTGTTGTCCCAAGTGAACGCTGCTACGAGCTATTGTTGAAGATGATGTACCCAAGCAACGAGCTTTGAAATTTGATGGTTTGTTGCTAAGTAATCATATTCTTATTCCTTGATTACAAGAACTTTGCCAAACTGGGAATTTTGGTTCTGCCCTGTGAATTTGACATGGCCTGTGATAAGTAGTATTGCACATGCCATTGCAATCTTTATTTTTTCTGCCATGTGAATTTGACAAGGCTTGTGATAAGTAGTATTGCACATGCCATTGTAATCTTGGAGAAAGTCAACTTTTTGATGTTTTTAGAAGTTGAAAATTGATGAAATCTTTAATTTGCTCCAGAATACTTTGCTGCAATATATATGTTTTGAGAAGTTGCTGGAGAGTTTCCATTGGAAAGGAGGTTGATTATGCTTCAGGTATTTATGGTTGATGTCATTGCATTACCGTGTTCTTCTGATGTTGGGCATAGTAAGGCCTTGTATATTGTGAGTGTTTATTAGCAACTTGAGCTAGTAATGTGGGTGTCCCTGAAGGGTCAGTTGTAACAGAACGTAGTGTTAATCGTACAAAGATGGGTCGTTTTAAGAATTACTTTGTGAATGAAATGTGGGTGGAATACCAGGAAAGTCGTGGGAGACAAGTTTGATATATCCTTGACTTGTTATATAATTTCATTCACATTTTTTCCACCCCTTTCGTAGTTAGTTTGTTATAATTTTAGTTATAATTATTTGTATAATTTTTTTCTAGTACTTTATTTTTTTATTGTATAACGAATTATATTTTTTTAAATTACACGTAACAAATTATATTTATTATATAATTTTTTAAATTATATTTATTTTGGTCATGATTCAAATTCAAAAAACAAGACAACTAAACATTAGTTCGAATCACATTTCAGGTTAGAATCAGAATCATACATATACACATCCAAACGAAGGTTCTAATCACTCTAAATCATGATTCAAATCATGAATCATGAATCTGAATCAAATGACTCACATCACCTTGATTTCAATCCTAATACCAAACGGACCCTTAGGTTTTCCGAGTCTAGACTATTTTGGACTTTTTGATTTATCTTGAATTTGTGCTTAATGCTGAATCTAGCTTCCCATTAAATTCGAGTTTGATTGATTCTTGGTTCCCAAGTTAATCTTAAGAGTTATCAGTACTTAGTTTAATTTATTGGGGTAACTTTAATTTATTCGAGTGATGTATTATTTATGCGTTTGATTCTAAAGTGATTGTGCATATTATACTAGGATTTGAGTCGTGAGAGAAAATCAGATAATTCCAGTCTTTGTTCCATAGCTCTCAGCATGCTGCACTTGTGAATTTCAATATGAAGTAAATCCGTAGAAATACTGAAGGTTGATCACGCTCAGAGTACGAAGAGGATCGGAGGTAAGAAACACAACTTAGAGTAAGTCAGCCGGACCAAAAACAAATCGTCGTAAAAGGAGACGTCCGACGTATTAAGATTCAAAGCAAACTTGTGATCGGGGGTGGACATTGGATCGAAACTAAAATTTATGCACCATCTATAATCCAATCTAATCATGCATACATCCTTTGAAATATAGACAATCCAATCCAATTTACTGCTATTATCCAACCATTCCAATTCAATCTATGATTGCATCGGATTAGATTGAGCTTGGGCTTTCATGAATTTCTCCAACTAAAGAGAATTACAGATTCTATTTCGTACTAAAAATATTTATTTTAAAAAATTCTTACCCCTTAACTAGTTATAATCTAAAAAGTAGAAATATATGAGCTAATTTTAAGAGGTGAAAATAAAAAGACCTCCATTTTAAGAGTACTTTTAAAAATCACCCCCAATTAAATGCTATAAAACTAACCCAAAATGAAAAATTCATGCACTTTAAAGACATAAATTTAAGAGAATTGCTGAAATTACCTTGAGAATGCATGAGTCTAGATTTTTATCAATTATTTTTGATTAATATCCTTTTAACTAATACACTTATTTCACTAAAAAGAGTATTAATTAAGAGTAAGGAGTAAATGAAAGTGAAAATTGGAAGCTGATGACCCCTGAATTCATGCATTTCACCTGAGACAATGTTCACCCACACGTCTACTTAAACATCGGAGTATCCAGGTCAACAGGATTTTGAGCCAGTTATCAAATGTTATTCTATGATCCAAAAATAGTGTAACCGTGTAACTGTGCAAGGCAACATGCAGATGGGCATCAATCTGATTTCACACGTGATTACACTGACCCTAAGAGTCACGTTCAAAGAATAACGAGAATTCTATGGCAGGGTCTGCAAAATTATCCTGCTAATAAGACTTGTTAAACTGTCAAATCTATATCAAATTAAAAATAAAATAAAAAATCAGAAAGCTCGTACATAAATATCAGTCAAGATACTTGATTTGCCCTATATGTTCAACGTCCTGTGACGTGACTGATTGTCGGTTCCGATTGTTAATGAAGGCCGATCGGACTCAGATTGATGTTCACTGAGAAACTACATTTGAAAAACTAGCTTTAGTGCGTATTCTTCTATAGTTTTCTCCTCCCAGAAATAGCATGGAAATTGCATATAACTTTATTTACGCTAACACTTAATGGAACTCTTTTCATAAAAGCTCATAAAATTATTTCAGGACTTGAATTCACACTAGCGAATCTACTTTTACTAGATATATATATATATATATATATATATATATATATTTTCATGACGAGTGACGTTAAGTATTCAAGTAGTCACTAAAAGTTAGTCAAAAACATCCGCGGGGGAGTTTATCATATGCCAAGTAAATAAACAACTATAACAACGAGATTACTTGTTAAAAAGAGAGAACAAAACGAAAAAAAACCAAGTTACAAAAAATTCACTCACTTCAAAATAAATGGACTGAGTTGTAATCTCAAAGACATTGGCATCTCAATCTATGTAAACCTATTTTGACCAAATGCGGTACGATGTCCCTAAACAACTGAAGAAGCTTGTACCCCTAAGGGAACCCTTTACATTTTAATTGAGGCAGTATTCTGCTTGGTTGAAACCAAGGTTGGAAAACTGGGATCTATCTTCAACCAGTTGCTAAATCGGACCATTACTCGCATACTCAATTGTTTGAAAGAGCTAACTACTGTGACTAAATCCTTTAATCCAGGGTTCTTATATCTATAACCTAACATGCAGCATCCATAGAAGGAAGGGCTGAAGTTCACTTTAATAATTATTAAATAAAGAAAATAAAAGAAAGAAGAAGCATATAAATAATACACATTACGGCAACCAGAAATCTTTCTGTTTCTAGGTAAATTCTACATCAGAAGTCTTATTCCCTTTCAAAGAAGGAAAAACCCCATCTTTATGTTCATTGTACACAAGCAAAATTTTAAACTTCGTTGATTAGCCTCTACTTGTTCTGTAATTCTCTCTGCACCCAGCAGAGAGTTTTTTATTTCTTTTCAACAGTATCTTTACATAATAACTCTACATAATGATCTCAATGCACTTTTCATTCGTGGCTTCACGAAAACAACTCTAGTAATATCTATATATACTGCCAAGAGAGCTTTTTTTTTTTTTTTTTCTTTTTCATTTCGCTATTTCCTAGACCAAGAAGGGGCACGGTACCCTGTATTCTGCTACTAAAACTCACCATGTTTAAGCATCCTACGGATTTCCCATCTGTCTTCGCTTGACTCTATAATAAAACTTGCACTCAAATTTTTTTCCTTGAAGAAAAAAACACTTATATTTAATCACTTCATCTTACTTAGGATTATTGATTTTACCTCCCAGAAAAGAGTCACTCCAAAATAATCATAACCCACGTTCACAAAAAGATCTGGCGCTGACAAGTAGTCAACATCAAGAGATTTTCCACCCAATCACAAATTTCTTTTTATGATTTATACAAGGATTTCCAGAATAGAGTTTATGCAGATTCCTTTATAACCCCTAAGCTGTTATCCAAGTGATTTTACATCCACAAGATTCAGGAATTCCAAGCAAATATAAAAGGATCAGAAGTAGTCACCAAGGTAATTTATTAAACATAATAACCTCGAGACCGAGACTTTTGGTCGACAAATCATATAGGTAACTACCATGTTAAGAAACAGGATCAAATCACTGTACAGGAGCAGATAAGGGTTTATTAAGAAAGCAAAGTAGCTAGAGTTGAAATCTGACATAAATAAGATTTAAAAAGAAAATACAAGTACAGCTTAATTTAACAAAAGGCATTCTTACCACCTCTACAAGAATTTCTCTATGCTTGTGGTTAAAGTGGATTTCGGAACAGCACCAATAATTGAATCTTTCTTCTCACCATCCTTGAACATGATCACAGTTGGGATGCTTCGAATACCATACTCCGTAGCAATTGTGGGGCTATCATCTGTATTTACTTTGTAGAATTTAACCTTTCCAACATATTGCTTTGCCAAATCATCAACTATTGGGTGAATCATACGGCAAGGCCCGCACCACGGGGCCCAGAATTCAACAACAACGGGTAAATCAGAATCAAGGACAAGGGACTTCCATGATGCTTGGTTAACAGCAGCCACTGAGATTTTCAAAAAGAACATAGATATATCACTATGATGTGTTTCTTAGGCTATCAAGGAATAAATCGTTATAACTATCAACATAAAACATATATGACAAATACAATGTCAGGCACTGCCTTCACAAGTAACTTACAAATTTTCAATCTTAGTTGCTAAAAACCTCAAGTAAATAACTTGTCTCAATATTTTTACACTGCAAGTCGGACACTAGGATTTAGGAATATATACATACATTAGTTCAATTCCTGAACCCATTTCAACAATAATCCTATGTAAATCTATGTTTTTGTGCCCTAGTTCTTCAGTGTCAGTCCACTCAGATTGAATAATCAAGAAACAATTATCAGTTTGTTTTCTTCCTCTATCCTAGTGCCCTTCAAGTTCTTCCTATGCGTTTTTGTGCAGTCCACGTCAGATTTGAATAATCAAGAAACAATTATCAGTTTGTTTTCTTCCTCTATCCTAGTTATGTTAAAAAAAAAAAAAAACACACACACACACACAACACAAACAAAATTAAAGCAATCATTTTTCGTTTTCTGAAATTTTCATTATTCTTTCATTTCGTTTTTCTCTGTTTAACTTTCCAAGAAAACAAACATCAAAAGTTCAAAAAGATAAAGGACCGCAAAACAAACAACAAAAGTCGAAACTAAAAAAAGAGCAATTGTGAAGTAATCGTTGAAACATAAAGCGTCCGATACTGACCTTCAACGGCGGTTTCCTGAGCCTCGCACACGATGGCTCCACCACGACGACCGACTCTCGAACTCGGCCCAGAACTCACCGATCCTACAGACCGAGTCGAAAGACTCGGTGCAACCTTGAGGCCTCTGAACTGCGGCAATCCGCGGCGGGCGACGAGGGAAGAAGCCGAAGAGGTGGCCATCGGAGAGAGGCCACGGGAAGGCAGAGCGAAGCAGCGAGGAAGAGTGAGAGTCTCAAGCACGGTCGCCATTGCCGCAGAGTAAAGGAGCTCCGAAGAGGCCGATCTGAGAACTGAACCTCCGAGAGAGAGAGAGAGAGAGAGAGAGAGAGAGAGAGAGAGAGAAATGGTGGGAGGTTTGTTTTGGATGATGATGAGTTGTGGCACAGGTGAGTCTAGAGTGGAGCTTCTGTTTTTCCTCTTGTCGATTTTGTACGGTTTGTCCAGTTACCAATGGATGGGAACCACGTCATCAAGAAGGAAAAAATCTGCTCCCCCTTTTCTAATAAGAGAAGTTCCTGTTTAGTTCGTTGATTCAAGTTTTTAATTTGAGTTGAGATTTGATTGTATATGAGAGTTTTTTACTGTAGTAAAAAAGTTAGATGTGATTATTTTTTAGAACTTTTACTGTAGCAAAACTCGAATTCTAAACTCAAATCAGCGAAATAAACGGGACTACTCTAGGGTTAGTCTTTTATGGTAAAATTTTATTAAAACCACGTTAAATTAAAAAAATATATAAAATAAATAAATTTTTTTATATAAATTTAAAAGTTAAAAAATAGAGAATTTCTAGTAGAATTGTAAGTCTAAATCAAGTTAAACGAGTCTGTTTGAGATTTATTATTGTTAGTTCAAACTCAGCTCGACTTGATTAGTCTTACCTTGTCGAGTTAGAGTGAAGTTTTGAGTCTAAAAGCTTATTAGGATCATGCCCTAACGACCCAAAAAACCCTCTTTTTGAAGATTTTTTTTAAAAAATATCTTATAAAATTTTAGACGAGCCTGACCTAAAATTTTCATTATAGTCTTTAAGGCCATACCGGATGCCCTGAACTTTCACCTCTAATTACTAGTAATTCATTTCTTATGGTCTTACTAGAGAAACTCTAATTTATTTTCATTTCTTAATTAGGAGGGAAACCCCATTTAGGAAAAACAAAATATTAAAACGCTGCTTCATAAACTTAAAACATAATATATATATACACACACACACACACACACACACTTTCACGATGTTACTTTGAAGATCTTATGGGCGCCCATTTGATCATGAGTTATATGTGTTTTTTTATTATTTATTAGGATATTTTTTGGTACGTTAATATATCGTTATATAAAGTTTTATATGCGTTAAATATGACATAAAATCACGTAAAAGTTAAAAAATATATAGATTCAATTGTTAAAAAAATCTAGCCTATCAGTATTTCAGATATACCATATAATCTCCCTTATTTATATGCGTTTATATTTTTTTTTTAATTTCTGTTTATAAAATAAAACATCCAACTTCTTTGTTAAAAAACAACTTCTCATTTGATTAAACTTTCCTCTCCTCCGCTCGTGTGTGGTTGTCTCTTAACAAGATTTTTATAAAAACTTTTTTTTTTTTTTTTTTTATAACATGCCAAAAATTAATAAAAAAAAAAAGTTTGAGGAGTGTGTCCATTTGTTCCACTTGTGTGCAATTTGGCTCCTAATTCATAAAAATCAGCAAAAATATCTTAAATGACATGATCTCAATTGTATACTATATTCTGTTATATTGTATCACCTACCAAATACAACCTTCAAAACTTAATTGGTTATATAAGTCATAAGTGATTGCAACGGGCGGGACAGAGAATAATTTTGTGTCCTCATTTTTCCATCTAATATAATTATGCGTCCAAACATAATAAAAAATAATGAGAAATTCATTCTAAATTCAGTTTAAAGTTAAAAGGTTTCATAAAACAAACCATACGCTAGAAGTACGCAAACCAAATTACAGTAACAGAGCAACAAATGATTTTAACAAACAGAAAAGTCTCAAACGTGAAGAATTATTAGGAACAGTATTTAGGATTTAGCTTTAACTACTATTCATCTGACCACTGAAGGTGAGAACTTTACAAACTCGTAACACTTTTTGTATGGTAATTTTGTGTACTAACTTGCCTAATCAACTAAGTTGCTATAGTAACCTAAATGTTTAACTACGTTTGTATATGAAGAAAGTTCTATAATATAGTATAAAAAAATTTGATGACTAATATACAATTTTGTTTTTTTAATAAGAGATGGAAGATTTAAATTCGTCACTATAAAAGAATCAGGTGTGAAAGGAGCCCACTTTTTTTTTTTTTTTTTTCCTTAATTTTTATCTAACCGGACCGGCTTTCTTGAAGCTTTCATTGAAGCTTTATCAAGTAACATGGTAAATCATAAGTGAAATGCCAGTCCCCTAATAAATATGGTGAGGATCTACGGAAAATGCCTTGGTGAAACCGATTCTATCCCTAACGATAGTTACCTTAATAAATAATAATCATAAAAGTCCTTGCCTCATCTGGAAGATGGAGGCACATGAAAAAGAAGATTTTAAGAAGTTGATTTTTCTTATTTTTATGTTTGTTCTTTGTATTCGTTTTTAATTTTGAATCATGATTCATAATTCTTTATATTATTTTTTTCTTATAAAAAATACACGTAAAATAAAAATATTTTTAAATTATAATTTTAAATTTATGAACTAAACGTTCATTCTATAATTTTTTTATTATTTTATGCGAATGACGTAATATGATTGGCTGACGAGACTAGCGGGCTGCTCGCTCATGAGGTGCACGGGGTGGATGGCCGATAAAAGGGGCGCACAGCCTAATACAAAGAATGAAGGGCTGGGATTCGAACAACATACGAGACTTCCATTGATGCAATTTCTGTTAAAACTCAATTGCAGTGGCTAGTGTATTTATGTTACTAGTAAGACAAGGTTTTGTCCTTAACGGATATAGGTTTTGTCCAACATTATTTCTTAAACTCTAATACTACATCAATATTTGTATGTTACGCGAAAATCAGACAACCCATCAAACCAATGCTCTCTGTTGAGATCAACCTAGACGGTCATAAATGAGTGAAATTTTGAAACTCTGAAAAATTGTCGGATTGTAGATATATATAAAAATATTAACGACACTTATTTTCATTATTTTTATTATTTAACACTTAAATTTTATTAACATAATATATTATTAAAATAAAAAATAAAATAATACAATTTAAGTGTTAAATAATTAATACATAAAATAATAAAAAATAACAAAAAAAAAGAACGCTAATATTTCTTTCAAATCCTATTATAGATATATCATTAATTCATTACCTCCATAATGAATAGATAAAATTGGTCGTGAACCTCAAGTAAAACAAAAAAATCGAACGAACAAAATATGATTTTTTTTTTTTTTTTTTTCAAAAGAAAAAAGGTACTACAAAAAATTCCAATTCTCATTCCAAAACAGCGGGTCAAACTTCCAAGCCTCACCAACTCTGTCTGCTTCTGTCTCCTTTTCCTCTGTCTTCACTGAAAAAAAAGGTCTCTTAAAAAGCCGTTTTCTCTCTTCTTCTCCGCTTGTTTCCAAAAGAAAAAAGTTCATCCGGATTTTCTGGGGATCGATCAGGGAATTCGAGGTTTGTCCATGAACACATTCATGGACGGAATTAAAACACAAAAATCAAAAGAAAAGCAACCCATGCAATTGCAAAAGGGACGACCTTTAACGCTCGTACGTGACGATTGTGACAAGATCAATACAAAGTCTGCTGCAGAAGAGGCCGTGAAGTTGGCCGCCATAGCCATGAGCTTCAACGTACGGCTGAGATCATCCGACATGCCTCCCCACATGCAAGCGCATGCCCTGCGATGCACCAGATCCCTCCTCGACTCCAGTAATCCACCGGCAACAGTTGTTCCACCGACAACAAAAGCCAAAACTCGTCCGAACCCAACTCACATCGCGCGAGCTCTCAAAAAGGTATTCACTATTCAAGAATCAAAACTAAAAGTTTTAAAAATTCTTTTTTTTTTTTTTTCAAAAAGGCACTGTGTGGTGGGAGCGAGTTTCGGATCGTTCGTGACTCACTCAACAGGTGGGTTCGTCTACTTCTCCATTGACTCGCTCTCGGTTCTGCTCAATAGAGGTCAAATTGACCACTCAACTATAAAAAGGGTATTATTTTCGTATGTATTTGGAGTAAAGATTCATTGTAATATATTTTTTTAAAATATATGTAAATTAAAATTTTTTTTTAAATTATAATTTTAAATTTATGAATTAAATGTGCACATAGAAATTCTGTTTATTTTCTTTTTTTCTGGTTTTTTATTTTCTTTATTTTCTGGGTTTTTTTTTTTTTCCATGGTTTGGTTGGAATGGTTTGGTGGTCAGGAGTTTGACTCATCGTACGGGCCAGCGTGGCACTGTGTTGTGGGAGCGAGTTTCGGATCGTTCGTGACTCACTCACCAGGTGGTTTCGTCTACTTCTCTATGGACTCGCTCTCGGTTCTGCTCTTCAAAACAGAGGTCAAATTGGTCACTCAACTATAAAAAGAATTTTATTTTTGTATATGTTTTGGTGACTTTACATTACTTTTTACTTTTTATGGTGTGTTAGGGTAAGAAAATACTTGATTTTTGTATTTTTTTTTAATTTTTATGAATAGAATATTGGTGAGGCCTTTTTATAGTGAGAAAGAAAGCGTGGCCGTTTGGTAAAAGACAAAAAGGAGATCAGAAAACGTTTTGATTTGACTGAGAATTGGTATTGTGATCTCTGAGTCTGCTATAAATACACGCAAAGACCACAGATGAAGAATTGATTTCTGGATTTTTTTTTTTGAAAATATTGATTTCTGATTTTTGGGAGTTACTGAAAGGGACGTTTATAAATTGCATTTGGTAATTAGTGTTCATGTAGTAATTGATAATTATTAAAACATGCATAATAAGTACTTAGTACTACTACTATGTCATAAAGTACGACAACTATATTATATAGCTAATAAGCTTTTCTTCGGGATTGGAGTTAATAAATCAATCATGCTTTGCTTTTAGTTACTCCAAAAGAAGTTGGGTGTAATTGATTAACTCTTAGAAGGTTTAAATCTTTGTTAAATCAATTACACCCAACTTGAATTACATTTCGAGGTTTACACCCGGACCGTCCCATTTACATCCTTATTTTATGTGTTCAAAAATAAAATTAATACCGGTTCACTTTCAATACTTTAAGGCCATTCTTTGCACAACTTGAATCGCAATTTAAATTTTTTTATTATGATATTTTTTTCATAAAAAATTAAATTTAATTTTTTTATTATAGTATTTTTTCTCACATAATTTACTTTTTAACTCATATTCTCTCACATAAGTTTTTATGATAGATTGTTAAACTAACATACTATCAAAACAAGAGATTTTGAGTTTAAGTCCTTCCAAGTATTTACAACAAAATAAAAGTTAATTTTTTGACCTAATTTGTAAAATTAATATTATGATTTTAGACAGATAAAACGGTAATTATACACTAATTTATTTTCTTAACATCCCTTCATACTAAACAACAAAAAGAAAAACCATTTTTCCTTGTTATCATTCTTACGCTCTATCCATTGTCCTTCTCCTTTCCATCCTATATTTTTTCCCTCCTGTTAAAGATAGTGTAAAGCACGTCATGCTAAAAAAAAAAAAAAATGATAGTTTAATAGAATTTGATTGAGTTTTTTTTTTATATTTTTTAATTGAATTTAAAGTCGTGAAATTTAAACTCTACACCGGACGATGAAATCAGATATAAAATTACTGACAAACTATTAACTATACCTTCAACCATTGAAATCAGATATAAAATTACTGACAAACTATTAACTATACCTCCAACCATGAAAATCTTTTATGGTTAAAAATTGTCCAACCAAGACTATTCAGAAAAATTATCTTAATTCTTGTATAACTTTGGTAAAATATTTTTGGTTGGTATTTGAATATTGTTTTCTCATTTTCCACTTGTGCTAAGTAATCCTTCTGGAAGTTCGTGTTTTTACTTTTGAGCCAGTCGCCGGGATCCTACATTTACTCAAAAGTTTCCATTTTTTCTATTGTCCAGCTTCCCAAAACTAGCACATTTTTCATGTAAGGAAATGCTAGTCCATTCCTGAATATTATATGCTTATAAACTATCCCACGTGAGTCTCTGTGTGAATCTCACGTGACTACACGAGTTACAATACTCATTTATGGGAACCAATAAAGATAAATTTCGGGCTTTTTTTTCCTGAAAAATTTCATTTTAGTATTTTCTTTTATATCAAAATTTGAATTTAATATCCTCTATTTTTTAAAATTTCACATCGTTTTAAAAAATCACTTTTTCATACCTTAGAATTATTTTTTGAGACACAAAAAGACAATTGCCCTTATTAGGTGTGTCGAGACAACTAAGAAAAACAAAAACAAAAACAAAAACAAAAAAAAAAAAAAAAAAAAGAAAGAAAAGAAAACCCAGAGACTTTCAAACTTGAATATATAATAAATATCTGAAACAAAAAGATGTAAGAGTCCCCATATTTTCGTCACGTATTGCATAAATAATTCAGCAGAGTATGAGAAGTATCTGATATCTCTACAATGCTTAGAAAGAAGATGCTACACAGAATAATAACAATCTCATGAGGGAATGGACACAGTAGGACAATGAACAAACATTTAGGCAGTCAGACGCTGTAAATAAGTGTCATCTACAAAGAATAAATTACAAGTAGAAAAAGGAAAAAAGAAAATATGGACAATGACGCATTAAAATAAAAATTGTAAACTTCTATTCCCTTACCACCGTGAACCAGAAAATTGGCTTAGAAGGATCGTGCCACTAATGACCGTGTTGAAAATGAACAACCACTTCGACTGTGACATCCATAAATTTAACACGTTTTGCCGTTTTCGACCTAAGACAAGTTTTTCTCGCACATGAGGGATTCTATCTTTTCAACATCTTCCGGAATGTCAACGCCATGAGCTTCGTGGTCAACCTTAATAACCTGAAAGAAGAAATAACCAATCTTATTCTTCATTTTTTTTACATTCAATATTGGCCTGTTATGTTCAAGAATACCCACAAATCCCATTTGAAATCATCAAAACAAATGAACAATAACTATAACATTGTACCCTTTTTTCAAGTATGGACGGTAATATGCTTTTGAAATTACATGAATATCTGCATCTGCATGTGATTTGAATATGTTTTGAATTGGCATACAAGTTCTAACTTCTGACTCAGTTCAACATAAATTGCACCTAAACTTCCTTTTCCCAAGTTTCTTGAAACATCAAGGTTAATTCAGAAAACAAAGCATTATAAGAAACAGGATTCTGAGGAACTCAACCGAGAAAGGGTCTTTACTATACCTTCATCTTGTATCCATTTTCCAGGACTTTAAGTTGCTCCAGATCCTCTTCAAGTTGCAGTGGAGTCGGCTCTAGCTCTGGGTATATCTTGAGAAACTTCGAATCGTAACTCTGATAGACATATGGAACAAAGAGAAACACACAGTTAGATATTTTCCTACCAGAACCCTTGCTAATACAGATGTCTTCCTATGATGGGAAAATTGTTTAGTACCTGAATTCCAAGATGAAGCAAATAGGGAAACCGTGGATTGACCTTCCCTGACCTGTTTTAAAGACAATTTATTAACTCCTGCTTTAACCACATACCATAATTCCCAGAACCAATCCTTTAATATTATAATGACATTAAAAATAAATCCCAGAAAGCATGATCTCACTTGTTAAATGGAATCAGCCCCCTCGAAAAGTAAATTGCATAACCACGGTTGTCCACCACGCATTTCACTCGATTTGGATCGAATGCATCTTCTGGTTTCAAAGACGTAACTGCAGTGCTGAACACTGCATCCGGCGCTTCCTGGTAAAATAACATATATAATGCTTCATTTCTGTGTTTTGTTGAGTGTCAATAAATGCTCTGGTTTTGCTACAGCAAAGTTGGTTTTAGGATATTCAATGAAGAGTGCAATGTTTCAAAAGTCTCAACTTGTGTAGTGAGTTGGCATGAATTAAGACTTGGTGATGTCTGTGGTTCATTTGCTCCATGAATGTGATTACTTGAAACTTAGCACGTTAGACTATAGCCTAGTTGTCTGTTGGAAAGCTTAGGAAATTTTGAATCATTGTGAGAGCTTAGGATCATAGAACTGATTGTGCGATACCCTTGAGGCGAAACTTTAGGGAGCCAAACGTTTTAGGGTGAATTGATATTGAAAAGGGCTGACGCTTAGGGGTGTAAAAAAAAAAAAAAAAAAAAAAAAACTCATATGCATAAAATACTCCTTTATTCCGAGCTGCCTAGTAACTAGGAGTAACATGAGCCCCATGTGTACTTTTGCATCAAATAGCGGCTCAAGATATGAGTTTGCTATAGTAATTCCGAGCAGTGACATGAGGAATTAAAAAAAAACAGTAAATATTTATGCACCCATCTAATGCCCTTAGAGACAGTTTGTGGAATGAGTGGAACCTTAGATGTTTGGTTAACTGATACTAGAGGAGAGGGGGTCAAGCAATCAGCTTATTAGATCATAAACTAGGCTCAATGGTCGTGATTCGAGTGACCTTGGTGATTCAAGGATGGTTAGCTATGGTCTCACACACACACCTATAGAAGAACTTCATGTGTGGAGTGGGCGGATGATAAGGGTGATAAACCGTTACTTAGACAAGTTTATGTGAGGAGGGGAAATAAGGGGTGACGTGGAGTTAATAGAATTGTTAGTGTTAGTTAATTGAGTTTCTGTACAGTGCGGTGGGTGACATGTGGCTTATCGTGTGTAAGGTAGAGGGGAATAAATAGGCCAGAGCTGGGATTAGAGAGGTAGGAAATTACTGGAGTTGTAAAGGAAGACTTGGCTGAGGCTGAGCAAGGGGAGAGAGGGTGTGTCAATAGCTTAGTCTGTAATTCATTTTGTTAATAAATAAAGATTCTATCTTTCATTCTTCTTGATTCGTTTTTGTGGGAGAATTACTCTGTTCTTATCAATTTGGTATTAGAGCGTAGATTATGGCAAAAATGGCGGCTAGGAAAACCGATGAGAGGTTTGAGTTGGTGGAGAAAGAGATCAAGGAAGTTAGGGTTTCCATGGAGAAAGGAATGGGCGACATGGAGAAAGGTCTCGGAGAAGTTAGGGTGGAATTATCACAGAACAGGATGGATATGTCCGAGATTCGCCGGCTAATGGAGGAACAGATGAAACTCCTATCGGCATCCACGTCAGCGCCAGGGAAGACGGTAGCGGCTACGACAGAAGGGGATCCCGGACTTAATCGCGCCGGAGAAGGTCACGAGGTGAATCGCAGCAGTGATCGCGGACCTAATCGCGCCGTTGATGACCAAGAGGCGAATTGCGACGGAGAACGCGTAGGGATTTGTGTCGGAGAGGCTCGGGAGGCAACTCGCGATGGAGAATGCACAGGGATTCGTGTCGGAGAGGCTCGGGAGGCGAATCGTGCCGGCGAGCGAGTGGAAATACGTTTAGGGGAGGAAAGGTCGATTAACCCTAGGGTGTCGCAAAATGTGTTGTGTCCGGTGGGAGATTTTGGCTGGCGTGAACAAGGCATCGATCGTGCGGCTGAGGGAAGGAATCCACGAAATCCTGGTCGCGATGGAAGGGAGGATGGGCGTGGGTTGGCGAGGGGTGCTCCTTGGGGCACTCAAGGAAAAATTGGAACGGACATCGTGGTGAGGGGCGTGGATTTTTCTTAGACGGTGAGTCCATGGAATTCGATGATCGACGGAATGGGACAGGCATTCCTGTTCACCGAGGAGGAGAAAGGGGAAGGAACAGTAACGTTGGAGATAGGTGTAGAGAAAACTGGGAGGGCAGAGGTGTTTTGGAGGAGTTGCCAGTGAATGAGGATTGGGCGGCTCTTCGTTGGCGACAGGTGGAGTGCCCTATCTTTGGAGGAGATGATCCTGATGGTTGGTTGTTCCATATGGAGCAGTTTTTCTCCATAAACCGATGCTCGGACAAGGAAAAACTCATCACTTCGGGAATTTCGTTGGAGGGGGATACCCTGTCGTGGTTCCAATGGCAGAATGGCCGCAGGCCTTTCCATAACTGGTCGGAGTTTAGGGTAGCATTGCTGCAATGATTCCGTTCCTCGCAGGAGGGCAATCTCTGCGAGAGGTTTTTGGTGATACGGCAAGTGGGAACGGTAGCTAAATACCGTAGGTAGTTTGAAGTTTCAGCAACCCCAATAAGGGATGTGCCAAAGGAGGTCTTGGAGAGAATTTTTGTAAATGGGCTTAAGGCGCAGATTCGAGCTGAAGTGAGACTCCTGAAACCGGTGGGGTTAGGGGAAATCATGGAGATTGCTCAGAGAATTGAGGAAAGAAATGATTTGCTGCGTCAGGAAGGGGCTGAAACCAGGTTTTCCCGACCACAATTTCATAGTACTCAGAGGGCTGAGTTTTCACCAACTATGGTTAGGACGGTGCCGGTGGTGGAACGTCCACAGCGGAACCCTGCGATGTTGGAAAAAACAGCAACTCAAAGACGGGATTTTCCATTTCGTAAGCTATCAGATTCTAAGTTGCAGGAAAAGAGGGATAAGGGATTATGTTTTAGGTGCGATGAGAAGTTCACTTTTGGCCATCGTTGTAAGAAGAAGGAGCTTCGGATAATATTGTTTAGCGATGAGGATGCAACCGATTATTAAGAGGATGACCCAACTTTGCCAAGCTCAGATTGGGAGGAGGGGCAGCCGAAACTTATCGAGTTGTCTTTAAATTCAGTGGTAGGACTTTCGACGCCAAAGACAATGAAGCTCTGGGGCACAATTGCTCAACAAGAGGTAATAGTGTTAATTGATTCTAGTGCAACTCATAATTTCATTTCATTGAGTTTTGTGGAGAAGGTTATGATTCCAATTGCACACACTACGGGGTTTGGGGTACAATTAGGAATGGGAGAATCGGTCAAAGGAAAAGGCATATGTAGGGAGGTAGCATTGAAATTAGCACACTTGACCATAGTGGAAATTTTTTTGCCGCTCGAATTGGGTGGGTGGGTGGGGGGTGGATGTTATATTGGGCATGCAATGGCTAGAAACATTAGGTGGGGTGCATGTCAATTGGAAATCTCATATTTTGAAATTCAGGGTGAGAGGAGAAGCGGTTACATTGAGGGGAGATTTGAGTCTTTCCACCACGATGATCTCTCTTAAGGCCATGGTTAGGACCATTAAGCATGAGGGCCATGGCATTTACTTAGAATTGAGTGCTTTGGATGCCAACAAGGAACCGGATTTTGGGGTATTAGGGGAATTAGATAAGCAATTCTAGGGGGAGGTTAATGTGGTCTTGCAGCGGCATTCGAAGGTATTACACATGCCGGAGGGGCTCCCTCCCTAAAGAATGCGGGATCATCGCATTATCCTTCAGGAGGGTAATACCCCTATTAGCGTTCGACCTTATAAGTACCCTCATTTTCAAAAGATTGAGATTGAGAAATTGGTTAGAGAGATGCTTTCAGCGGGTATTATACAGCCGAGTAGCAGCCCATTCTCAAGCCCTGTTCTTTTAGTTAAAAAAAAAAGATGGGAGTTGGCGTTTTTGTGTTGATTACCGGGCACTTAACAAGGCTACAGTTCCCGATAAATTTCCCATTCCGGTTATTGAAGAGCTTTTGGACGAATTGTGTGGGGCCACCATCTTTACCAAGTTGGATTTAAAATCTGGTTACTACCAAATTCGGATGTGCAAGGAAGATATTTCGAAAACAACTTTCCGAACGCATGAGGGACACTACGAATTTTTGGTTATGCCCTTTGGGTTAACCAACGCCCCGACCACTTTCCAATCTCTCATGAATGAGGTATTGAAACCTTTTTTTTGCGGAAATTCGTGTTGGTATTTTTTGATGACATTTTGGTTTATAGTAGAACTCTTGAGGACCATATCAACCATTTGGATGTCGTTTTGTCTGCTTTGGAGGACAATCACTTATATGTGAACCAAAAGAAATGCATTTTTGCTAGCGATAAATTGGAATATTTGGGCCCATTGTCTCTGGAAATGGGGTAGTGGCTGATACTAGTAAAATTCAAGCAATGGTAGATTGGCCCACCCCTCGTTCCATCAAGCAGTTGTGGGGTTTTTTGGGTTGACGGGCTATTATCGGCGCTTTGTGTCGGGATATGGGCACCTTGCTTGGCCGCTTACGCAGCAACTGAAGAAGGACAACTTTCATTGGACTAGTGAAGCGGAGGATGCCTTTCGGAAATTGAAGCAGGCCATGACCACAGTTCTGGTTTTGGCACTGCCGAATTTTGCCCAGCCATTCGTCGTGGAATCAGATGCCTCGGGGTTTGGGATTGGCGCGGTCCCGATGCAACATCAGCGGCCCATTGCGTATTTCAGTCAAGTGTTGTCATCACGTGCCTGAACGAAATCGGTGTATGAGCGCGAGCTCATGGTTGTGGTCCTTGCCATTCAGAAATGGTGCCATTACTTATTGGGACGCCATTTCATTGCTCGAACGGATCAAAGGAGCCTAAAGTTTTTGTTGGAACAGAGACTAATCAGTGAGGACCACCAGAAATGGTTGTGTAAATTGTTGGGTTACGATTTTGAGATCCAATACAAGCCTGGATCTGAAAATCGGGTGGCTGATGCGCTGTCTAGACAGCCTTCTGGAGTGGAATTGGTGCACCTGGCCACTTCGGCCATTTATGATGGGGCTGAGATTTGTCAACAAATCCAACGGGACCCTCGGCTGGCCACTATTCGGGCTGCTCTCGTGGCTCAATCTGCAACGGTGAAGGGATTTTCTTTGTGTAATGGCATGCTATTGTATAAAGGGCGGGTGGTTCTACCCCGACAATCTCCTCTCATACCGGTCCTCTTGGCAGAGTTTCATGGCAGCAAGATTGGGGGCCACTCGGGCGTATTAAAGACATTTAAAAGGTTGTCTTCAGAATTTTTTTGGTATGGCATGAAGCGGGATGTGTTATCCCTAGTGGCCGCTTGTTAGATTTGCCAACAGAACAAGACTTCTACTTTATCTCCAGGAGGATTGCTGCAGCCCTTGCCTCTTCCAAGTCAGTTATGGGATGATATCTCCATGGATTTTGTGGAAAGTCTCCCAAAGTCGACAGGTCATGACTCTATTTTAGTGATTGTGGACCAGCTTAGTAAGTATGCCCACTTTTTGGCTCTCTGTCATCCGTTTTCGGCAAAATCGATAGCTACACTATTTGTTAAAGAGGTGATCAAGCTCCATGGGTTCCCTCAAACTATTGTTTCCGATCGAGACAAAGTTTTTCTCAGTCATTTCTGGAAAGAGCTCTTTAGATTGCAGGGTACTTTGTTGCATCACAATACGGCTTACCATCCTCAATCAGACGGCCAAACAGAGGTGGTTAATAGGTGTTTGGAAGCTTATTTACGTTGTTTTGTCTCAAGAAAACCTACTCACTGGTTTTCTCACCTTGCTTGGGCCGAATATTGGTATAATACGAGCTTCCACGTCTCCGCGGGAATGACTCCCTTACGTGCGTTGTATGATTGTGATCCGCCCAAATTAGTTTGTTTTGAGTTAGGTTCTACAGCTAATTCTCTGTTAGAGCAACAAATGCAGTCCCGGGATGACATCTTGGACGAGCTTCACGCACATTTGTTGCAGGCTCAGCAAGTGATGAAAGCGCAAGCGGATCTTAAAAGGAGGGACGTGTCATTTGAGGTAGGAAATTTGGTGTTTCTGAAACTCAGACCATATCGCCATCGTTCCTTAGCCAAGTTCTCCAATGAGAAACTCTCTCCTCGGTTTTATGGTCCTTACAAGGTTATCATGCGGGTCGGATCCGTGGCGTATCGTTTGCAACTACCCGCGGCTGTGAAAATCCACCCGGTCTTCCATGTTTCGCAACTTAAGAAGGCCATTGGCCTGTCTATACCGGCTCAAGAGGTTCCGCGAAGTCTAACCGCTGACATGGAGTTACGCGTCGAACCGGAAAGGCTGCTGGCCACTCGTTTTTAACCGGTGACGGGCCAGTTGGAGGTTTTGCTGCAGTGGCGTCATTTGCCGGACTTCGAGGCTTCTTGGGAACTTTTCGATGTCATTCAACAACAGTTTCCTGAATTTCACCTTGAGGATAAGGTGACTTTTTTTGGGGTCGGAGTAGTTGATAAGGCTGATAAACCGTTACTTAAGACAGGTTTATGTGAGGAAGGGAAATAAGGGGTGACGTGGAGTCAATAGAATTGTTAGTGTTTGTTAATTGAGTTTCTGTACAGTGCAGTGGGTGACATGTGGCTTATCGTGTGTAAGGTAGAGGGGAATAAATAGGCCAGAGCTGGGATTAGAGAGGTAGGAAATTATTGGAGTTGTAAAGGAAGACTTGGCTGAGGCTGAGCAAGGGGAGAAGGGGTGTGTCAATAGCTTAGTCTGTAATTCATTTTGTTAATAAATAAAGATTCCATTTTTCATTCTTCTTGATTCGTTTCTGTGGGAGAATTACTCTGTTCTTATCAGCGGACAACGGACTGAGTCGAGATTTAATGAAATGTTGATTTCAGAAATTAGCTGGAAATTTAGAGACATTTTTGGAGAATGGAGAATCAACTTGTTTAGCAGCCCAAGCAACTTTCTGTTTTGTGTATTGAGTCTTTTCGTGTTATTTCCTTTTGTGTTGTTTATGGCATTACTTGAAGACGAGCAATGACTTAAGTTTGGGGGTGTGATAACTCGATGAAATAGAGTTATTTAGCATAATTTTAGGCTTAGTAGTTGCTGAGGAAAAACAAATGAGAGAATAGCTTATTCATTGATACTGAATTAGGTTACAACAAGAGGTATAAATACAAATATGAGAGCTAAAGAATCAGCAAAAGAATCTCCTAAAAATCTAGAAATAACCACCAGACTATACAGTTATCTAAATCTCCTAAGAATCAGGAAACTAACAAAAATATTCTATAATAAAACTTTCCCAAAATAACCCACATAATCCGACACTCCCCCTCAAGCTAGTAAATGGATATCTTCCATTGCAAGCTTGTTAATTATATTCTGAAACACGGCACTTGACAGACCCTTGGTGAGAACATCCGCCAATTGATCCTTTGAAGAAACAAACGGAGTGCAAATTAAGCCACTTTCGAGTATTTCCTTAATAAAGTGCCTATCGACTTCTATATGCTTCGTCTTATCGTGTTGCACGGGGTTATGAGCTATACTGATAGCTGATTTGTTGTCGCAGTACAACCTTATTGGTCCTTCCCACTTTATCTTCAAGTCGTCCAATATAATCTTCAACCACAACAGTTCACAAATTCCCACTGTCATTGATCTAAATTCTGACTCTACACTTGACCTTGCAACCACATTCTGTCTTTTATTTCTCCATGTGACAAGGTTTCCTCCTACAAAAGTACAGTAACCCGAGGTTGACCTTCTGTCGTCTAAAGATCCTGCATAATCCGCGTCGGTATAGGCTTTGAGGGTCATGTGTTGTTCTCTTTTGAACAAAATACCTTTCCCAGGGTTGCCCTTAAGGTATTGCAGAATTATGTGGACCGCCTTGAGATGCATTTCCTTAGGGTTGTGCATGAATTTGCTTACAACACTGACAGCAAATCCAATATCTGGCCTTGTGTGTGTCAAATAAATCAGCCTTCCAACAAGCCTCTGATAGGAACTTTTGTCTACTGCCGAATCTTCAGGTGCCTCACATAGTCCATGGTTGAACTCAATGGGTGTATCCATAGGTTTACAGCCTAGCTTCCTTGTCTCCTTTAGCAAATCCAGTACATACTTTTGTTGTAAAATGAAAATTCCTTGCTTTGAGTGAGCCACCTCAATACCAAGAAAGTATTTTAATCTCCCAAGCTCCTTTATATCAAATTCCTTCAGAAGCCGCTGCTTTAACTCTTGCATTTCTCTAGTATCATTCCCTGTTACTATCATGTTATCTACGTACACCAATAAAGCCGTCACTCCCCCTGAATCCGAATGTCTTACAAACAAGGTATGGTCACCTTGGCTTTGCTTGTATCCTGCGGCAATCATTACCTTGGTGAGTCTTCTAAACCAAGCTCTTGGCGATTGCTTGAGCCCATAGAGTGCCTTCTTCAGCTTACATACCATACCTTCTTTTGATTTAAACCCTAGAGGAACGTCCATATATATCTCTTCCTCCAGATCTCCGTGCAAAAAAGCATTTTTAACATCAAATTGTTGTAGGTTCCATACGAAATTTGCAGCCAACGACAACAGGACTCGCACTGTGCTCATCTTTGCAACTGGTGCAAACGTCTCAAGATAATCGATGCCATAGGTTTGAGTATACCCTTTGGCAACCAACCTCGCTTTATATCTTTCAATTGAGCCATCCGACTTATATTTTACGGTGAACACCCATCTACATCCAATTGGTTTAACCCCTTTTGGCAACTCGACCAACTCCCACGTATTATTTTTCACAAGTGTCTCCATCTCCACTTTCATAGCATTCTCCCATTTCTTGTCCCCTAGTGCCTCAGAAAAATTTCTTGTAATGGTTATGGTATGGAGACTACTTAGGAAGGCTCTATGACTTTGGGAGAGGTTTTGGTAGGTCAGAAATAGGTATAGTGGATGTTTGGTGCAAGCTCTAGTTCCTTTTCTAAGTACAATGGGTAGGTCTTCATCATCTGGTTTTTCATGATTATTTGTGGGTTGGCTAGGTTCGGCTGGTGATGTCTGTCTTTCTGTGGTTAGGATACCAGTTTCGGGAATTTGAACAGTAGCCCTAACTGGAGATTGTACCTGCACAGATTGAGGAACGCGAACTTTCTTCCTGAAATATTGCTTCAATGGTTGAGCATTGTCTTGGATTCCCTCATCTGACGGTGGAACTGGACCAGAAACAGACTCGGGACTAGGAACAAACTTGGGAGGAATGGTAGATGGAACAGACTCGGGAGGAATGGACTGGACGGATGGGACTTGAGATGAAAAGTCAAGAAGCAAGTCCCTCACTCTATCTTCAACTAAATTCTCCCCCTAAAGATAGGTATGTTGAAAGGACTCATTTTCAACAAAGGTAACATCAGCAGTAACAAAGAATTTTCTTGTGGATGGATGGAAACACTTATACCCCTTTTGGGTAGAAAAATATCCGATAAAGACACAACGAAGAGCATGCGGATCAAGTTTCCCCTTGTTTTGAGAATGAACATGAACAAAGGCAACACTCCCAAAAAATCTAAGAATGAGGTTATTGGAAGCCTGGAAGTTAAGAAAAAAATTCATTAGAATTTCCATGGGACTTTTGAAGTTAAGAACCCTTGTAGGAAGTCTGTTGATAAGATGGGCAACAGTTAGAACTGCTTCCCCCCGGTATGATTTAGGAACATGTTTGTGAAACAACAAGGCTCTAGTAACATCTAAGAGATGACCATTTTTTCGTTCAGCTACCCCATTTTGCTGTGGTGTGCTAACACATGAAGACTCGTGTATGATTCCTTCTCTTTGAAAAAAAATGAGAAAGGATTTGGTTGAAATAATCTTTGGCATTGTTTGAACGAAATCTTTTGATTTTTACATCAAGTTGTGTCTTGATCATGTTATAAAAATTTAGAAACGCAGTACCAACTTCAGATTTATTTTTCAACAAGTATATCCACATTACTCGAGTACAATCATCGATGAAGGAAACAAACCATTTGGCTCCAGAAATGTTTGGAACAGTTGAGAGACCCCAAATATCACTATGAATAAAATAAAAAGGATTGAGAGTTTTTATATTACTTATTGGAAAAGAGGCACGTTTGTGCTTGGCAAGTTCACACTCATTATAATGAAAAGACTCTAGTTTGGACCCTTTGAACAATGAAGGAAACATCAACTTAAGAACACTGAATGAAGGATGACCTAAACGACAATGATAAAGCCAAATTTTATTTTTGTTTGACATGACTGACTCTGAAAGAAATGTTGCAGATGGGGAATCTTCGACTTTAGCTCTTCCACTTCGACTTTCCAGGTAGTAAAGACCGTCCCTCTCACTAGCATGTCCAATCTTCCTCTTCGTGCCCTGTTCCCGAAACACACAATGTGATGGAAAGAACGTTACACTGCAATTGAGATCTTTAGTGAGTTTCCGGATATAAACTAAATTTGCTGACAATTTTGGAATATGAAGAACATTTTTAAGGGTAAGGGAATTATTGATATAAATGTCTCTTCTTCCAGGTACGGTAGTAACTGATCCATCAGCAATAGTTATCTTTCGGTGGTTGGAACATGGTGTGTAGGACGTGAAATAGTTAGGGGTATAGGTCATATGGTCGGTGGCTCCGGAGTCTATCACCCAAGTATGTGGAGAAATTTTTTCCGAGACACTAATAGCACAAGAGGAAGAAATACCTGAAAATGCCGGTGAGCATGTACCACCCGTACCTGTTGTGGAAGGTTTTTCAAGTGTCTCCAATAAACTTCTTAATTTTTCAATTCCTTCCTTGTGAAAACCTAGTGTTAGATCACGCAAACCAGAACCTCCTTCATCATGTGATTGAGTGCTCGCAACATGTGCTTGTCCCCTGTCATTAGCAGCCCGGTTGGGTCTCCCGTGAAGCTTCCAGCAGCGGTCCCTGGTATGGCGGTGTTTTTTGCAGTATGTGCAAAACAGTGAGTCCCTATCCCTATTGGCGGATTTGGACTGATTGGCAAGAACAAATGGTGGATTGGCTGGAACAAATGGTGAAATAGGGATGGTTTCCTTCCCTTCATTAGCCTTCACAGCTTTGGACACCATGGCAGATCCGTCTCCTCCATTTGTCTCCAACATAACACTTCTTCTTCCTTCCTCTCCACGGATAATCGAAATGGTTTCGTTTAACGAAGGCAATTCTGGTTTCCCCAAAATCTGCACTCTGACCGCATCAAAGTCAACATTGAGACTGGCAAGAAAGTCATAGACACGTTCCTTCTCAACAAATCGCTTTAAAATCACTGCATCCTCACTACAACGCATCTGAATGCATTGATAGTGATCCATTTCCTGCCACATGCCTTGTAAAAAACTTGAATATTCTGTGACAGTTCGTGTACCTTGTTGGCTGCATGAATCTTTGTCTTAACTTCATAGATTTGAGCAGCATCATTGACCTTGGAATATGTTTGTCGGATAGCATCCCAAATTTCCTTAGCGGATCTGAGAAACATGCACGTATCGCTTATCTCTGGTAGCATCGAATTCCATAACCAAGACATCACCATCGAATCTTGTTCATCCCACGCAGCAAACTTCGGATCATCCTTTGAAGGACCCGTGCCTAGTAAGTGGCTTAATTTTCCCCGTCCCTTCAAGAACGTCCGAACAAGCTGTGACCATTTTAAATAATTCTTTCCGTTCAGTCGATATGCTTCCTGAATATTTTGCAGGTCTCCGGGCTGGACATCGGCTACACTCTATTACTGGAGTGCCCAATGTTGCTGTGGTTTCCGCAGACTCAGACATGATTAATAGATCGACTAGAAAGAAGAGAGAATGGACGAATGGAATAAAAAAAAAGGAATAAAGGATTTCAGCATAAACAAGAGAGATTCCAGCGGCAGAACAGAGAAACAAAGGAGATTTCAGCAGGTAGAAACGAGGCTGAGGAACAATGCTGAAATCGTAGATTAAAGGAGGCTGAAAGAGAAGGAAAGGGCCGGAAAAACAACCTAGAAAAGAGCCTAAAGCTCTAATACCATGAGGAAAAACAAATGAGAGAATAGCTTATTCATTGATGTCGAATTAGGTTACAACAGGAGGTATAAATACAAATATGAGAGCCAAAGAATCAACAAAAGAATCTCCTAAAAATCTGGAAATAACCACCAGACTATACAGCTATCTAAATCTCATAAGAATCAGGAAACTAACGAAAATATTCTATAATAAAACTTTCCCAAAATAACCCACATAATCCGATAGTTGCTTATTTCTCAAGGTAAAATGCCTTGGCGTTAGTATTTCGCATAACATTAGTTCGTTTTTGCTTAGTTGGTAAAAGATTGATAATTGTGGAACAATCTCGTCATATCATGGATTTAGTCCTCATATTCAAAGAAAGTGTGTTGACTCTGGGTGTATAGTGCAGGAAGTCCAAGGGCAGCGTTGGTGAAAGCATGTTGAAAAAGCACGGCAAAAGAAATGAAAGCATGAATTCACCCGATGCTACAACAAAGCTGCAGCAAAGCAGATACAACCAAAATGTGCAAGCTGGCGCAGCTTTTCCTTTACAGCCGGTGGTGGACCACTTGCTGATTTTGTCTAGAGAGGACAGCTGTAATAGCACTAAAATGTGTCCATCAGCGTTGATTCTGAGGGTGGACGCGTGTAACTAGGGCACCTCAACTTGCCCTAGTATAAAAGGAAGGGAGGACTGCATGAATAGAGGGAGAGAGGAGGTGCACAAAATTCTCTATACAAGCTGAGAAGAGAGAAAAAAGGAGAGTACAGGAGGAATTTGGAGAGCTGATTTCTGGAGTTGAAGGGAGTAGTACAGCACGGCTGGACACGAGGAAGCAAGGACGCATACCTGTTTAGCCTTAGATTTTAGCTTAACCATTTTCTTCCTTCTGTCTTTATTTTCTCTCTGTGAACAAATGGATCTGGTTGTTGATATTGTTTCTGATTTCTTTGAACTAAACATGAGCTAAATTTCTTTAGTTAGGATTATTGATGGAACCAAAGTTGCAATGAAGATCTATTTGTTATTTTAATTGTTTGTGTAACTTTCATCATGTTTATTCAAGTATGTTTATTGTCTAATTTTTGTTAAATGACAGGCCATCATTTAGTGGAAAATATAAACTAAAATTAATTCTGGAAAGATTCGTTTTAGTTAGATTTATCTTGGATAATATAAGGGAATAGTATAGGAATATATTATTGCCTTGTACGACCCATTAAAATTGGTGTTTAACTTCAGGTTTTGAAAATTAAAATGCATAGGAATATGTTGATTTTGGTTTAAAGAACTATAGGCATAGACCTGTCGGAAGAGGAATATGCAGAATTTTAGGTTGACTGGATGAACTTTGCTCTAGCAATCCTATAGCAAACGTGGTCTGCAACCGAGGGAAAATCAGTAATCCTAGCCTTTACCCATTATTGATTCACAGCTTGTAGCTTAAATCTCGTAAAGTCTTACCTCTTGTTTGCATTTCAATCACACATGTTCACTTTACTCATTCATTTTACTTAACTCTCATCAATTTGGTACTCAATTTACTCTCGATTTATTTTAGTACAACTGGTTTTTGTAATCAATTTATTATTAATTCAATCCTTGTGGAGACGATACTTTTCACTTACTACTGTATTACTTGTTCGATTACGTGCACTTGCGTAGAGTTATTTCCATACATAGGATTTTTGGCGAACAAACATGCAACTAAATCCTCATTGTTGATATGACACTCGCGTAGCAAGAAACATAAACGCTGCCCCAAAAATTAAAGGAAAGAAAAGAAGCCATTTCACCTGCAAAGCTTTAACAATGCCATCTATTATCTCAGGTTCAAGAAGAGGCTCATCACCCTGTATGTTGACAACTATATCATACTTCTTTTCAAGCTTCTGAAGCGCTTCATTGCAACGTTCAGTGCCTACAAGTGTATGCAACTACATATATAAAGGTGAACAATATCCAATTAAATACAAAAAGTTTGCGTTAAGAAATAAAAACAAGATACTTACCGTTTCGGCAAGATACTGAGGTCATTATTACATCAGCACCAAAGCCATGGCAGCATTCTGCAATCTTTTCGTCGTCCGTAGCCACAACTATGCAAAAAAGAATCTCCAGATGAAGGTGATACTCAGACACGTAGATATGAAAGGTGACATTAAGAACAAATACGTCAAAACCTCATCTGTTGTCAACATGGAAAAACTTTCTTTGATGTTCTTAATTGTTCTCCAATCAGGTGAGGAAAGTACTTCAACCTCATTAAAATTAAGCAACCCATCTTTTTAGAGTAAATCAAGCACGTAGAGAAGAGGAAAAGCTTTTGATCAAGAAGAATCAACTATAAGGTGCTCATTCTACTATGGTAAGTTTCAAGCAAAACTTAAAAAGGTCATCCTCATCATCTATGTATTAACATGTCTAACCGTTACAACATTTAATAAAAATAAACTCTATGTGAAGATCTCTATATTGAAGACCATCAATCTCTATATTGAAGACCATCAACCTTAAAGGCCAGGTTTCCATATGGGCATTTAGACTCATTCCATTACAACTAAAATATTAGTAACCGAAAACTGCAATTGAAACTGATCCCGAGATTTTGCACACAAAATTTACGATAGTTTCTTCTCAGAAACTTATGAAGCGAAGCAATATGACATACCGACATGATCCAATGTAGTTGCAAGTTTTGCCCTCTCCCACGTTCTCTGTAGAAAAGAACTTTAAAAATCATCAAACCTTTCCCAAACGTTTAAGACCACAATAACAAAATAGTTATCTACTAGCCATGTTTTCTGTGAGAATGCCGTAGGACTCAAGGAATTTTTGAGGCTGAACATGCTCAAAAGATGCCTAAAGCTTTTAGCTTTGATCATTCGACTGTCCGCCGAGTGAAACGGTTCCAATATACCATGATCCAACTTTTGAACCCAAAAAAATACCAACCATATTGCTACAATATTTTCTCTCACATAAATACAAATTTAACTTTTTTATTATAGTATGTTTCTCTCATATAAACAACCCAAGTCATGACTTGAGTTGTGCAAATGAACGTACCCTAAGTTCCTCAAACTTTAAACATTCCACAACAAAATGCCCACAAATTCAAAACGATGAGAGTTTTAAAAGACTACTTGCTAGATCCATACTACTGAACACAAAAATTCCTCAACGGAACGTAATTAAGCACGAACAATTCATAATTTCACATGAAAAGCCTCACATTCTTCTCAATGTATCATTCTAATTCCCAAAAAAGAAAAAACAAAGTGTTCAGAAAACATGAAATTATCAAAAAAATGAATCGCAAAAGGAACATAAAAACGAGCCAATTTCCAATTTGATACCAAAAGCGGTTTATATATGTGGGTATGTATATATCCTAATAGCTCACAAAATTCGGAAACTTGAAAAAGACTAAAGAGTGGAAATGAGAGATAATGCAAGTTAGATTACTGACTCGAAGCGAATTGGTACCTGGATCATAGGCTTTCCGAGGATCTGAACCAAGGGCTTGCCTTCGAAACGTGACGAAGCAAATCTGGCGGGAATAATCCCAACCACTCGGCTTCGGAAGTTTCTGGATTTGCCGAGATAGAATCGGGCTCCGATTGCCGCTGCGACGGCGGCTCCAGCGACGATGCCGTGGACGAGCCATGCCTTGGTTCCACTCCAAGATCCGGACGACGAACACATTGACATGGTTGGCGTGCGAGGGAAAGGGTACAAACTTCACTAAATTAGCTCATAATAATTTTTTATGTCGTGTCTTTTTTTTTTTTTTTTTTTCTGGCGCTGTTTTTACGTCGAATTTTGACATTTTCATTATAATAGCTGTTGTCTGATCAATAATTAAAATTGGATCCGTCTTTCAATTAGGATTGGATTTTTTTTCTTTCTTTCTTTTCTTAGAATTATCCAGCATAATCCGTAGTATTAAGATCCGTTTAACTTGTTAATTTAAATTTTTAATTTAAATTAAAATATAATTTTATATAAATTTTTTTATTATAATAAAAAAATTAAATATTTTATTATAATAAAATTTAAAATTTAAATTTAAATAAGTAAAATAAATAATTTTATTTAATTTATATATTTTGATCACATTTATTTTATCAATCTAAATTTAAATTTTAAATTTTATTATAATAAAAAATTTTAAAAAATAATTACATTTAATTTTTTTACTTCATTAAAAAATTTTTACATAAAATTATAATTTAATTCAAATTAAAAATTTATTAATAAACTAAACGCATCATTATCTTACCACTTTCCAGTCATTCAAAGCTGTTTGTCAGACCTGGCAAGTTGCATTGTTGCCTTCGTGTGTGAAAGATTTTCCTAGTTTCGACTTTTTTTTGAGTCAAAATTCACTTTACTCATCAGTAATTACATAATTACACTCCCCCGATTGTGCACTATCGCTAGCGTAAAATAAAGTAGCGGTATTTGTAGAAATTTCTTTTTCTTTTCTTTGTTTCTTTATAATTTTTTTTTAAAAAAAAAATTCTCTCTTTTTCTTTTTGACAGATTTTTTTTTTTTTTTTCGCTTTTTGAGATTGGTCTGACAAATAGAATGAGACGGTTTATTTGCAAGGATGAAAAAAGTGAAAGGATAGATAAATTTAGAAGGACGAAAATAACAAGGATAAAAGAGACAGAAAAATATGCATAAATATTTATTTGTCAAATTATTATATATGTGGTAACTAATACATTTATGTTTTATCCAAATGTGAGTTTTCACCTTATATTAAAAAAAATATATATATATATATATTATAGTTTAATTATTAGTGTTAGATTTCATCCTTTAATCTTTACCGTTCACGAATCAATTGGAGTCGGGTAAGACGAAAGACTACTAGGTAGGAGAACTTTACAAGGAGACTCATAAATTGAAGTCATCAAGAAAAGACTTGGATCTAAGATCAGCTCAAAATAACTGCAACACTCGGGAGTTGGAGGCAATTATGACTGCACGGTGGAGCAGAGTAAGCTGCTCCACAGAGTATTTCAAAAATCTTTCAAAGAATTTTCCATCCTGGGATTTTGAGAACTTACCAAATCTCAACAAATGCAGGTTATATCAACAAATTTTCCAATTCTACAAAAAAGGTTGACAAAATACAAGATCGAGAGAATATACTCTATTCTGAATAAAGAAACTATATCCAATCATGAAACTAAAGGTTACAGCTATAAAAGTAGGCTTTCCCTTAGCACCAAGAACGTCCCGGAGGCATCCTACAAGCCCTGGCATTGGGTCTTTCAGCAAATATAATTCTAGTGAAAATGTAAACACTATCATGGCTATTACTCTTTAAGCTGGACGAATGTTATAAATTCAGTCTCTCTTTATTTTTTGCTTTCTGTTTGCTTAATCTTGCCTTAAGACCGATCTTAGGCAACAAATCAACATTAAAAAAAAAAAAAAAAAAAAAAAAAAAAAAAAAAAAAAAAGGGAGCAAGATTTTTTTAAAAAAATACTAGATTAGAGGTTAACAATTAAAAGGGTTGTTTACTATACATTTTAAGCTTATAGAAAAGTTTGTCACGCATATTTTATGTTCTCAACCTTGTGTTGGTTGCCGAATCGAATTCGGCGGCGGAAACGCAGCGGAAAGGCGGATCGTGTATAACAAAAATTTTCATAAAACTTTTGAGATACTCTATAGATTATATTAATTTATGCACCAATAAATTAATCTCATTAATTTATAAGATTCAAGGATCAACCGAAAAAATACCTTGTAGCCGACTTTAATTTGATATCTTGATTTTCTTTGACCACGAATATAATTAGTCCTAGGTCCAAGCTTTTGTGTTTAGAACACCAAAGTCTTCCACGTCAATTCCTTGATTCCACGTGAAAAAAAACGGTTTCTTAAACACTCGAATTTCCACAAACACCAACGCATGCACGATGTGGAATTTTTGGAGAAAAAATATTTTTCACTCTTTTCCCCTATGAGAAATTTCGCCACCACCTTTCTTAGGGCTGAAAATATGTCAAAAAATTGTCCTACAATTTTCCATTTATCTCATATTTAAAGAGAAGAAGTCAAACTTCAAAATAGGATCAAATCCTTATCTCCAATTTTGAATTTTGGAACAAAATCCCTTCCCTTATCCCTTTGATGTGTGGCACCTAAATAAGATAAGGAAGGAAGATATTTTATCCATTATCCAAGAGTTCAATTTTAATTCGATTCAAATTTCTCAATTTAAGTCAAACTTAAATTAATTTGAATTCTAAATTGAACAACTTATCAAATAAGTTTAAATGGATAAATCTAGATATGTTCAAATTCAAATTTAAATAATCTCATTATTTAAATAATAATTAATTCTCAATTAATTATTCTTGAGTATTTAATTTTAGAATTCCGTAATTCTAAAATTCCCATTTTGCCCTTTGTGTCCGGTAGAATTACAAGGACGACGCTTGGGACTAATGGACCTATAATTACGAGCTCCAATAAAATTCTTGTAAAATAATAATTAATTAAACACTTTAATTAATTAATTAATTCTATTAATTCCAATAGTTACTCCACTATAAACTTGGAATTGCACTCTCGGAATTATAGACATTAATTACTTCTAAACCGTGAAGTGTCCATTTGATATAGTCATTGCATATAGATCGATCCTCCATAAATAATTCATAATTAGAGTCGGGGTAGAATCCGTTAACCTCTCTAATTACATCTTTATCCTTGAGTACCATTGATTCTCTAATGGATAGTGATTCATAAAACAAATTCATGAACCGTAGCGCTTACTAATCCAAGTACCGAATCAACACTCAAGAGAATTATTTATCTTATAGCTTCTTTCTCAAGAAGGAATGGATTCCATCTCGTATAATAACATTCCCACTACCTATTTCATTATGTCTCCAAAATACAAGGAATAGGATTCGTGGTCTCGGAATCCGTATCTTGAGTAAATCAAAAGACATAAATCCATAAATAGGGTTTGTTAAGAACTCAAGATTAAGATCATTCTATATATGACCATCGGTAGACTCAATTAGAATTTCTATGCTTAACGGAAATTATTAGAAATTCATATTGTGTCTCAAGGCCCATGTTCCACATAATCTCATTATGCGAAATACACTCATTCAATATCTCGCCATATTAACGGTCAATAACACCGCTCCATTCTAAATGGAATGACATGTATTAATAATGTTTTAATTAAAGATTCCAAACTTTAATTAAATTCATTATGAACAGTTACTTTTGATTATTATCTTTAAACATTATCCTCTTGTATATAACACTTATATACTATGTTTAAGGTTACATAAATAATCAAGGAATTTTATTTGATATTCATAAAATATTCATAAATATATGCACATAAAATGATGAATAAACTATTTTATTATATAAATAATAAATATCTTTTTACATCTCATGCTTTCAGGACACTATTTCCAACACCTTGTACCTTCAAATTTTAATTTTGACATAAAATCTATGCATTTTCTTACCCACTATTTTTCTACATAGTAAAAAGCAAACACTATCATGGATATTGCTCTCACGTTAAGGGCAAATGCTATAAATCCAGTCTCTTTTTATTTTCTGCTTTCTGTTTGCTTGCTCTTGTCTTAGACCGATCTTAGGCAACAAATCAACATTAAACACACAAAAGGGAGCAAGATTTTTGTTTAGAAATACTAGATTGGGGTTTAACAATTAAAAGGGTTGTTTACTATACATTTTAAGCTTATAGAAAAGTTTGCCATGCATATTTTATGTTCTCAACCTTGTACCTTCAAATTTTAATTTTTACATAAAATCTATGCATATTCTTACCCACTACTAGTTTTGACCACTTAATTAATTACTACTTTATTATTTAGATTATGATCCACTTGTTCACTTTATACTTTTCGACTACTAAAGTCACATTTAAGTGATAAAAATTGACGTTTAATTTAGACAGCGTACAAATTTGAAATAAAATTGAAATTTAATGGTATAATGTCTTATCTTTTAAATAATATAATTACAAATGCGATTGAACTCAAAACCCCACCTAAAGCCCTCGCCATATTATTAGACCAAATTAGGCAATTCAAAAGTATAATGTTAAAAACATGCAGAATATATGATGTAAGCTTTCCATAAGCTTAAAATGTACAAGATGTAAAAAGGAAATAACCAAAAAAATTAATTACCAAAAGTACGCAATGGTTTCATTGTCGTTCCAGCCACAGAGCCATCTTAAGGCAATTCTCAGCGTCTTGGTGCTTTTGACTGACAAAGAATTTCAAAAATACAATTAACTATATTGTCCGTTAGAGGAGGATGTAATATTACATATCAGAAACAATCAAAATAACGAGACTGGTTAATGTTAACTACACAGAAACATCATCATCTATTGCCCCAAGTATCTCTAGTGCAAACAATCTAGATAATGTAAAAAGCACAAGCTATCGTATTCCCGACGCTAGTGTTGAAAACTCATCTTCTTGCACCACAGAAGTTCCCTTTGAAAAGGTTCTCTAATGTTCACATGTTTATTGGATACAGCTCTTTTGACTAATTTTTTATCTTTTCACCAAATTCTTTCATCTTTGAAGCAAAATCCTTCAGCTTCCAAACAATTCTGCACAAAAAAAGTAAGGGAAACAAACACGAGAGAAAGATAATGCAAATATGGAGGAACAAAGATTATTGAAAGGAAAAAAAAAATGTATAATAAACGAATGAAAACAATTACCCTATTCTTTCAAAATAATTTCCCTGGATAACTTTGATTATAATCATCCCATTTTCTTCAGTGAATCTGATCTCTTTACAGCCCTTTATGTCATCAGCTCTAATATGTTTGGTACTTTGTCCCACATCAAAATGAATCTCTTGGAAACAATCTGAATACAATATTAAGGACGCGACAGGGTATATCTATGTGTTTACCGGGCCCCAACATCTCCAAAATCTTCAGGAGTAAGTATGAGACCGGAGAAGGGGAATCTAGAGTAGACTCTCACCTTGTAAACTCGGATCCTTTGTGATATCATCTTTGGTTTCACCGCAAACAATTACAAGCTACAAACAAAGAATTACCAAGTAGAATTAGTACATGACCAAATGAAAAGGGCCCATTTGATTGTATTTTATATGTGTACACACAAATGTAACATAACATTAAGACCATCTACAGTAAAAATGTTAATGTCAATTGTATATTTAATAATAAAAAGTGTGATAGAATATGTTATTTTCATTTACACTTTAATACATAATGCTATTTCAAATGCTAAATCTACTTTTTTACCATAATCAGTAAGTTTTAAAAGTTGTAAAAGTAAACTTTTAATTTTAAAATAATTTAAAAATGCAAAAGCTGTACTGATCAAATGAAAAAGTAAACACATCAATCAATAGCAATTAAATGTCAAATTTATCACATGTAATACTTGGTGATAACACAACAAATGACACTACATTAAAGAGTATTTTTTTACCCTCAAATACTAAATTTATCATTAACACATCAATTATAATATTATATTAAAAATGCTCTTAATAGACTATTAAAAAAAGAGGTGTATTCTAATCAAGACAAAATAGAGTCTGACATATGTATACTATCATTTTAAAAATAATACCAGATAGGCCTACGGTGTCTCCAAATTAATAAGCAAAGAAATAGGAGAACTCATCCTTACCCGTCTTAATTCATCTAAATACACATTCATACACGCATAGGAATATAAGAATTGTCTACGGTTCTTTCCATAAAAACATAGTTCTACCATAACATATAAAAGTAAAACACGTAACATGCTATTTAGTCAACAAAATCACTATAAATAAATAAACTACCAAGAGATACCGCTACTGGTGCGGGACGAGTCATGACATATATTATAATAATAATAATAAATCATAGTTTGTTACTTGGAAGTAAGACATATACATCAGGAACATACCATAAAAAACAAACAAACAAACGGGCGCAAAGTAGAATCAGTTAGGAAATTCATACTGCATTACCTTTTGAAGGAAGAATTCAGAGCGTAGGTGTTTGGCTAATTAAATCAAAGAGAGAGAGAGAGAGAGAGAGAGAGAGAGATTAAACTGCAAATTTCCCGGACCTTTTAAGATCGATTTATATAGTCAAGTAGACTAGGGATTGATGTTGGAAAGGGCTGTATAACATTAATATATAAGAAGTAGAGGGCGTTTGAAATTGTGTTCAATTAGGAAACAAAAGAAGCGCGATAGATTAGGAAAGTTACTCCTAGTTAGAATCAAATACGATCGCCTCTAGCGATTACCCCTCTTTTTTTTTTTTTTTTTTTTTTGGACATCGACTACCATTCTAAATTTCTAATTTCTAAAAGCGGCAATTTGACTATGCCTACAACCATATAATTAAAATTATTGATGTGGCAAAAAATGTATTAATATTTAGCCAAAAAAAATTGTTGATGTGGCAGTTAAGTAAAAAGAACAAATCAAAATTAGTAGTATTTATAAATTATTGTTTTTATTAGTGCTATAAAAAATCGGATGATTATTTTGGTTGATTATAATATGAAATCAGCAAAAAAATATCAAGGAAGTCATAAAAGTATTTGCTCTAAGGCACTAATTCTAACGAGGGAAAAGTTACAAAAGCATATCTTTTTATTAATGAAAAATCTATCTTTTATGTCAATCTTTCTGATATATTTTTTTACCATTATAATTAGTTTAAAAGGAAAAGCTAAACCTACTCAAGGCAATTTTACCAAATCACGTTTATTAGTTCATTTCGAACATCTCCTTAGTTTTATAAACAAGCACTCTTATTCATCCCGATAAGGTTAAAACTCCACTACTCATATAAAGTGAGTCCTGTTAGATTAGTAGGTGAGACCTAACTTAATAGGACTCGTTATTTTATGAGTATGGAATTTTTCCCTATTCGGATAGATCTCATTTCTTTATAAACAGATTTGGATTGGATGGATTGTGTATTCTGACTTCTAAGCACTTTAACGTAGTTGTGCGAGTGCAATCACCACTTCTAAAAGGTTAGTGGTAGGTTGACATAAAATTCATAGTTTAAAGGGTTTAATATCATAGGCAAATATGAACAGAGATGTTTCAAACGATTTTACGTAGTTGAGTGGTTGCAATGATCTTTGAGAGATGTTTCAAACGATTTTACGTAGTTGAGTGGATGCAATGATCTTCAAAGATCAACAGGCAAGTTGACATAAGATCAATAAAGGGCATTCGTGAAATTATCCTTAGAAAAAATATGGAGGGCTAACATTTTCAAAAGCAAAATACTAGTTCCAATTATTTTAACAATGTCGTTAGGTTGATACCATTTGAACCAGAAAAACAAAAACTTGGTAGAACTCCTTTTCTTGTGACGACCTAATTTTTGCCTTAAAAACCGCACTACACACACACACACACACACACATGTATGGGTTTACCACCACTTTTTCAGAACGATAATTTAGCAATTTTCGGGCACATAAGATGATTCACTTATTTCTCCACTCAAAACAATGTTGTCCCATTTATTAACCAGTCTTGTGTATACGGTTACAAAAGTCGAGTATTCTGGGGAAGTAGAAATTAGAATACATGAAAGCACCAAAGAAATATCACTAATCATTAATCATTAATCATTAAACAATTCTATTCAACCACCAAGAAAATATAATCTGAAAAAGATACTATAACTACGAAGAATAAATAACACAAAAAAAATTGATCTGTGTTACATTCCAAACTTGACATGTCAAAACTGGTATATAATTACTCTGTTAAATACGATAACATAATATCAGAAGCGCTCGAAGTTCATATCCAGTACAAGAAGTTAAATGGGATCACTCACATGTGGACTTGATCACGTAACTATAAAGCAAGTCCTGTAGAGAGTGAAAACAACCTCAAAGCCCGTCCGCCATCATGCAGCCTCGTTGATCATGGATGCATGGTGGCAATGCTTGTGGAGCAGACGGAATAAAGTTGCATATAAAAGATTCTAGCGACTCCATGGAGACACACTGCGACCATAACCATTGGCATTGCCTTGGCTGTGTCGGAAACGTTTTTCCTTTATCTTCTCTTTTCTAGAGCCATAGCCATTTTCTCTATGCCTTGAGCTGCCCACATCCCCATTGTAGCCATTTTCTCTATGCCTTGAGCTGCCTACATCCCCATTGTCTTTTACCTTTTTCTTACCGGACTTCTCTTTTGCAGAAGCTTTCCTCTTCTTTCCAGAGGAATACTCACTAGGATCTCCAGCAAGATCACCTCCCCGTGGCAGGGGCTCTTCGTCATCCAGTTGCCAATTGCACAACATCTCCTGCTGACCATACTGGGTATTTAATGGCTCCCCTGCTCCAGGAAGCAAGCTATCAAAAGTCACTTGCCTGTTAGACCCTCCCTTGCGTTCCAGCAACACTGCGTCAGGTCTAATTATGGTACCTAAAATGCTCCTGTTGGGGCCTAGGTCCATGATAATCCTAGGATTTGTCAAGGTTGTGAAGGCCATTGAAAACGCTGATCTAATCTGCAACAGATGCAGGGAATGAGATACGGCCAAACAAGACATCCTTTCACTTCTTAATAAGAGGTGGGAAAAGATGGAAGAATTTATGCGGAATGATTAGTCTGGATTTTTGGAATAAATTTTAGTCTGATGCCTAGAGGGGATTAATTAACGTAGTCATTCCCTTACGTTCCAAGTTTTGAATGGTCGAAATTGGTGCAAGCCAAACAAAAATATAGCATCAAATGAAGGAAAGAAAATATCATGACTGTCAGGAAGAACGAATAGTATTTTTGATGATAGTGCAGTCTCAATCCATTATGATACACAAGCCATTAAAAACTAACACCCAAGTGGAGAGACAAAGCAGATTTAGTAAATTTTATATTATAAAATGAGTATATATAATGCAGGCAAATGCATACATCTGTACAGACAAAGTTAAAAACAGCAACAGACCTATTTCAACCTACAAATTCAATTCTTGCCCTTTCAGTAATCATATATGGAGAAAGTAAGCAAAGAAACAACAAACCTGAAAATAGTTAAAGGAGTTCTTCCCTATGTCATTCTCTGATGCCTAGGTCATCATCAAAAAAATAACAGTAATCAACGACTGGAAAAACAAAAAAAAAAAAAAAAATCTAGGAGGCAGAATTCATGCTGTATTTTTCAAGACCATACAATAAAACAAAATATTCAACAAACCTGTGGATCCTGAATAGAGATAAGAAAAGGACGTCCTGGCGTTGCAAAACTAAATGAGAAGAAAACCAACTAACTTTAGTAAAATCAAAGTTCAATTCAGAGAAGTGATGAAAATCAAGAGGTAAATATCATATGACAGCATTTGTTGGCTAATTACACGGATAATTAAATTGCACAGCGAGCAATGGTGTGAAGGGGGAAAATTTTCCATATACCCTTTGCTAATCTTCGAGAAAAAGATTCCTCCCCCATTGCAAGATACACCAACATCTGAGGTGTTCAATTTGCGTCCATAAAAATCAAAAAAGTTTACCTGCTCTCGGAAAGCAAGATACAAATGAAAGAAAGCAGACCATGAGCCCATGAATATTTCTAGAAGTTCTACGCAAGTTTAAATCTGTTGCCTGGTAGTTATTATATATGAGCTATGTAATTATTAGTATCTCAGAATAGATGCATACCTCTGAGTTTGAAACGGCTCATGCCTAGTAGTTGGGGATTAAATGTAAACCAACTTTGGCTTTAAGAAACAATGAAATACTAGAAAAGAAAACACTACAAGGGATTTGCTTAAGAAACACATACCAGAAGAACTCCCAAGTTGTCCTCTCGTTCCCTTAGACTCTGTCACAGGAAAATGGAAATGTAAGCAGTGAGCACTGATTAGCCTTCATCAAAATCATGTGTATATGTGCCATCTACACGCATATATACACATGCAACACCAAATTAGAATTGCATTAACTTGACAAAATGCATGCAACAAAATCACTTGCCTGCAACATTGCCATGAGCATGGTAAGGAGGGCATAAGAACCTAATCCGCCAGAGTACACCTTAATAGTTTATTGGAATATTGAATTAGGGACTGGAATGGGAGATTTTGCAAAACAAACCAATTGACGTTTTGATATATGGCTTATGCAAAAAGAACGTACCTCATTCAGTTCCCTCTGCTGTAAAAAAACTTTTAAAATTAAACACAGAGGCCGTAAAGGAGGCATTTTTGATACCACATCCTGAAAAGGTGAACATATGACAATACGACCAAACAAGCTGAATTTCCTTCCTTATAGTTGATGGAAGAATTATTGGTTATCATATCTTACACATAAATATCAATGTGTCCCTATCACTTGAACCAATGGAAGAAGAAAATCTTGAATACCAAAAGCCAAAGCCCTGAAATTACAGACTTAAAGCTAAATTGAAATTTACCCCAAGGCTTAATCTGAACAATGCCAAGATTTAGTATCAGATGAATGACCCAAGAGGTTCTCAGTCATAAGATGTATTTGCTCACTGTGATATATTTCCCCTTATGATTAGCATCAATTCTGTTTTACCGCTGCAAACAGCATCAAAGCTTGCCTTCCCAACTCTATGCGCATGCTATTCAGAATCATTGACTTCTCTTCCAGGAATTTGGTTATTCTTTTAAATGAAAGTGTGTGTGTGTGTGTGTGTGTGTGTGTGTGTGTGTGATGTGTATTATTTAACATGTTTATAGAAGCACTACCACTGCTCATCTAGCCGTAACAACTTAAACATTGGATAGCAGTCTTGTATTCCATGTAGGAAATAAGTAACAAAATTGCATTTATAACATCCTTAAAAGCTCGAAGACAAGTTTAGTAGTGCTCCAGCCTGATGTAAAACATTACAACACATTTTTCTTTTAACATAATAGTATAAGAGATAATGCAGCAAACCTTTATGAACTCAGCAGCTACTGGTCCATTCTGCACATCAAAACTGTGAAGCAAGAGACAAAACATAAGATACTAAGAGGGGAATTACGCTAAAACAAATAGAGAATGCAAACCCTCAAGTGGCATAGTAGTAACCAATACAAGAATGTACTTTAAATGTTTCAAATCATAGCAGAGCAGATAGATAGGCAAACCTTATATCGAATGCAACGCCACTTTTCTTTTCTACAAATTTAATAATCGGCACACGAGCCTTTGCAATGACCTGAAGAATTGGTAGCCAAAACCAAGAATGAGAAAACAAATTCTGTTACTATTAGTACACTCATAATAAACAGAGATGCACCTGCATCTTTTTCGCCAAGCTCCTCTGTGACAATGCTCGAGAAAGAGCCTGCAAACCTTGCTGTGGGTTTGGGATCCCTGCTCCCAAAATCACAACCTACAATTAATATCAATAAAAGCAAGGAGCATCATCATTTAACACATAAATAAACTTAGAACCATCAAATTCCATATTAACAAGAGACAGAAAAAAAAGAGGCAACAATTTTCATTAAATTTTAGGACATTTAAGACAAACCATTATCAGTTCTCAGAATGGAGAATGTCCAGAAAAGATTTACACTTAGACGTATTGAATAAAGACAAAGGCAAGATATAGCAGTTATACCAAAGAACAGTACCAATTCATAAATTTGTAAGAAAAGGGATCAACATACTCACATCAATGTCACTGCTCGGAAGATAAAGCCCTGTCTTGAATGATCCAAAAACTTCTACCTACAAATTCACCATAAGAATTGAAACTCCACGGCAACAAAACAGAGAGAGAGAGAGAGAGAGAGAGAGAGAGAGAGAGAGAGAGAGAGAGAGAGAGAGAATGAGAGACAATTATACCTTACAGTTTGGCCATATATATTTGATAACATCAAAGACACGTTCAATAGCTGCATTTCGCGCATCTTGCTCTTCCGGAGTAGGAGACAGAAACTCGCAGAAATCAACTATCTCTGCAACACACTCAATTTCAACTTCCACAACCTCACGAATTACTACTCTAAACCGAATCGAAAATGGAACCAAATTCCATACCTTTATGAAGCTGAAGCATTGGGCTCTTGAATTTGCTATTGCCGCGGAACCAGCCGCTCTCGAGCCTCGGCTCGGCTTCCCGGGCCGGCGTCTTTGGCTCGGCGGCCTGGCGTGGCGGAGCCGGAGACGCCGGGACCGAGTCGGAGCCGTCGGCGCCGACATCGAGGGAGAAGAAATCCTGCGCGGCGGTTGCCGGCGATGCGGAGGGGAGAGAGGAGAGGGAAATCTCGTTGCGGAACACGGTGAAGGGTTCGAGGTCATCGGGCGGCGGAGGTTGGTTGGTGGAGGATAAAGCGAGCGGGCTTAGGGTTTCGTAGAGGAAGTTTTGTGAAGTTTCCTCCATTGGAGAATCAGATGAAAAACAGCAAACTTGTACTAGTTTGAAGAAGACGAGGCAGGAATAATGTTAATGTTAATCATCATTAGGTTTGGGTTTTCTGGCGCCGAGAATCACCGCCGAACGGAACTAATGTTGAGGTTGAACGCGTTCCTTATTGTTGTCAAAAGAAGAAGAAACACACACACACACCCACCCAAAAAAAAAAAAGTTTTTTTTATATCATTAAAAAATTAGTAACTGCCCATATAGCTTCTTTCTAGTTTTTCAATCTATTTTAATTTTAAAAAAATGATATCCCCTATAAAAAAAAAAAAAAAAAAAAAAAAAAATTAAAAAGATATGAAAATTAAGTTTGTGTGAAAAAAAAAAAAAATACTAAAACAACAAAGTTTAATTGTGATTTAATTGGACGAAAATAACTGGGCCAAATATTTACTATTTTTTAAAGAAAAAAGGGAGATAGAGAGAAATAGATCAAGACTTGAGATGAATTAAAATTAATAGGCCAATAATTTACATAAGTTAATAAATAGGCCAAATTACTATTTTCGTTCATAACTTATCTAGTTATAAATCATAACTTGACAAGTTATTATCTGATTATGAACCATAACTTGACAAATTTATTCATAACTTATCTGGTTATGAACCATAACTTGACAAGTTATGACCTATTAATTTCTATAACTAAAAATTGACTTATATACTTTCTTAAACTTTTCATATTAGCCTATTTTCTATTATTTCTCAAGAAAAAATTGTAATCGATGTGGTTTGTGCCGCAAATAATTCTTAACATATGCAGGTGATGTTTGGTATATAAATTTTATTACAATGTAAATTTATAATTTTAATTTATTATAGTGTTTTTCTTTAAAAAAATTAAATTTCAAAGTGTTTCCCTCTTAAAAAATTTAAAATTTTAAAATTATAATCCTAATTTAAACTCATGTACTTAATTTGAACCCATAATGGCGTGCAAGTCAACCTAAGACCCCGTTCATTTTGCTGATTCGAGTTTAGAATTCGAATTTTGCTACAGTAAAAAGCTCTCATAAACAATCACATCTAACTTTTTTACTACAGTAAAAAGCTCTCACATAAAATCAAATCTTAAAAAAACACTTTTAATTTAAAGATGAGGATGCCACCAAAAGCAGACGTGGACAAATTCACCTTATAAAGGAAAAAATGATAAGAGAGAAGAAAAAAAGAAAAACAATTACTTTATTAGAGCGTTTCGTTTAAAACGTCTAACAAAATCTGTCAGCGCCAAACGACTCATCTTCACGAAGTAATAGGCTGTTCTCTTCAACTCCAAGATTCTATACTTGGAAAATCAACCAAAACAAATTCAGATAATCTGGATCTTCAATAGTACCAATATCTTTGACATCACTTAAAATCCTTCATAAATCCAAACACATGATCTTATCCCCATTATCCACAATATAGACAAATATGGGCAACATTTTGTTCAGACAAATTCTATCTTCTCCTCTAAACAATATCATGTTTTCTCAAACCTCAATTCCCTCGTTCCCTTCTTCCCAATACACCTTAACTCTCGATTTCCTCGCAACCCTAATCCTTTGTGTCACGATCACCTTCTGCTTTATCCTTTTGCACCACATTCTCTTTAGCCTCCTTTCTTGGCTTCAAGCCATGAGGTCAAACATGTCAAACCACAATATTCTTGAACAAACACAAATCATTGACTCTAACATGTCTCATCAAGTTCATTTCTATGGACCTCTCCTACAATACAATGCGCAACTGGAGAGATTTGTGCACGACATCGACGAGAGAAGAGGCCGGAGGCTGAGGGAATCGAATAGGCTGCCGCCATTGATTAGTTACAGTAGACGTGAAAGGCGGTTGAGTTATGGTGGCGGTGGTGAGTGTGTCATTTGCTTGGAGGACTTTGAAGATGGCGAGCCGTGTCAAGTTTTGCCTGCTTGTAATCATATTTTTCATACCAATTGTATAGACCATTGGTTGAAGAATAGATTTACTTGTCCTGTTTGTCGTAATTGCCTCTTAGATAGATGTTTGAATGTATAAATAACTGTAAATGTCAAGATTCTTTTATCATTGTTTGATTTGGGTTTTGGGGATTTCGTTAGAATGTCACACTGATTTTATTTTTTATTTTTTTTTTATTTTTTTGTAATGATTTTTTGAGTAATTTGAACCGAATGCGTGCCCCCCAATTGGCTAATAAATCATTTCAATGAGAAACATTTTTGTAGAACCCTTGCAATTGTTTATGAAGTGCATTAATTTATCATGTTTTGACTTGTGGAGAAATGATTAATGTGACAGTCTTGTAAAGAGAAAGAAAGTCCATCCTTCAAAGATGAATCGCTGTGTTATATGATTGCGCTTTGTCTCTAGACCCAGTAGAATTATCAACTTTAGCGCTGACGGGATTTACGTCTTTTGGAAAAGAGAAGCATGGAATAATTAGCATACATGCACGATTTCGAATTTCCCAAACAAAAATATACCTTTCAGCAAGATTTTCACAACTGCCCCTAAGAAATAATACTTCCGACTAAAACAATATCTGACCGTACCAATTTCAATAACATCATGTCATATTAATTGAAATATCATATAAAATAAAAACACATCAAATCAATTAAAATGTCACGTAAAATGATAACATGTTATGTGAAATTTTAATTGACATATCATAATAAAATTAAAATATGTTGTCTTATTTTTTTTATTATTGTGACTGTCCCTCAAATTAAATTTAACACATCGTAATTTGTTTAAGTATGCTCAGTATTTTATTTATATTTATGTGGTTAGATTCTTAAATTCAGATAACATGAGAAATAATTAGTTGAGGGATAATTACCGAAACAATAAAAAAAAAAAAAAAAAGCAAATCCTTTAACTTACATCCCCTATAATCTGATGGTGTAGTTATTTTTTTGAAATGGTGTACCAAGGTTTAGTTGCCTTCTCGTTCTTGTCAAGAATATTGTCTTGGCGATGGTCAATTTTCCTCTCTCTTTCCTTCGATGGCGTCCAATTTTAAGCCTCTAAAGACAACTCCGAAATCTGCATTATCAAGAATTTCCATGAAGATTACTCATCAAGATTATTAATTTTATTATTAGATATATATGTATTGATTAAAGGGCTATAAATAACTGACTACTCCCACTCTATCTTCTGTATTGTTTTGCATTTACGATTATTGTTTTTACGTGAAAGATCAGCCTTGGTGAGCTCATACATTGCATGCTATATTATTAGTTATAATATAAACTTCTGTTTAGAGACGAGCAGAAGTACTTTGAACTAAAACAACACATTGAAAAGCATAAAATTGTAGTCATTGCCACACATTGGATTTTAACATTCTGACAGCAGCAATTGATGGAGACAAATACCTGAATAATAACTCGCTTGTGGCGATTTCTATCTCTAACAAATGTTGTTCTGGTGATTATATCCCATAGGCACACGTGGTTTTGGATTTAGTTGTTCAATATATGCTTCTAAATCAAACAAATAAACCAATAAACCAAACCCACAAGCTTTACAACACACGCATTTCTTGTATAGTTTGAGTTTGGTGTGATATTCCAAACTAAACTTCTATAATGAGGACATTGACATATTTGCACAACCAACGCATATGTGTTTTCTATGGTTTTGCTTTTTATCCCACATAACATCCACACACAACAGTTAATTTGTTTTAAACAAATTAAACTCGAAGTGTTTTAGCAACAAACTTCATAGACAAATAAGACAACAATAAGCCTGCAAGCGATAATAAATACAGAAGTTGCGGTACTCCCCCCCTGCCATGAACACTATGGTTCAATTATTTGTTATTTCCCCAGCACTTTTTTCTACAATTTTCTATTTTTTCACTGGGTTCTGCATTCTTCTCGTGATCCTCCTCTTCATCATCGCCTTCTCGGTCACGGTTTCCCTCATCATCGTCTCTCTAGTCCACATCTTCTGCAACGTTTTTCACCCACATTTCCACGAGATCCAACGAAATGATCTCGAAACGGGAGAAACATTTCCTCCACTTGGTGAGGAGGATCATGACGATGAGGCATTTCGAGCTTCCTCAACGCACAACAACCTGCAGATTCTGGAGATGCTCGACAGGATCATCAGAGACCTCGGTGAAGGAAGAGGGTCGAGGCGTAACAAGAGGATGCACAAAGTGTTGGAGAGATTGCCACCGCAGGTTAGCTATGGAAGCCAAGAATTGAAAACGAGCTCCAATCGTGAATGTGTTATTTGCTTGGAGGATTTCGAAACAGGGGATTCGTGTCAGGTCTTTCCGATTTGTAATCACATCTTCCATTCGATTTGCTTAAGAAATTGGATGACAAAAAACCTAACCTGCCCGCTTTGTCGAAGTTGTATCTTGGAAAGTGAATGAGGTTTAAGATTTTAATTACAAATATATGTTTTAGGTCAATTTAGATAGGATAGCAATCAAATGTATTTATTGTAAATATGAAACATTGATTTATACTTGGAAGAATTTTACAATAGAATATGAAACATATTTCTCGACTAGCACAGCATTCTCATATTTTGTAATTTTTTTTTTGCTTTAGAAATTATTTTTCTTCTCTCCTTCTGTTTGCATTCAAGTGCCTATTTTGAGACTATGCAGCTTCTCATAGCTGTATTCCAGCGATTCACACACGGTTTAGGAAGCAAACTGCTCCCAAATGATTACCAAAAAAAAAAAAATCCTGCAAGAAAGTAGTTTTATTCTCGTTGATAAATTCTTATGGTCGGAAAATTGATTCCAGAGTATTGCTAGCTAGAAACATAAAAAAGACTATCAAGGAAATAAATTAAGAACCAAACTTACCATCATCAATCATCATCATCATCATTACCACTTCCGTAATCAAGAACAAAAGACGAATCAAACGTCCGAGTAACAAAGCCATCATTGAGGCCTAAAAACAGAGACACTTAAATGACATGTCTCATCGCACAAGATGACGATAATATTACATTCAGTCATCATCACTTATTTCATCATCACTTCCTGCAATGAAATCATCGTACAGGCCCTCCTTGTAATAATCGTCATCTCTAGAATCAACGAAATCGTTGTCGGAATAATCGTCGTCATCGTCGTCGTCAACTACTTGCTTTGATTGACGGGCCTCGATGGCAATACCGGAATTTATGGCTGCCCAAATTTGTTCTACGCCGATGACTGCCTGAGATTTCAGAGAACAATCGTCACAGAGGTGTCCGCGAAGATCCGCGGCTTCAGAGATCGGTTTCTGAGTCGCAAACCGCAGAGCCTGAACAAATTCGTCATTGGAGGGAGCAGTTTTTGACCGCACCGCGGACAAGACGGAGCTGCGGAGGAGATGGAGAGGGGCTTTGGCGTCCTTGAGAATCATTTTGGCGGCCATTTTTTGGGACTCTAGATTGCGTTGTAAGTTCTTGGATGCGGTTGGGGAATTGAATGAGAGTTTCAATTTTATATATAGGGAGAGGGTTTAGGGTTTTAGGGGTTAGTGGAGAAGTTTGTTCTAGAGAGTTCATAGAATAATGCTACCTGGATCTCATTGGCAGAATTTGGGGGCAAGTTTGCCTTGTTGATCATTTATTATTATTTGTTTAATCTTTCGGTTAATCAATCGAATCTTTTGGCTAAGTCTTAGGGCCTGATGTAGCTGGATCTAAAATTATAATTCTAGATCATAGTTTAGGATTAGTGTTTATTTACAGTGATTCTAAAATCATGATTTAGCTTGGATAATTCTAAATCATGTTTCAACATCTGATGTGATGTTTTAAACTAACTCAAATCATAATTTAAAAACACTCCCCTCTTGATTTATGGTGATTCAAACCCCTGATTTTAAATCATAGTTTCAGAATCATAATTTAAACCCAAAATCATAAATCATGGTTCTCGTTCCAGAATCATTATTAAAATCACCATAGTTTGAATTCTCGTACTAAACGAACTCTTAATTAGGTGACATGCCACTCATTTTTCTATCACTTGAAATTGTTCAAGATTTAAATAAAGATGTTTTAAATCAAAATTTAAATTTTTATTAAAAAAAAAAAACATTGTAGCATAATTATTTGAATAGCGATTCCAATCTTTCTACCAAACATACTCTTAATTTTTTATTTTAGAAATCTATGCCACCAATTAATTAGCGTTTGAATTTCTACCCGGTTGATCATTTTCTTTACATTGATCAGACACTACTTAATTAACCTCAACACAAATTACTCTATCTAAAATAAACCTAATCACTTTTGTCTCATATTTATCTCTTTTTCATCTCTGTCTCGCCCCTCTTGTTTTCTTCTCTCCTCCATGTCTAATCGAGTGCAAGAGATCACACGACCACATGTCCATAATCACACTAAAGATCCATTTAGTTCACTGATTCTAATTTTTAATTTGAATTGAGATGTGATTTTATGTAAAAACTTTTTACTGTAATAAAAAAAAAGATGTGATTGTTTTAAATGACTTTTTACTGTAATAAAACTCGAATCGGTGAAATTAATAGGGCATAAACATAGCGGAGTGAGAAAGGCTCCATCAACATGTGCTCAATGCAATCTCTCATTGGAGATCGAAGATTACGTTGTCCCTCAAATTTGACGAGTTTACAAATCCAATGGTGCAGATTGTTATGGACAAGTCCGACTGAGATTGCGAGTTGGCTTCATCTGCACACTTCTAAAAGAAAACAACAGTATGAACAATCACGTTATATCCACGACATCCTCTTCGTTTGAGAGAAAATCCAATTCTGTGTTTTGATTTTTTTTTAAAATTTTTGGTTTTTTTTTTTTTTTTTTTAACGTATTTAATAATCTAGTTTATAATCTTTAATAATCTAGTTAATAATCTTTAACTAGTGTTTGAAGGACACAAATCCAATGCTCTAATATCTTATGGCATAAATTCAATTTTCAAGTTTTTTTGGGGCATTCCTCCTCATTGCTAAAGAGTATTCAGTAGATAAAGAGTACCAGTGCCAATTTGTGTAGATTTTCTTTCTGGAATCGCTACTAGGCTACTAGATGTGCATTGTAATTTTTACAAATAATTAGAAACCTAATAGCTAGAGCGGTGTAGTTTGGACCTTTCTGGGGCCTACCCAGTTCAGCTTTGAATTTTGACTCACCAAACGGATTGGTGGAATGGATCTTATCTAAGGAAAATATATTAAGTGCGTTTAGTTTGTTAATTTAAATTTTTAATTTAATTTGAGATATAATTTTATGTAAAAAAATTTTATTGTAATAAATAAATTAAATGTGACTATTTTTAAAATTTTTTTATTATAATAAAAATTAAATTTTAAATTCAAATTAATAAAATAAATAAACCAAAGATAATTACTTTGCATTGTCTAGTGTGTTGTACTTAGGTTCTAGAAGTTGTGAAATAAGATTGCTCTTGAACTAGGAAAATGGGCTTTTGCAATCTTCAGTATTCGCATGTAGATAAGATAGTCTCGTTTATTTTATTGATTTGAGTTCTTAATTTTAATTTTATTGTAGTTAAAAACTCTAAAAAAAATCACATTTAAATTTTTCTACTACAATAAAAAGCTCTCACATAAAATTAAATCTCAACTCAAATTAAAAACTCGAATCAACAAACTAAGATTAGTCGATTTCCTATCCTTGCAAAAAGCTCCAATCAATTCTAATATACAGTGTATATTTAAGGCTCCGTTTATTTCACTAATTTAAATTTAGAATTTGAGTTTTGCTACAGTAAAAAAGCACTAAAAAATAATCACATCTATTTTTTTTATTACAGTAAAAAATCATCATATAAAATCACATATAAACTCAAATTAAAAACTCGAATCAGTGAACTAAACAACTATTAAATTCTAAACTCGAATTCTATAGATTGTGTGAAGATTGAAGCTTTTAAGAAGTTTAGGTACCTTAAATTTATAGTGCAATACAAAGAAGATATAGAAGAGAATGTTCAACATAAGATTACGGCAAGATGAGTTAAGTAGAAGAATAATACGAGAGTTTTATGTGATGACAAAATACCTATTAAGGTAAAAGAAAATTTTTATAAGACTGCAATCCGTTATTGGACTATTAAGAAACAACATATATGTAAGATGAGTGTGACAGAAATACGTATGTTAAGATAGATGAGTGACCCTACGAGAATAGATCGCATAAAGAATGAAGTTATTCGTAGTAAAATATGTGTAACACTAATAAAAAATAAGGTACATAAAAACTATTTGAGGTGGTATAAATATGTCTGACGTAGACTATTAGAAATACCGGTTCGTGTTTGAGATAATATTCTTATATCTAATACTAAGAGAATGAAGGATAGACTAAAAATTATGTGAATCGAAATAGTTAAAAATGACATTTTAAATCTAAACTTTTTTTTATCTATATAGTCAATCTCAATTAAATTAGATTAATACCTGGTTTGTTGTTGTTGTTGTAGTAGAGCTTAATATTTAAGTTCTCATGACCCAAAAAAAAAAAAAACTAGTCAATCTCAATTAACTTTTTTTATCTGTATAGTCAATCTCAATTAAATTAGTTTTTTTTTTTTGGCCCCCTTTTTTGTTTTGTAATTGCGCACAATTGAATGGCTACAATCACCCACAGAAATTTTGCATTTTTTTTTTTCAAATTTCCCCTGTAAATGATTGAATTTGCAGCTTAAAAAAAGCAACATATACACGATTTCTTGAACTCGATTAAATAGCAATCAAAGTCAGCTTACAACAAACTCAGTAAATTAAAATATAAAAAAAAAAACCTAAATTCTTACGAAAAATCTTTGTTACTACGGAGTCTGTAAACAATACGGCCTCTGGTAGAATCGTAGCGACTGACCTCAACCTTAACCCTATCTCCTGGCAAAATCCTGATAAAGCTCTTTCGGATTTTCCCAGAAATGTAGCCGATAATCATGTCGGCGTTGTCCAATCGGATTCGGAACATACCATTCGGAAGCGACTCCGTCACGAGGCCTTCCTGGCTCCACTTCTGCTGCTCTGCGCTGTCCTTAGAGCCAGGCGCTTTCGCAGTCACCACGAAAGGGCTCCGATTCTGTTTGGCAGCCGAGAAAGTTGGGGTTCGGAGAGAAAACTGAGATTCTGGGTTTATTGGGGACAAGATTATAGGAAAACATGGTTTTGGGTTTGGCGTTGTCGGCGGCAGAGGAAGATGAAGAAGTGCGTGTTGGAGCGAAGTCGAGCTCCACATTTGGTTCAGAGAGGAGAATGGATTTCAGTGGTTGGTTCTGTTTCAGATTGCGTTTTGGTATTCTCTTTTTAACTTTACCTTCTAGACCAGAAAGGAAAACTAGTCCTCGTTTTGCAAGGTTTATTATTATTATTATTATTATTATTATTATTATTATTATTATTTTAAATTACAGGCGACAACTTTACCGTAATATAGCGTACCTTCGTATTTTCAAGAGAATATATTTCACCCTGATTTTCCTTGATTTATATAATTTTATACTTTGATCCATGATAAAAGTTATTTATGTTCAAAATTTCCATCTAAGTTTTGAAATTTGTGAAGTCCTAAAATATTTTTTAGGTTTAAAATGAATATCAAAGTTTCGTGAAAATTTTGATAGATATCAGTAAAATTGTTTTTTTTTTTTTTTTTTTTTTACCACAGAATTTGTGAGATACTGGGGTAAAATTATTCGGAAACTAAAAAATATTTGTAAATATCTGCACTCAATATGTTTTTCTTTTTGCTTTTTTCATTTTATCAATATTTTATTAATTTTTTTCCTGTATAATCCTTGTTATTTTTACTAACTAATTAAGATCTTTATTATTGAATAAATTTAAAAATAACATAGTAATAGAGTTCAACTAGTATATAAGAAGGGAAAATGTGTAAATAAGTAGTGGCCACTTTAAAAATTTATTTTAAAGGGGAAATTAGAAGAGAAAGTATAACGGCCTGTTTGGTTTTGTTTTTGTTTTCATTTTTCACGTTTTTCGAAATAAAAAAATGAAAACACGAAGTGAAAACGCGTTTGACACAAAATTTTTCAGAAAACAAAAACAAAAATGTTTTTGTCTTTTTGTGAAAATATTTTTTAGGTTTTAAAAAAGTGAAAACTATTTCAATTTTTTTTTTTTTCTTCTCTCTAAAAAAACAAAAACGTTTTTTGTCTTTTTGAAAACGGAAAAAATATTTTCACGTTTTCGTTTTCAATTGAAAAAGTTGAAAACCGATTTCTTTTTTTTTTTTTCTTTCTTTCTCCGGCCGAGAATTTTCTCCGATGAGATACAGTCTTCTCCGATTGCCCACCCGCCCCCACCCCCTTCTGCGTTGTGTGTGCCCCCCTCACCCTGCCTGCGATGCGCCCCCCCCCGCCGGTACCCCAAATCCGTCGTGTTCCATGTCTCTTGAACCACCCCACCCCCTTCTCCCATATTAATATACGCCACCCCACCGCCACCCACCTCCGCAGACCACCGCCCCCCCGGTCTATTTAACCATTCTTCTTATTATTATTTTTCTTAATAATAACATATATAATGTTATATTAATATACTTATTTAATATATTTAATAATAATATTTATTTAATATATTTAATATATTATTATTTTAAATATTATTACATGTTTTCAGAAATTAAACTACCAAACACAATTTCAGTTTTTTTAAAACTGAAAACAATTTCAGAATAAAACTACCAAACATATTTTCAGAAATGATTTCAAAATGAAAAAAAAAAAAAAAAAAAAAAAAAAAAACGTTTTCATTTTCATTTTCGTACAAAAAATCAAAAACGTTTTGAAACCAATTCCAAATGTACCCAACAAGATTGAAATGGTGGGAACATATTTGAAAAGGTACTTTTTGTAGGTACAAAGTAAAAGAAACAAGTATTGCAAAATAAAAATAAAAAAAAAAAAAACATATTTTGAAATATTTTATTTTAAAAGTAAAAGTTATACAAAAAGTGCACAAAAGGAAACTCTCATTTACTATATAGTAATAGATTATTTAAAATTGAGATGCTAGTATTAATTAATTCGAGGGCTTGAACTTTGTTTAGCTTAAAAACGTATTCTATTGTAGGGAACTCGAGAAATGTTTATGCAATTTGAATGCTTTTCTGAAATTTTATTTTGGTGTTAATTTTTGAAAATTATGTTTTGGCTTTAAAATTTATAGATTTTTTTTTTTTTTTTCTTTTTTTGACTGAATCTGATTATATTGAGAATATAATTGGGAACTTTTCTTTAAAGTCCAAGTAGCAGATGGAAACTGAATGTCGTTGTTATTGTTTAATAAGACATATGACTTAATTATGTTTGTAGAATTAAAATATGGTTGTGTTTTGAATAAATTAATTCATTAGAGTGGATCTTCATATTCCAAACATCCTAATGAATTTCATTATGTCCACTTTTATTACCATTAATATTTGGTATTTCATAACCTTTATAATCTCCCAATTAACACTCTATTAGTAGTATTTTATTATTATAACTTATGGCTTTTAGCCTCTCCTACTTTATAATTCTTGACCTATATAGATGGTCTGTGAGAGCTTGTATTTGTACATAAGAAGATGATGAATAGTAAGAAAGTTTTCTCTCTCATTAACTACTATGATTATTTATAAAAGTTTATCTATTATGATTATTTATATTAAATTTCAGAAACCGTTCATTAAATTCAGTGATATGAACGAAAACAATTGAAAAATAAAAGCACAGGAGTAATTTACCAAAGTTAAAATTTTATGGGCCAAATTGTCATAATTTACTAGTACAGGGACTAATTAGGCACATAATCACATTAACTATTGGTCATTTCCAGCTGAGGGTCTACCTCATCAATATGAACATTTGTTTAGGTAAAAAAATACTAAATAAAAATTTGGACGCACATCCTCTGTCAAATAAATATCAACTAAGAATAAATAAGTACCGATTTTTCTTCGACTTGGAAGGAAAAGCATAAGAAATTTCATTGGTTTTGGCAGCATAAAATATGGCAACCTTCACGATTACCATATTTTTAGTCACAATTATGCAAAATCACCTTCCCAATATTGTACATACGTAGTGTTGACGGTGGAATTTCGCCAACAATAAACCAGCCAGGTTACCTTTAGTTTCCCCTTGGATTACCGGCTGGTTAATGTGTTTAAAGATAGAGAATTAGTGTTTTTATGAACTGAATGTAAAAATACAAGAGAAATTTTATAGTGGTTCACTCTGTAAAATCAGAGTTACATCCACTGTATGATTTATATTGCTTAGAGAGGGTTTACAATTTATACAAATTGTCTCTTTTTTCTCTCTAAAATCCGCTTCTCTTCAATTAGCTGACCCCTTCTTCATTGGGGTCCTTCTCCTTATATAGCCGGGCTTCTTTCACTGGGGGTTTTCCTCCGTAGGCCTCTGCACTCAAGTGCTTCTCCTTTTTAGGCCCAGTGACAGCCTAGTAGCCTACTAATCGGCCTTGTTCACTCTCTTGATCAATCTTGATTCTTGAGTCTCCGTAATGCTTTTGTGTCCCCTATAGGCGGTTTGTAATCTTGCCATTAATCTTGTCGCAATCTCCTGCTTTCGCCGCAACCCGTTATGTCTCGTTTATCGTCGCACCGCCTCGGCCTTTTTCGTCCTCTTGGTGACCCTTTCTGCATCCTAACGCCTTAGTTCGGGCATTTTGAATCCGTTGGCGCCATATGGGGTCATTGTTTCAATCTGGACATTGGCTTTGGGCTCGGTGGGCGACCTTGAGGTGTCGAGCGTCGGGGGCATGTATCTGGCGGAGAGCGAATATCGCCACGTGTCGTGATTTTGGTGGTCCACGTCTTCATCACATTTTCCCACACAACAGCTACCCCCCAGGTCGAGGGTTCCTTTTCTTGGTGGCCTCGACCTCTAGCTCGGTTCTCTCCTTTCGTGCTTCGGGTGTGGGAAACCATCCCCGAATCTCTGTTCGCAAATAGTGCCTGGCTGCTTCGGGAACGCAACCGTCGCGTCGATTGCTCTGACTTTAATGATGGATATCCGTTTCTCGAGAGGTCGACCCTTGGCCGTTAGATCCGCGCCCTTTCGATTTCCCGCCTTATGTTTCGACCGTCAGATTTGCGCAGGAATCCCTGACCGTGGGATCTTGAATTTTTAATCCAACGGTCGGGGTCGAGAATGGATTCCGCCTATAAATACTCCTTCGAAAATCCGAGAGCCATTTTTACCGTTTTCAAAACTTTGAAAAATTCTCTGTTTTTCTGTCGAGACTTTTGCACCGTGCCGGAACTCTACTTGCCGAACTTTCGACATTGCTCTTCCCATTCTCTGTGGTGTACGTTGTCATAGAACCATCTTCACTTCATTCTCCGGTGAGTTCTTGAAATCTCTTTTTATTTGTTTGGCTTTACTCGCGGGATTTCTTCTTGATATATCTGGAATGTGAGAATATGTGTACATAAAGAATGAAAATATATGTTTAGTTTAGGGAAACTTACTTTTCTGTCGCACTGGATAACCTGGTTTTTATCGCATGTAGTTTTCTGCTTGTTTGATTTTGCCTTTGGTTTCGGATTTTGGGGAACCCGTGGTTCCCATTAATATTTTATTTTTTTATTTATTTTTTAATATTTTTGTCCTTTTTTTTGTCGAACAATAAAGTTCTAATATTTATTTAATATATCTTCTTTTCTTAATAATAATATTTATTTAATATATTTAATATTATTATTTATTTAATATATTATTATTTTAAATATTATTACATGTTCCCTCGCCATCACATGGGTGGAAGCCCATGTTTTTTAAACAACACCAAACACAATTTTAGTTTTTTTGCCCTTTTCTTCCCTTTCTTTTTTTGTCTTGACGAAATTTTCACTATCAAAAACCACAAATTTTGGAGAGGATCGAGGAAGCTACCTCCTTTCCATCGGAGGTTCGTCATTGACACTCTCGAAACCTTCCATGAGTCGGTTTAATCCTTTTCCCGACCCCTCAGATCTAGGCGCCGTTCGATTTCCATTTAATGAAAAAAAATTATTCATTTTTTTTATATGGTATCTTCTTCTCATTTTCACACCTTTCTGAGGGGCCCACGGTAAGCGCCGACGCCAAACCCACAACCCTGGCCCGAGAAGAGCGGCCGCCCCGCCTGCCCGACCTCCGCCCGAAAATAAAAAGGGAAGGAGAAGGTTGGCTCGTCCCCACCTCGAAAGAGCAAAAACAAGAGGCAACGTGCGAAGCTTGACGGGACGTTCATCGTCAAAAAGGGTGGACGCCACGGTGCCTATCCCGGATGTTCCCATCACCCCGGCCCGAAATATAAACTTCCCAACAAGATTGAAATGGTGGGAACATATTTGAAAAGGTACAATTTTGTAGGTACAAAGAATAAAAAGAAACAAGTTGTCAAGTTTGGAAGGTAAAATTAAAAAAAAAACATATTTTGAAATATTTTCAATTTTAAAAGTAGGCGGTTATAGATGCTTGAGGAGTTCAAGGCCTCAAAGGTTCTTGATATCCGCAATAAGGACTTTCAATCGGGCGGGTCAGCAGTTGTTGATCGATCAAGAAGGAGGCGTCTGAGTGGGATCTGGGCTTTCTCTATAACTCCCCAACTCCGGTATGAGGAGATGCTTCCTCCTGCGGGTGAATGAGCCGGTGGCGGCGGCGGCGAAACGAGCCCGGCGGCGGCGGCGAGGCCTTTAATCTTTTGCCCCCCTTTTTTGGGCCAATTTTTTCGTTGTAATTAACTTATTTTCTTCCGGACAATTTATCATTTAAACCTATCATATATATTTTATATATAATGGTAATGGTTTTCGTTTATTTTACTTTTGGTCGAAGATCGGACGTCGAGCTCATCTTGAATCGTCTCTTAGTTTAATTTCAAAAACGATGTCGAACTCATCCTGCGGGATCGTCGTCTTAGGAAATTCCTTGGAATTTCACTAAGTATTACGTCCCTCCTCCTTGGAGGATTTCTGATGTCGAAGTCATCCCTTGGGGTCGTCATTTTAGGAAATTCCTTAGAATTTCACTAAGTGTTGTGTCTTCATTTCCCCCGTGTTGGTTAAACACACCCTTGGGTTTTCTTTTAAAAAACACATTATTAGGGGGGTTAATGTTAATTTATTTCATTTGTAAAAATGTACAAATAAAAAAGGTGTAAACAACTTCATACGCTCTTTGGTAGTATATCTTTAGTTTTTTTTTTTTCTTGCCGTCTAGGCTTTCTAGGATGTAGGTGCCGAGGTTGCTGATTTCTCTTATCTTGGTAGGGTCCTTCCCAAGTCGGGCCCGGGGGACCCGAGGTTTCGTGCTGCGTTACCCTTTTTAATACTAGGTCTCCGGGATGAACCTTCTTTGTCGAACCTTCTTGTTGTAGTAATCTTCTTTCGTTCTTGATAAGCGGCGAGGCGTGGATTGGGAGTTAGTCGTTTTTCTTTCAACAAGTTCCTCCGCTTAAACCATCTGTTATCCTCGTGTAGCAGATGGAAAGGAAGTGAATGTCGTTGGAAAAGGGGTTTCCCCTATTATAGTTGTTTTGTTCTATATGCCCACAAAACTTTGACTTCCTATTAGGTTATGTTTGAAAGTATAATTTTTGTTGTTGCTTCGACTTGTCCATTTGATTGTGGATGGATCGGCATCCGAGAGTGGTTGTGTTTTTTGAATGGAAATTAATGTGGTCCCATATGAGTGGATCTTAGTCAAGGCCTTGGCCTCTGCCCACTTTGTGTAATAGTCCATTTGCGAACCTCAACCCCCAGTGCAGGGGTGCAATGGTCCGATTAGGTCGATTTTAATTTCTTCCAACTGAATTTCACCAAGTATCTTCCTCTTGAACCCTTCTATATCTTGATGAGGCTTTGTTGAACCATCCTCATTTCTTGTCTTCCCGGCTGGTCATACCCATTAGGGCATCGGATATGCAACCTTCATATTGATTGCTTTTAATTTCCCCTCCCATTCGGTGAGAAATTTAACCTTTTGGTGGTAGATGGAGGTTACCGCTCTTAATGCCCTGAGGGTTGGTCTCCGATAGTTGTATTGAGAGCCTCCTTTGATGACCACAAAGTTGGCCATTGTTGTTGCTTGCGGGGCTTTTCTCCGGCGACTTCGGATAGTTCCTTGAGGATGACGGAGTCTCTGAATCCGTATAATGGCCTTGTGGTTCGCTCCAACCGCTCCTTGGGTATTCGCATTTTGTCTAAGCGATCGAATAAGATCTACCAAGCTTCCGTTGTCCACCAATATCCGAACACGGTGTGGTTTCTTCAACCATATGCATGGTCTGTGAGTGAACTTGTCATTTACATCGGTGTGGCTGTGTCTCGGGGCTTTAAGAAGAAAATGATGAATAGTAACCTTTGAGAAAGTTTTCTTCTCATTAATTCCTGCGGCCTTCCCTCACGGATTATCCTTTCGACCTTATGATTATTATTTATAAATGGTTTATCTATTTTTCTGAAACGACCCGGGGCCTGCGGGGATCCTCTTGATTTGTGTTGGGGTTGGTTTATTTCTTCCCATCTTAACCCCCCTTGTTGGATCTATGGTTTCGTTAAATTCCGCCTCTTCGGCGTGAATCCTTGTGCCCGCGCAAACCGTTCATTAAATTCAGTGCTATGAACGAAAACAATTGAAAAATAAAAGCACAGGAGTAATTTACTAGTAAGTAAAAATTTTTTATGGGCCAAATTGTCATAATTTACTAGTACATAATTAGGCACATAACAATTTGGAAATTACCTTCCCAATTCCTTCTACATTGGTCATTTCACAAATTTTGGATTCTCCATTCGGGCGGGTCCTTGTGGTCTCGGGGCATCTTCTAATGGCGGAATGGAGTTCCTTCCGTCTAGTCGCTCCACTATTTCTCAATAAAGCGGCTAGTTGGGCTTGCATTTGTTTCGTCTAAAAATCCTTCCATCCCGCTATCTCTTTGGGTGGATGGCTGATTGTAACTTTTATATTATCGCGGTCCCCATAGTCCCAATTGTTGACGGTGGAATTTCGCCAATAATAAACCAGCCAGGTTACCTTTGGTTTCCCCTTGGATTACCGGCTGGTTAATGTGTTTAAAGATAGAGAATTAGTGTTTTTATGAACTGAATGTAAAAACACAAGAGAAATTTTATAGTGGTTCACTCTGTAAAATCAGAGTTACATCCACTGTATGATTTATATTGCTTAGAGAGGGTTTACAATTTACACAAATTGTCTCTTTTTTTCTCTCTAAAATGATATAGCCGGGCTTCCTTCATTTTTCCTCCGTGACCTCTGCAAAGTGCTTCTCCTTTTTAAAAGTAATAACCTTTATTCACTCTCTTGATCGGGTCTTGATTCGACTCTGTGAGTTCATTTTTGTTTCTTGCCATTAATGTTGTCAATCTCCTAAAATATGTCAATTCCTTCACGATTACCATATTTTTAGTTCACATTTTGAATTATATGGGGTCAAAATCATTGGCTTTGGGCCCTTGATATTGTACATATCGCCCGTAGCTTTTCCCACAACATACGTAGCTTTACAATGCAGCTTTATTTAACAGTTTTAGCTCTATAAGTTTTCGCTGAAGCCTGCTTTCAAGTTTCATGGGAAGAAATTTATTCTCAGTAATCCCATCAACATTTTCATTTCCATAAAGAAAATGTTCCGGCTTTCGTGTATAAATTTGGCCTGGACTACTAAGTGGAAGAATGAAACCCGAGTTAAACTGTAATGCTGAAATTTTGTGTTACGAGTGCAGAAAGTTTTGGTGCAGTTTCATATTTTTATAACTTAAAGCCTTCATAAAACTACGGAAATTTAATCCATACTTAAAAAGTTACATAGAGAGTACTTTGGAAATTAAGAAACGACATATGGCAAATTATAAAACGAGGACAGAACCTAAACTAATGGTACTGAAAACTTGAACAGCCATTAGGAACCTTCTCATACACAGAACTTAAACGGAAGGATGCAAAGACCTCTGAACCGCTGCTGCAAGTAAATGATTATGGCAAAAAGAAGACTTCCACAAGGAATTATCACATCCCAAGCGATTGAAACCAACTTGAAAGACGAGTTCTGAACCCGGTAAAGACCATATGCATGAGGCAACAATCGAACAAGAGTTGTTCCAACGTAGAAGTAAGAGGATAGAGCCTTCTCTCTAGAATCCCTGAATGTGTTGAGAAGGATTTGGGGCAAAAGAAAGGCGTCCAAGAGTAGATCAGCATAAGATTTCAAGAAATCCCAAATGGGGTTCTCCTTGTAACTTGCGAAAGAGGCTGAGGAAAGCATGACAAGATCATGTTTTCTTTTTCTCCAAGTGAAGAAAATACTTAAAAAGGCGCATCCAGCGTACAATGGCGAGGACACCAAAAGAGCCTCATTCTCAGCAATTTGAAGCCCATTTCGGTTTTCACTGGATGATCTCGCCGACCATGTGAGCTGTAGGAGACAACATTGCAACAAGAACAGAATCAATGCTGTTGCCCCTTCAGTTACTCCTTTGGCTTCAAGCCATCCGCCACTTCCAAGCAACACATTTTGGCTTTCAAAACTTGTCATGAGCATGGATTTCAAGTCCATCAAAAGTGGTATTGCGTAGCCCAAAGTTAGAGTGGATATCATGGTAAGGGAAACAAAGGGAAGAACATCAGGATACCTTCTGAAATGAAAGAGTTGCAAGGCTGCAAAAACACAAGCAAGTGAGTTGGAGATCATAGCCATGATAATCTCCACATCAGTCCTTAAAATGGACTCGTGTGCTTCGACGATGACAGAAGCAGCTGAGGACAAGTCCAAATGTTCGAAGTGAAGAGGATTGGACTTTTCTCGCTTGCTTTCTATGATTCCCTTGATATAGCCTTCACCCTCATGAAAAATCTTTGGAGGGAATTGGAATTTGACAAGAATCTCGCAGTCCACGTTTCTATCTATCATATGGTTTAAGACAACATGTCTACATCCTACCATGCACAAGCTTCCTGTTGTGGCATCATAGACACCTTCAGCAGAGATATGCCATGTCTCTTTTGATTCCCCTGATATGTTGTATAGGCCTATTCCATAGCTAATATTGGTTGGGTTTACATATTCTTCATCTGTAAGAGTTGAGTTTGAGAAGTGGTTTTGATACCGAAGCCTGCCGTAGAACTGACTTCCAACAGAGAGGGGTTCGGCATACCCTCTTGCGATTCTTCTTGTAGCCCTTTTAGCAAATATGTCAAACATCATATCATACGAAAGTGCGCTCGGGTATATTTCTCCCTTCTTCTTAGCAGGCGCTTTTCTGGGGCACCACTGTCTTACCTTCTCAATCTTTGTGTACTCGTACTTCAAGCCCGGAGCCCCTACCAAAATGCTAGCAGGACTTTCGAACCTGATCTTCTCAAAGTAACCCGAATCTGAGACAGGTTTGTTGCTCCAAACATGTCCCACAATGCTACTAGTGTTGCCAATTGTCCAAATTGCAGGGAATTGAAGGCTTAACCTTGTAGAACAATCTCCCACATAAGCCTTAGCCCAAGAATCTGTCACGTTCAGAAATCGGCAAGCCACAACAAGTAACTGATTCTTCTTTGCGTCCCAAGTCCCTTCCCCAACCAATGTTGTATTGGGATCAAACGTTCTGTAGTTCCAGATATCAGCAAACTGACGGGAAAGCTTTATCAAAAGTCGCAGCCTCAGTTTAGTTTCCACACATTCAATTTCATTGAGCGAAACAGCACTAGGAAGCTGGATCAGAGACTCCCCTAATGGATTACACTTCTTTTCAGAACTATTGCTGCAATGGCTTGCATATTTCAGGCTCAAAGTCCTAGAGGATAACAGTGAACATAGTGACCTTGGCAAAGAATTATATGACAAACCAGGGGTTGAAACATCTCCTTCAATACTAGAACTAGAAGTACTATTATCAAATTCATGTGAAATCAATGTGTACTCGTAGTTCAAGTGGGGAAACAACACAACAGAGATGGGACTAAAGTAGTTCGGATCATTATGATCTGAACTTATCAAGCTTTCCACTGTTCCAGTAACCACGCTAGTGAGATCAGAAGAGTTCTTGAGATTATGGAGCTTAAGAAAAGCAGGAAAAGTCAGTGACTCACCTCTTGGATAATAATAACCCTCTCCAACCATGCAGAGATTTCCAGAAGATAGTGACCAAAACCCATGTAGCCTAAACCTCATAGAACCTCTTATATAAGAACTCGCGTGCTCAAGATAAACGGGATTCGAATGGTAAGACCGTTTATGCTTGACATTACTCCCATAGTAAATATTACTGCCTCTATAAAGTATCAAATTTCCTTTAACACTGAACAAGCCTTGGACATCAGTTTCATAGACCCTCCATAAGCTGAAAGCAAGAGAGTTTGTGACCTCATAGAACAAACTTGTGTCTGCAATATTGGGGTCACTGGTGGTGTAGTAGCCCGTTTGTCGTGGGAAATGTATTGGAGAGGCATAGCCAATAACCGTCCAGTTTGTTCCGGGAACAAACGAAGCACAGTGATCAGAATATGAGATTGTAGATGAAGGACTAGCTGGAAAACATGGAACAAAGTTTGAGGAAAAGGAAGTGTAGAAAGTGAAAATGATGAGAAGAAGCCACGGGTGAATATTGATGTAGTACCACCTCTTTGAAGAAGAGGTGGAAGCGGAGTAGTTCTTGAAGATAGCCATCAAAATGGTTGCAGTGATTCTTACTGGTATGGGAAAAGAAGATGAAGAAGAGTTATAGTTGAAGAGGTAGACTTGGTCATGACTCATAAGTATTCTAATGTGGAAATAGTCCAAAAGCGTTTGATATTCCTAGTGAAAATTGTCAATTTCACAAAGAAAAAAAAATGATATCCATAATTGTGGTGATTATCACCACTACTAATAAAATGTATCTCATGACTCATATATTGAATCTATGTAGATGTCTTTTAGTGATTATCATCTCAACTGAAATCAACAACAATATGTACAAGGTCTTGTCTAGAATATGCTTTAGTAGGCACCGTTTTTACATTTTTTTTTTCCTTTTGGATCATGAACTTATTCATTTGTAGTAATAATATATAGATATAGATAGCTCTAGTTTTGCCACAGCCCACAAGCCGGCAAGGGATAAAAGCATAGCGTAGAAATGATGTAGTATAATATAATCCCCCCCCCTTTTTTTTTTAAAAAAAAAAAAAAAAAATGGCGTTTGTTTCTACTAAAATTTCTTCTCTTTTTTCTTTCCCTCTACTAGTCCTCAAAATTTGTGTCTTTTGCTAACTCAAATTGTTGAAAGAGTCATTTGTGTGATTGATGGTTGGTGTGCATTATTTTTTATTTTCTATTGTTGGAACTTAGTGTATATTTGATCTCTTATGTATTTAATTAGAATTTATTAGTATAATCGATTTTTAGTTGGGATTAAGCTTCCTTGTATTACGATGTCATTTATATCATTATTACTGCGACATATTTTCTTAATTTTGGATTGCAATTTTACTTTTTCTAAAAAAGAAATATGAAGTTCCAGTTTGCTTGGTTTTCCTCAATTAAATAGACCGATTGACTTGGAAAAATGGGTACAACCCTCGTCAACTCCGTCAGCAACACGATGGACAAAGGAAATCAACACAATGACACTAATTGGAAGATGTCTTCTTATAGAACAATAAGGAAGATGTCTAGGTCCAAGTCAACAAAAAGACTCTTGGAAAAACCGAAATGGTGAGAGGAAATTGGGTTAAAGTTGCTGTCAATGACGGAGCTGGGGAGCGGCAGGGGTGGCCATACCCCCAAACCCCCTATAATGGTTTTAATTTTACTATTGTAAGGTATGTGTATAAATTAAATTTGATCTCCTTTAAATTAATAGTTCTCTATATTTTATTGTACCAATTATTTAGATATTAAAAAAATAAAAGGGTTATATATACATAAATGTAACTAAGTTATTTTAGTTGGATTTTATACTTAATTTGTAAAACATAAACTATAATTTTCTATTAAAAAATTAAGTTGGCATAATGACATATGTGTGTATAGTTTACTAGATTTATATAGTGTAGTTTATTTAAAGTCTTAAAATTTATTTTCAGTTTTGAATTACTAATATTTATTGGGAAGCTAACAATTGATGCTTTTTTTTTAAAAGAAAAATATTCAAGATCAAACAATTTGGAGAAGATGGTCAATCTATTCCAAATTTTGAAAATTTAGTTTCCAAGCATCCCAAAAAGGTTCAAAGAAATAAAATTGAAAAAATTAATATTGTCACTTTTTATATAACTGACAGTAGTATATTTTCTTACTTATATGCAATATTGATGATGCTTTCGTGTATTAATATGTAATAAATTAATTTACTAAACAAAAACTGTTATATATATATGTATTAGTATAATCTTGATTAAAAAAAAATTGACCCCCCTTATTGATAAATCATGGCTCTGTCATTGGCTATTGTGGACTCTCTATACACAGTTTTCCTTTAGAAAAATGTTAGCGTCACTATCTATATTCATTATTTGATATGTAGACTTCATTATCTTATTTTTTATTTAAATAATAATATATTATATTATTGGAGTCTACGGATCAAATAATGAATGTAAATAGTGACAAAAAGTGACTAAGTTTTCCCTACCTTTGGTCACAGACATAAAGGTGAGCAAAAAATTATGTAACATCAGACGTGAATAAAAAGGTAGGGCTTAAAAAAGTGTACAGAACAAGTAGTATTTTAAAAATAAAGATTCATTTCAATCCTTTAAAAACTGATAATTAAAATTTTTAATTCAATAATGTGTAGAAAATGGCTTTCTCAATTAGGGCGTAGAGACTAATGCAGTGAATATGGTGCACGCTGTTAGTAAGCGAAAGCTACGATCATCCGACTCAAATGTGATTGATGATATCCTTCATCAAATTTCTCTAGCTTCTTCTTGTGATTCTGTTAGTTATATTTCTTGTTTCAGGAGTTTTGTAGCCCATATACTAGCTGCTTTTGTTTTCTCTAGTGCTTCAAATGTTTGTTGGATTTGATTCCTAGCCTAGATTCATAAGCAGTTTGTAATGACTGATTTGGCAATTCTTGAATCTCGGATCCAAAACAGTTTCAACAGCCATCACTCCGTGATTTCATTCCAATACTTCTCAAATTTATCCATCATTGCACTCGCCATGTCCTTGAGGTAAGGATCATTTGAAGCCAATCAATTCCAAATTGACATTTTTATCTCACAGATCTTCAGAAAAAAAAAAAAAAAAAAAAAAAAGATTAGTTGTTGGGTACTTAATCCCTGAAAACAACTGAGTCACTTGATAAAACAAGTGTAATTTCTCACATAAATCTGCTGCCAAGGTCCAATAATCCTCTGAAGGCACCGACTTGTATTGAGAATCGTGTTGTTTTAGTCGCGGAAAACAATCTTTGTATATAATTGCAACACTAAGCATCGTGTGGGTTGCATTCCATCTAGTCGGACAATCGAGGGCAATCTTCTTTGCACTAAGTATCTTCAATTAACGAGCAACCCCCTCAAATGTTTCCATTCTTTTTGGTGTCCCAGAGGACCCAGATCAGTCAGAAACGCTTTCACGAATTTTCTCAGTGCCAACCTTACATATAGCTAAACCATCCTTCACAATGAGATTCAAAATATGCGCACAACAACACATGAAATAACTTCCCATCCAAAAGTAGCAAACCACCAGACAACTTCTCCTTTTCAAGCGGAATCATAGCATCATTTGTCGTACAATTATCTACTGTCAATGTAGACAATTTGTGGTCTACATTCCAGTCCATCAAACAATCAATCAATGCATTAGTTAATGTCGGAGCAACATGTGGAGATGGTAGATGTTGAAAACTCAAAATCTGGGATCTTAAAACTCAAGATTCATCAATAAAGTGTCCTGTCACAGTCATGTACCCTCTCTTCTGGTTGTTAGCTGTCCACATATCAGTTGTAACAGCAATTTTACTTGAGTTTTTCTCCATTAGCTGCATTGCATTCTCTTTCTTTTCCTTATATATCTTAAATATATCGCTTCTAATGGTGTTTCCCGACATCATCATAACATGGGGCATGCAACGCTCATCATTTCAATGAAAGCAACATGCTCCACGATACTCAAAGTATATTCATGCAAAATAATCATATGGCTATTTTCTCTCTAAGCAACTCCAGATCAAAATTGTATCCACCGATTGAAGGAGTCCCACCACTCCTCTTTTGTCTTTTATTTGTGTCTCCTTTCAACTTAGGACATCTACTCAAATGTTTATGCAAATGGCTTGTACCATTTTTACTTTCTCCTCCCAATACCCTCACACAATGCTTACAAATTGCTTTCTCTTTCCCATTAATCTTTTTTATATCATAATAATCCCATACAACAGATTGCAAGTTCTTTTTCTTCCTTCCTCAACTATATCTTCCTCTTCGACTTGATAAGTACTCTCAGCCCCATGATTAGAAGCACTCGGCATAAATTCCACTTCCTCATTAATACTTGATGACTCCATTAATTCTACAAAATAATAAAAGCAAATTTAGAGTAAGAATAAATTACTCTCTTGTTCTCGGGGAAAATACTATAGAGCTGCTTGCAAAGCTCATTGTAACCAAATGCATATGACAACCCTACCACCCACTAGGGTTGTTCGGCAGTTTTTAACCGTCGGTTTTGGTCAGTTTAGTGACTAAACCGACCATGTCGGTTTTCTAAAACTGTGCACCGAAATCGAACCGCACAAAGGAGTTGTTGGTTCGGTCGGTTTTCAATTTTAGTAATCAGGAAGGTAGCCATCAGTTAATTATCAGGTTATCAACATCTTTAGTTGCTTTTTTTTACCAGAAAATGTGGAAAAATATAAAACTTTCCTTCTATCCAAACCTGTAATCACAATAAATGAATACAAAGCACAAAATCCAAATTGATAATACCACAAACACAAAATATCCAAATTCAATGTCCAAAATCCAAAGTACAAACTGAAAGTCACAATTATGAGTTATTATGTTATTATGATTTTTGTTTTGTGGGGTTTTTGGTGATAGATGATTTGATTCATATGCTACAGAGTGAAGATACCCAATGGGTAACTGTAGATTTACAACACACTAAACCTACTTAGCATTTACAACGAAAAATGCCCCAAAAGAACAGACTCCATACATATGCTCTGCCCCAATCAAGGTGTGTAAATGCAACCATTCATTATGAGTAGATTAGTAGCAGAGAGGAAAAAAATGACAGCAAATGAAGAATGAAAGTACAAAAAAAAAAACAAAAAAACAAAAAAAAAACAAAAGACTTGGTCGGTTTGATTTTTAACCGAACCTCTCAATCTAAAACTAAAACCGAACCGCTTAAGTTGACCGAACCGACTATATTCGGCTCCACGTGGCGCATTTTTTTTCAGTTTTTGAGCGGTTGATTCTTCGGTCGGTGGCGGTGGGTTTCGGTTTTAAGGTTTTTTTGTACAGTCCTACCACCCACCAAGGAAGTAATCAAACAATTGAAAGAAAATGTAGATTTGCAACTAGACTAGTCATCGATAATGTAGAAAATGAATAAATATATTGAGATGTATCAAGAATTTAGAGTTGCACAACAGGAGAATCCTTTAATTTAATTAACATATGAACATCCTTACAAATAAAAGTCTTAATTCTTTCGCAAATCAGTACTTACAAGAACAGAAAAGAACATCCTTACAAATAATTAGATCATCAATCATACATACTTACAAGAATAGAAAAGAAGACTCAAAAAAATTGAAACGAAGGACTAATGAGCCTCTAAAGCATTACATGAGCACATATATTTTGAGATTGTTTGGATTTTAGAATAGGAAATCCTAAAGATCACTCAGAGTGGAAACAAATTCCTTCATCAAGTAGTATAACACTCCTGAATCAAACTATTGCAGCGTAAATGGCAAGGAGAAATCTACCACCTTCAGAACACTAAACTGGAAATCTAAAAAAAGAGAAAAAAATTACTAGCAGCAATACACGAGAAAAAAACATTAAAAGGGATTCAGAGCTTACAAAACTTTACATAAACTGATTCAAAAATTTGATCAATATCCTTTTCTTGAAATCAAGCAACAAACTTAAAAGAGCACCCAAAGAAGAACTCGAACCCAAAATGAATTTCAGACAGAAAAAGAGAGTTCAACTTAATACCTGAAATAAGGAACGGATTACGAACGACAATCGGAGGAAGCGACGGTGAACGCTGGAATGCCGTGACGGCGGAGGACGACGGCGGAAGACACCTGTGGATGCCGGGGGGAGAGATATAGGAGGGCTAGGGTTTGACGATGGAGGGGAATGAAATCTTAATCGAGTAATCAAGGATTTCTCTTTTTTTTTTTTTTTAATATAAATGATGCGGGTTCGGGACGATCCGCCCTGCCCCGCTTATTAAACGGGGCATGACCCGCCCCAAACCATGCCCCGATTGATTGCGGGGCGACCCCTTGAATGAGGCGGGTCGGGGCCGTGCTAGGGTCTTTTTTTTTTTTTTTTTTTTTTGGGAATAGTAGAAAATAGGTCCAAAATTTGAAATGAATTAAAAAATAAATAGGCTAATTTTTTTATAGAAATTAATAAATAGGCCAAATTATTATTTATGGTTCATAAACTAGATAAATTAACCACAAACTTGTCAAGTTATTATTCATAATTGTCCATTATAGTCAATTATGAACCAATAACTTGTCAAGTTTGTTCATAACTTATCAAGTTATGAATCAAAATAATAATTTGGCCTATTTATTAACTTTATAAACTAAAAATTGGCCTATTTTCTTTAATTCATCTCAAATTTTGGCCTATTTTCCTCTTTCTCCTTTTTTTTTTTAGAGGAGAGTAGCTTTTACCTTTACTTTTAAGCTGTTTAAATAATACATGAAAGAAAAAAAAAATTTTTTTTTTTTTACATTAAGAGCTTTTAAACTTATTTTTTAGTGAAATAAATAAAAAATTCTTATTGTTAAAAAGCATACATAGATGAAACATTTTTAGGTTAAAATGTAAATAAAAAAAGTCTCATTTTAACTTTTCTTATAGTCCGTTTAATTCACCTTTTTCAAATTAATGATTTTGATTTTAAATTTAAATTTTGTGAGAGAACTCATTAGGATAAACTTTTTTTATTTTTTTTTTTTTTATAAAAGAGCATAATTAAAATAATGAGTTTAAGTCCTAAAACCAAACAGACTCTTAGAGGACGTTTGGTTTATGAATTTAAAATTATCATCGATTTACGTGTGTTTTTTATGAGAAAAAATATTGTAACAAATTATGAATCATGATCCGAACCATAATACAGATTCTTGCTCCAAAGACACTTTTAAATTCTTTCTCCAAAAGTCTCAAGGAGTTTTTTTGGCTAGAAGCCTAGAACAAGTCTCAAGAAATATGTTTGTTCCAAAACATTCACAAAAGAAGCCCGTTTCAAAAGCATTTAAATAAGAAGCCAATCCAAAAACAGGCTCTAACCTCGAAACAAGTTACTTATAAGCCAAATTTCATGTGTCAACTACATTCAGATACCTAACCGTTGCACTATTCTGTTCTGTGTGTGCATCATTTTTATTTTTCATACATATTTACTGCTATTTTTTGCCCTACCCCTGTCCCTAAGCTGTCATGCCCCCCTTTGCAGTTGGGACCATTCAGCGTACTCATCACGTCAGATGCTTAGGGAACTTAAGAAAATGATATTTATTCTTATGGGTTAAAACTCTATACTCACAAAATAATAAATCCCACTAAATTGAGGCTCACATGTCCAACCTAACAAGACTCACCTTATGTGAGTAGCGTGATTTTAATCAATTAGGATGAATGATTGCTCTCAAAAAATAAGAACCTAGTCGATATTTTAAATTGAACAAGAATTGAGCTAGCAAAAAAACTTCAACCGCAATTCTGAGCACTTCTATATATGTGAATATATATATATATATATATATATATATTTATAAGACAATTCAACACTACTATTAGCTTTTCATTATTGCAGTAAATATACCACTATTACCAATAATTTAGCTCTACAAGTGTTCACTGAGAACAGTTTCATGAACAGCGCCTTAGACCCTGTAATCCCATCCATATTTTCATTTATGTACAATATCCCAAAATGCATGTCTGAAAAGAGAGGGATATACACAAAATATCCTCTATAAATTAGGTCTAGACTATTTGAATCGAAGAACAAAGCCTAAGTTTAAAATGTTTATGTCAAACTAATCGAACTCCTCATCATGATTTGGCGGAAGCATATTCATGGAGCAACCTGAGACATGCTACCCGTTTTCTTGTTCACATTTACGGTTGGTGAAAGAAATTTCTCACAGTCCTCAACTCCGATTTTAGAAAATTCCTTGACAAGCATATTCACGTGCCCGGCCAAAGAGTCTTTGAACTGCTTTGAGCAGCTCTTGTCACCCTCATCAACATCCTGAACACCACCTTTAACCAGACATCCAACTTGAGCACCATCCATGTATGCTTTACAAGCAACCAGAATATCATAAGCGCGGTTGCAGAAATGTCCCCTTACGAGATCCTCAAAATGCTGAAACAAAACACAATTTAAGTCTCAATAATTAGAACAATACAAGTATCATGCATATTTGTAAATGTAACCTGCACAAAAAAAAAAAAAAGTTTCCCTAGGCATGGTATATGCAAAAATAAATAGGCCAAAAGAAATTGATCCCCCATCTTTTCATTGACAAATGTGAAAATGGACAGTAAGTAAAATATGACAAAGTTTACCCTTGGAGGTCTCTTCATCGAGTACATCATCGTCTGCAAAGATAGGATAAATGTGCTCTCATTGTACTGCAGTGACCTCTTCTCACCAGCTACCGACCCACTCGTTGGTGCATGTCCAGGCTCATTAAAATAGGGTTTGGTATTCAAAATCAGCCCTTGTATAGAGACCAAAACTTGCAACATGGTTGATGTACCTGGGATCCACTTCTCATTCTTATCACCAGACCAGGTATTGAGAAGACTGAGGCATACTTTCCCAGAATTATACAAATTTGGATTTAGTCGAAGGCCACCAGAGTGATAATGGACATGCTGGAATAAGCAAACTCCCATTAGTCTAATGATGTAAAGAGATACAATAACTGCGCCTCAAACTCAAGGATCGATAAATACCGGTGGTACATTGGGATAGCTGCTGGGGAAGAAGACATCAAAGAAGAACAAACCGTCATGGTATGGAGTCCCCTCTGCTCCAACTATGACAGCTCTCAAAAGATCCATTCTTGACTCATAAACCCTAACAAATATAGTATCTGTCGACACATAAAAGGTGAACAGGAAGATAAACAAAAGAAAATTAACCTCTTTCAAAACCTAGATAGAAAGGGGCAAAAAAAAAAAAAAAAAAAAAAGGAAAAAGAAGAAAAAGAGATATAGAAGCGAGGGGTGCAGATGAATAAGCTGAGACCTTATTCATTTTACCGATTCAAGTTTTTAATTTTAAGTTTTTACAATTAAAAACTCTTTGAAAATATCACATCTAACTTTTTCTACTACAATTAAAAGCTCTCAGAAAATGTCACATCTCAGCTCGAATTGAAAACTCAAATCTGCGAAACGAACGAGGCCTAAAGCTTTATGATAACCATTCTGCCGATACAATGTTCACATATCAACCCTAAATTCCCTTATAAAACTAATCATGAAGAATCCCCCAAATAGATATTTTCAAATAACAAAGACGAAATGAAAAAAGATAATCATGCAACAAGAAAAATCCCCTAGCCACTGCATAAGACAGAAACATAGAACAAGGACTGACCAGGCAAATCCTTCTCCAGAATTTTCCACTCCTCCTGGATTCGCTTTGCCCAATTCTTTGATGACTGTCAGAAAGAAAGAAAGAAAAAAAATCGTAGAAGGTTTAGATTGGAGATTAAATAATAAATAAACGATGAAATGCACCATCTAAACTCACATGCTTCAATGAAGAACCATTGCTAGTCGATGAAGAACCATTTCTAGTATAGTGATGGTCAGAATGATCATCAACAGTATCAAATTGTTTGAAAAGCTGGAATTTCCTCATAATTTCACCTCTATCCATGCTAGGAGTAGGCGCTTCTTCAACACTGTCTGTTGAAACACCTATGGCAGCATCATTCTTCAAATTATGGTTAAAATTTCCAACCCGCGGGTAGATACCTTGAGGATGATATGCCGAACCCAATGGAGGACAAAAACTTGAATAATCAGTATGAATAAAGAAAGGTGACTTAAAATTAGGATTGAAAGGTGCCTGTGACCAAGGGAGAGATGATCCCACTTCAGTAGGAAGCTTTGACATCTCTGCATACGCAGGAAAGCTTGAACTGTGAAAAGCATCTGTAGATTCTGAACCAACTTGTTTTTTTATGTTGTGAGGAATATGAGGATCCCAAAAAGATGGCTCAACTCGAGAAGGGAGCTTCATCACTTCTAACTGATTTACAGAATCATGATTAGTTGAACTACTCAAATTAAGTTGCTTCTTTCTATACTGAAAAGGTCTTCGCCACCGAGATCTAGATGCTATGCCAAGTGGGACATTGGGAGCAGCCCCTCTATGTTGCAAAGCATTTGGCTTCTTTTTACTTTGGGAAGACTGCGATGGGAACCAAGGTGGTGATAGTTCCACTTCAATGGTAGGCTGACTCGTAGAGTCCATTTGGGTCGGCAAGTTTGAACTATTCCCAGAGGTTGGGTTCATGCTAAAATGAGAAGGCTCTGATAACCAAGAAGACGAAGATGAATCGTTGCCATTGAGACCAACAGTACCCGATTGTATCGGAAACGGCATTTGAACAAAACTACTTCCGGAAACAGGTTTCTTTTTACTTTTCGGTCGATCCAACATAAAAGGGATGGGTGCTTCTATTCCAGGAGGAATATCCACATTATCAAAGTGAGCTTGCAACATGGCATACTCATCAACATCCATAAAATCTTCAGAAAACAGATCTGTGTCGTCATTGTCATCATCACAAGATGCATCTGAGCTCTGATCCTCTAGGTTGATTACATTTTGCGCTGGTGGGACAAAAGTCTTAGAAGCCTCAACCCCATTTAGCGATCCAAATGCTTCCACACCAGCGAGTCCAAAAGGATTGACCATAGCTTCCTGAAATGATAAAAGTAACATAAATTAAACATAGTGAGGATTGTTTCAGCTAAACTGGGCATCTATTGCTTAATGAAAAGATACAAATGAGTAGGTTTTCATTTAAGTTAATCACCAACCTCAACTGAATGATCATTGTATCCATCAGCAATAAATTTTATTGCCTTTCCTTTAACATTTTTCTCATCTACCTCGCCAAATAGCATGAGGCCAACACTATCTTCCTCTTCATCAAGTTCAATTAGATCATGCCGCATAACCTAGGAAAAAATGAAGACAAGTTAAGCTTACAATGATTGACAACACATGAATCTTCTAACCAGATGTTCAAAAACTTTGAGGAGGAAAATACAACACCAACAATATCAGAAGATGAAACAGTACAATCACGAGTTATTTTTCCAGTAATTCTCATTTTGAAAGGAACTAAAATTATTAGAATGCATCTATCAATTGTGTTTTTCCTAAAATTCTTAGTTTGATTGATTTTTATTTTCTTAATTTTTTTTTTTTTAATAAGAAAAACACCTTTATTGATGAAAAATAATTACAGGTACAATAGGATAAGGTATCTTCAAATCCGGAACAAAATAAAATAATCTTCCTATTACATCTTTCCAATTTAATTTATTGTGAATGCAATAGAACCAATATAGCCTATCACCAGCCAAGAACTCGCACTTTCCCCTATGGAATAGAGAAACTCTAGCACATAAAAGCACTTGACGAACTGGAGATTTTCCAAGCAAACAATGTTTCATTGCAGATGACAGACAATTAGATGTTCCAGAAGGAAAAAAAAAAAAAAAAAAAAACACATCATATGTGTATTAAAATGTACTTATTATCCATTGGAAACCCATGTTCTATGCCCAAATATTCACCAGCTCCACAATACTAAGATAATAGATGTCAGCAACGGACATAACTAAGAGATTTCTTGTGCACCGTCAGGAAATAAGGATCAGCATAACTTGTCCCAAAAGGTTTTAAAAGCTAGAGAACTAGCCAATAATGCAAAACAGGATAGAATGCATTTCAATCCTTTCCAATGTGACCTACATTATTTATTCTACCACGTTGATTGATTAGCATATGGGCCAAGGCTAAATATTCTGAACAAAATAGAACTGTGGAAGGAAATAACGAGGAAGATAGGTCAATGATCATGTCATAAACATAATCCATTCACAATAATCGAGCGACACAAAACCAAATTTCTAACTTTTTTCGTTTAATGGAGAGAGAAAACAAAGAGGCTAGAATATCCCGACTAGGTTGGCAACCCGCTAGCAACTATATCCCATATCAGGTTGTTCACTCAACTATCGTACTATTGTGAAAGAAATAAAAACAAAGTAATACGATGAGTATCGTAAAGGGAAAAGCAAAACAGTTCTGAAGACAGAGAAACAGAAGCAACCGGATGAAACAACCTAAGCAAAGAACAATTCACAAAGAAAAAAAAAAAAAAAAAAAAAAAAGAGTACATTTACACACACACAAACCCCCCTCCTTTTTTTTCAAAAAAAAAAAATAAATAAAAAATAAAAAATAAAAACCAATGAGGAAAAACTCTAGAAAGGAAAAAGAGTACATTAACCCTTTTACACTATGGACAAAAGGATAATTAGACATCCTGACCATATCCTTGGCGGAATTCGTTAGCATAAAATGCAGAATAAAGTCTCAAACATCCCCTTTTCTAATACCCTCTAAAATGTATCACAAACATGAAATTTCCCATAACCAGAATGAATCAGAAACCTAATAATAGACAAACTAAAATTCGATATACCGCCAGATATGTGTGCGCTTGTAACAAAAGTAGGCAATTCAAGCATCAACCTATGTAAAACAAACAATATTTACTTTAACAATATTCCCAATCAGAGAATCCCGACTTTACCAAAATCTGATTAATGTGAATTCAATTCCAACCTACAAGCGACATGAATGTGACCCAGGAAAACATCAATCAAAACAATCAGCTTTAAACAAGTAGACAAAAAAAAAAAAAAAAATTCGCTCAAAAGACTAATTTCAGTTCATTTCAGCGATCGAGCCTGATAAAAGATTCAATCTTTGAGAGAAATGGGAAATTGAACAAATTAATCGAGAAATTAAAGGGGCAGAAAAAAAAAAAAAAGGATCGCCGAGTTAACCTCTTTGTGTTTGAGCATTCTCGGCGGCCGGGGTACCGGAGGCGGTATTTCGACGACGTCAGGATCCATGGACGGGGTACCTGGGAAAAATCGCAACCTGTTTGGAGAGCGAGAAAGTGAGGGAAAGTCAAGACGATACGATGGATGGAGAGAGCAAACGAGGTAATTTTAAAAGGGGTGAGTGAAGAGAGAAAAGAAAGAGAAATAGAGTTAAAGCAATAAATAATAATATTAAATAAATGGAGAGAAAGACTCGGCTTTCTTAGAGATGCACCCGGGCATCGGCGGCGGCTTTATCAGTCAGGCTTGAGCAGATCTATTCAAAGAAATGAAAAAATCGAATAATTCCCTCAACTATTTATAACCCTAGTAACAATATTTATTTTCCAAACATAATATATTTATTCCCTCGTCTATGAAATATTAACGGAAAAAGGATTTTTAACAGAATAAAGAATGAGGATCGTTGCTTCATTTCATAGAGAGAATTACCTTGCTAGTTTTTCCTCGTTCAGTCACACAAAATTGAAATGAGAGAATTTTATTTTTAAATATTTTGAGTTTATTTTTCTTTTCACTTAGAAATTTTAAATTACATCAAGTTTTAATTCAATTCAAATTATTTTTAGACGTAGATAAAGTTATCAAAACTCATATAATATTGTACCATATGTCAATTATGTGTTATTTTTCATTAGAAAACCTCAATATATATTTTTTTGTTAATATTTTATATGTTTTGGGAATTAATTTACACTTTAAAAATTAGATAAAGAGGGATATAGTCGAGGAAACTTTTATAATTAATTCTACAAAAAAAAAAAGGAAAGGGAAAATCTTAACACCTTAAGGTTTTGTTAAATCCACGTTTGCTTTATAATGTTGATCATTTAAAAAATATTTTCTAAGTTTTAAATTATCTCAAAATTTGAGGCTTTATGTTGTTGGTATTCCAAAAAGTACCTTCTAAATTTTAAAATTTAGCCCAAAATTATTCCACAAATTTTCTAAAATAGTTAAAATATAACCCATGAACTAATCAGATTGTTGAAAATAACATAAATATCCTTAATAGTCAATGTTTAAACAATATCTTTATATTAATAAATCAAAAGACTAAACTCAGGAAAAAGAACTAAAAATTTTAAGAACATAAATTCAGATTTTTTAAGAAAATCTAACACTTATCAGAGTAAATTGGTCTAATTATATAGATATCATACTCATCTCTTTCAAATACGACTTGTCGAATTTGAAAGTATCAGACTGATCCTATCTCACATTGGATCTCGCGCTGCCATCTTACAAACACACTAGTACTTCAACACACTAGATCCCGAGTTTTCGACATCCATTTTCTCACACCACACCATCCGGTCTATTATCACCCTCCTTTTTGGCCTTTGGCGTTTTAGCTCCTACACTAAACATGTCATCTAGTTAATAAAAAACGAGAGAAAGATCATAGATCATTCTTTGTTTTTAACTTTCTAATTTTTAGTTTTTAAAAATTTTGTTTGATTTTAAATGATTAATGGTTAGCATAATATTCAAATAAATTATAAAAATAACTCAGGACATTTTTGATAATTTTTTTTTTATTTATAAAATCTAAGTATTCGAATGATTTAAGTTTAAAATCTCTACCTTTAACCCACCAATTTCTTGTGAACTGGGCTAGCACCAACTGACATATTTGGGCCTCGTTCATTTCACCGATTCGAGTTTTTAATTTCAGTTTTGTCACAATAAAAAACTCTCACAAAAAGTCACATATAACTTTTTTATTACAGTTAAAAGCTTTCACATAAAATTACATCTCAATTCGAATTAAAAATTTAAATTAAAAATTCAAATCAACGAACTCAATAAGTATTTCAGAAACTTTAACAAGTTGAATGGTTATTTTTCAACTCTTTTAAAGCTCTGTAGAATATTTTTTATAGATTTATCAAGATATATAAAGACAAGCGTGTTATTCACTTAAAAGTTAAAACTCAGGTAATTTTTTAGATTTTTATCGCTCGGAAACGAGAAATTAAATGAGAAGTTTGGCTCGCTTAACTGGCTGCGGCTCGGCTTCAGTTACCAAATTGGGCGTTAAATTTTCCTTTTGGAGATAGATAGGGATCGAATGAAAATATAATATTATTTTGTACACGCAAATGTTAGAGCGAGAGAATTTTGGCTTGGTGGCTTCGCGCTCTTCGTGAATAAGAGATCAACATCTCTTTTTTTTTTTTACTTTTTTTTTTGTTGATAAAAAGAAGAGATCAACATTGATCACGACGACAAGTGAGAAGGGCAGTGGCCTTTCTTAGCAAACACACTTTGTTTCTAAATAAATTACCAATTATGCCACTGCTGTGGGTCCCCGTTCTGTAATATTCTTTTCTTTTTTAATCAGAAAATCTCAACCGTAGATGTTCAGACTTGATGGTTGTTGATCGGGTGACAAGAAGGCAGCAGAGCACGGCTCAAACTTAGCGACCAAGATACTAAAAAGAGTTGACTGATTAAGAGAAAAGACGAAATAGAATGCAGTATTGTTTGTTTGTTTTTTTTTTTCTCATTTAATTACTCAAATCATATTACTACCATATATTTTTTCATATAACTTTAAATTTAATTTTTTATTATAATATTTTTTTATATACACAATTTAAATCATCTAATGAACTAGGAGTGTAAAAAATCACCCCGAACCCGACTAATTCGGCCTACCCGACCATACCTTACCCGAAATTATAGTGTTTTTTTCCCGGTTTAAAATTGGCCCATTTTACAATGGGCGGGTAGGTTCGTGGGCCAGGCTTTATTTACCCCATGTAACCCTTACCCGGCTGAAAAACACACTAAGTGTTAAAACAAAAAAAGAAAAAAAGAGTCAGAGCAATGAGAAAGTGTGAGAAAGAGAAAGAGAGAATGTGGATGAAATGATGCAAGAGTACTGAGTCAAAGCTTTGTATTTGGCCATGGACACTCCAGTGAAGAGCCATTCCACCACTACTTTTTTATCTTCTCAATTTAAGGTCAAAACTTCTTGCCCTAAAATCCATCCCCAAAAGTTTTGCTGAAAACTCCTTCCTTATTTATGCTTTTCCTTTTTTACACATCAACTTATTGTTTTTAGTTTTTAGTCTCTGAATCCAATTTTCTACACTTAAGTTTCTCTATACATGCTTGATTCTTCATTTTTTTTTCCCTTTAGTTTTCCCTTTTTAGGTTTTACTGGAGCCAAATTACGTATTTAATCTCAAATAAGCTTGAATGACTCTTTTCTCAGGTATTTTTATTTTGATGACGTTATTCATTACTAAGTGAGTTATTTTTTTGGTTGATATTTATTTGTCTGTCATCCGACTAATCTGAGTAACTTAAACCTACTCAAAATCACCCAAAAAATTATGAGTTTATAGACCTAAAAGAGTGCTACGGTCTAAAATTTCTCAACCTATAGTGTACAACTCAATCTAATTTTTCAACTCAACCTGCCTGAGCCTATCCGGTCGAATTATACCACTGTGATGAACACACCCTTTTATTATTATTATTATTTTAAATCTAGAGGAGTGGACCAGTCAACGGCTATGATTAAAAGGACCACTTAGCTAGAAAACTGTGGGCCCAGATGCGATGCTTTATGACTGAATGACTCATCACAATAAGAGAGTCTCCACGTGTGAAAGTGGAGTCACGGGAAATGGACCCACGCATGCAGTGGTGCCACGTCAGATGCATTTGCTTGTTTTGGGAGAATGTATTGCTTTTCCTTATTTGGTGTGGGCAAGACGTATTCAACATTCAAAAATAATAACAAAAGGTAACTCTAGTTTTGAATTACAATTTTGCTCCACGTCAACTAAAAGCAATTAAATATTAAATTTATCATATATTATATTTAATAACAAATTTACCACAAATTATAAATTTTAAAAAATTTAATACAATAAATAAAATTATATTAAAGAGTATTTATTTATACTCAAATATAAAATTTACAATTGTAATATGAATTATATTGGAGATACTCAGATTGGTGGACGTCTCATTAAAAATTAAAGGGTATTTTGCATTTCGTTAATTGAAAGCTTTTTATATTTCCTTCTACATTATGTGTCATGCTTTTTTCACTTTTGCTTATTTTTAGGATCAAATTCTCTGTATTTTTTACAATAAATAGAATTATATTAAAGAGTATTTATTTACACTCAAATATAAAATTTACATCTGTAACATGAATTGTTTTGAATATGCTCTTAGATTGGTGGGCATCGCATTGAAAATTGAAGGGTATTTTGCATTTCGTTAATTGAAAGCTTTTTATATTTCCTTCTATATTACGTGCATGTTTTTTTTTTTCACTTTTATTTATTTTTAGGACCGGATTCTCTGTACTTTTTATAATAAAATGCTCTACTTTCACTCACTACTCTTTTTGTTTCCCCTTCTAATGAGATTTTCTTTCGGGGAAGGGGGGTGAAATCTTGAGAGACAAAGCAGTAGCTCATTTTTTTTAGTATTGCATTGCTTAAATCCACATACATGTGGCAGCAGAGCAGAGTGGTCTTATCGCCAATTCATCTCGCAAATTAAAACACTCACTATCCCCACTCTATTAATATGCATATGTTGATAAAGTATGGGACATGTTTTCCCGCCACGAATTCAGAGTACTCGAGTTGCTCCACTTACCTGTTGCTTATTTTCATTATAAAATAAATAAATAAATAATCAATACAACCATACAAAACATTAAGTTAAAAATAAAAAAAAAAGTAGTTTTAGATTTTCTTATATATTAAGTAATACATTATAATCAAAATTATATATTATAGCATATTATACATAATATATTAGTTTAAAAATAGGATATAATTAAATGGGGTGGGTAAAAAGGGGAATAGGATCGGGAACTTTTAAATCCATTTTAGCCCTATGATCTCCTGACGGGTTAAAATTTTAATGCGCTTACAATCCAAATCCGCTTAAAACGAATTTTTCCTACCTTGTTAATGCAATTCCCCGCATATTAATGAGTCAACAGATAAAATTATCATCTTTAGGCATAAGCTACAACTCATGTTCAACATTTGTCTTCATTCTTTTTTCATTCTTTTCCTATAATGAACTTGACTTCAGGATGAGGTTTTTTGTTAACTAATTTCTCATTAGTTTTCGCTATAGAATTTCTCATTTTATAATACCGTAGTTGAGTGTCACATGCTACATATGTGATGAGTAATTTTGTAACTTTTATACACGTGTTAAGTTTTGATTTCGGTGTTATTAACTTCTTAATTTATTTAACAATAGACATTTTATGAGTAATTTTGTAACTTATATGTGTTAAATTTTGATTACGATGTTATTAATTTCTTAATTTATTTAACAATAGACATTTTATTTGCTTCTTGACATACAATTAACACTAACATATTTATATGGATCACTTTTAAAATAACAAGAATTACATGAGAAAAAAATTAAATAGAGATACATTTAAAAATATATATTTTAATAGAATAATCGAGGAAAAAAATATTTAAAAGAAATGCATAAAAAAAATTAAACTTTAGAAGAGCTTTTGAACAAAAATAAATATATAAAAAATAAGTTGAGATACATATAAAATAAATTACTTTAGTAGGAGCAAAGAAAGGGAAAAAATATTTTAAAATTACCTCAATATGAACAAATTAGTAAAGTTGAAAGGAGCAAGTGAGAAAAAAAGAGTTAAAAAACATGTAAGAATTTAATTATAGAAGAACCTTTGGCAAAAAGAGAACCAAAGTAGAAGTAGAGAAAGTTATTTTAATAGGAGCAAAGCATTGAAAAAACAGTATTCTAAAAAATTACGCTGTAAAAATAGAGGAATTTTTGGCCAAAAGAGAAAAAAAGATGAAAAAGAAAAATGAAATTAGACATTTTAAAATACAAAATAAGGAAAGAAAAGGAGGGATGAGGCGAAGAAAAGAAACAAAATATCAAATGACAAAAGCAATAAAGGTGAAAAAAAAGAAGAAGAAGGAAACAAACGAAACAGTGGAGGACGAAGAGGAGGAAATGAAAGCATGGATAATAGGACATCGAACTCACTATCTATTTCCCTGCTAAGTGTAAGATAAGACAAGATAAGATGTAAGATAAAGTGCATCTAATGGGTAAAACATATTTTAATGAGAACCAGTTAAATACAAAACTAATTACAGAAAAAAAAAAACGTCCCATCACAATTGCGGTGTGTTAAGAGAGAGAACAGGAATAAGTGAGAGAGAAAGAAAGTTTAGGTGTTTGCCGGAGTTCCAGGGCACGGTCTTTGGGTGCGTTGGACCTCCGTCCTGAAAATCTAATCCCTAAACTTATCTTGTCAAGGGCTTTTCTATGGTGGTAGCAGTGTTTTGTGGGGTGGCTTAATTATGCCAGATCTAACTTTGGGTGGAGGTTATAAATGGGATATTTAGGAGGCATTTTTTGTGCTTTTAACATTGAGTGGTTGAGTCCTTTTAGAGGCTCTTCTCTAGCAGCGGTAGGTTTCTTTTGACAAGGCTAGTGTCCTCTATGGAGATGGGCACCGTTGGCGCATGTGGATTTCTCATTGCGTTTTGACATCCGGCTACATCACTTGCCTCTCAAAGCCTTCTTTCTTCCCTCGTGATCCTCTCACCGTCCGCACCATCATCGAATGCTTGTGATAACAAGTGTTTGGGCTTTCTTTTGGTTTTTGGGTATGTTTTAGTTTGTAATAACGGTGTGGGGTCTGTTTGTTTTTGGTCCCATTTCCGTTTCTCACCATTTTCGATGCAAAAAACGGAAAATGGGAACCAAAAAACGTTTTCTCCATAACAAAAATGAAAAGTTTGTCGTTTTGCGGAATAAATTGAAAACAGGGAAAAAGCCGTTTTCATTTTTCCCCCTTTCATTTTCGGTTTCTCTCTTTTTTGTTTCTTCTTCTTCATCCTTCCTTGATCATCCTCCCCGCGAAGCTCTTCCGATTTGTCTTCCCTTCAATGGTTCTTCCTCCTTCCTTCCGTTCTTCAAATAGAGATTTTCTTCTCGGCCGAGCCCCGAGTTCCTCTTGCACAAGAGTCGCGCCCGCTTGCTTCTCACCGAGCACCGCCGTTGAGAGCGCCTTGTTTTTCTCAATAGAATTTGTTTTTTTTTCTTTTTCTTTTCCGTTGTCTCGCCGTCCCTTTTTCCCACAGAGAATACCGTATTGCTTATGTCCCCGAGAATTGGAGATTAGTTTCGATGACTTTAATCTATCGATTGTTTTGGTCTTTTTAATGAGCTTTAGTCATGCTCGATTTTCATGTGTCGATCAGGCTTTTCCTCATTGAGTGTCGAAATCAAAATGATTTGCCCTTATGCTATCATTGCTTTACTAGTGGATTTGCTTTACTTAGTGGAATTCCAGTGACGGGTTTGGTGGAATTTAGACGTAGCACGAGGGAGTTTAAGGCATTAATTGAAACAACAAGATTTGGTTGGGATTCGGGACTAACATCACAAATTAAAAAAAGAAGTTGAGATTCATATGTGGTGGTAAGTTTTGATGTTCTTAACATCTTATGTTATATGATAGAGTTGAATTGGTGTTTGGTTTGCAATTAGTATTTACTCTTCTTTTCTTTATAATGTCAAACATCCCGAAAAAATACAAGAAAGGGGTTTACAAAACTTTGTACAACTTTCCTAGATTTTTTTTGGGGACTATTGTTAGAAAATGAATGCACATACCTTGCACAATGTTTTGAATGCGGCGAAAAGGGCGCACATTTGTTGAAAAACTAAAGTCCGGGAAACTGGTCTTAAGGTCCTACTAATGAATGTAAGAAGGGCAAGAACATCGGTATCTAAAAAGAGTTCTACCATACGTAGTGAGACGTTTGTTCAAAAGGTTGATTTGTTTCAACAATTTTTAGTCGATAGGCAAGCCCATACTATGGCATTAGTTGAGGCTCAAAAAGAGGATCCAACTACAACTATTGAAGCCTGTATGGATTTGCTAAATGGGTATGAATGCGTTATAATAAGGCAAAAAAGAAAAAGGATGTTTGTGAAAATGCCCGCTCATCGGCATCTTTCATGGATTCAAGCCTAGTGGAATGATTAAATTTGTTTCCTCTTGGATAAAGTTTGTTGAGCATTTAAAACATAAACTTGTGTTTGTTAGACTTTTTATTGGTTTTTAGTTAGATTGAATTTTGGCGAATTAAAATGTTAATGGATGTTTGATTAGTTTCAATCTTGTTCATTTTTAGGTTAATATGGATTCGAAATAGTGAGATTGATGTCGAGTCGTAGACTTTCTCCAAATCGATGATGATGAACAACCATAACATTATATCAATTATTGATGTCGGTTGGAAACAAAACTAGGGCAACCTGTTTACACGGACATCCTGAAAATTTGTTTGAAATGTGTCGATGCATCGAGACACATTCAAAATTGTTCGAATCCGCAAAATAAAAACTCTAATGATGTTCTTAATTCCTTACAAGATAGATTTTATCATTCTAGAGTAGATTTTGAAATATGTTTACCACTTTGTTTTGCGTTAAATTATGTTATAAAACTTATGAACATTGTCCCCCGTAGATTCAACAAGTAAAAGTAAGTACATGTCATGGTTTAAGGTGGTATACTACTAATATGACAAATAATTTTAAATTAATTGTAACTTGCCTTATGTCTTTTAATAGGATTGTATTGGTGCACTAGACGGTACACACTTGATGGTTGTCTCACCGCACATCAATGGGATATGTTGCCTAGAAAACATTCGTGTACTCAAAATACAATGGTACCGTTTTTGATATGCTATTCACTTATTCAATTGGGAAGGATTACTCTTTAACTAAGATTTTAAAAAACAAAATGACCCATTCGAAACCAAAAAAAAAAAAAAAAAAAATTCCTAAAAAACAAAACAAAAGGCTTTTTGGCACCATTTCATTATTCAACAGTTTAGAAACAAGTTTTTTTTTGTTAATTCCTCAAAAATTGCATGACTTGAAAAAGGTTTAAAATTTTTAAGTATGACCAATTATTGGATGCCAAGACAAAATATTATACCAAAGCTTGTTGTGTGATCCATTTAATTAAGATGCACGCACAAGATGATCCTCTATTTAGGCAATATGAGGTCGAAAACTGCCCGTAGAAGATATTAAGGGAGAGGGAGAACAAGAAGGGCAATCAGAACAACAACATGGTATGGATGCACAAGAAGCGTAAAATTCCGAAATGGATGGTCGGCAACAACGTAATTACATGGTTGATTTTAGGGATCATCTAGCTAATCAAATGTGGGATTCAGTACTAATTTCCATATTTTATTAATTATTTTATTAATTATTAGTGTTTTTATTTAGGATTCAATTATTATTTATTTAATAAATTAAATACCTATTACATGTTTTCAAAAATGAAACCAAACGCATTTTCAGTTTTTTTTTTTTTAAACTGAAATCAATCTTTAAATAAAACTACCAAACGCATTTTTAGAAATAATTCAAAAATGAAAATGAAAACGTTTTCATTTTCATTTTCGTACAGAAAACAAAAACGTTTTGGAACCGATTCCAAACGCACCCATTTGTTTTCTCCATACTTTAAATGTTGTTTTGTAATATCAGAAGTAGTTTTCCCACCTTCTGGCTTGGTTTGTGTGTCTCATCCATTCAAGGTGTTTCTCGATGGTGTGGGAGTTAATGTCTGGCTAGAAGTTTCTCTGTACCGTATTGCTTATGTCCCTAAGAATTGGAGATTACTTTTGATTGACTGGTTTAATCTATCGATTGTTTTGGTTTTTTTTTTAATGAGCTTTGGTCATGCTCGATTTTCATGTGTCGATCGGGCTTTTCCCATTGAGTGTCGAAATTCATATTTGCCCTTATGCTATCATTGCTTTACTAGTGGATCTAGTCGTTTGGGTCAAATTCCATTGCATTTGGGGTCATGTGCAACTTTATTTTGAATTTGTAATTCGTTCCTTGTGGTAATGAAATTTTTCCTTTATAAAAAAAAAAAAAAAAAAAAAAAAAAAAAAAAAATTACAAAAACATATGGCAAGAAAATGATGCTTAGGTAGGGGCACATTTGTTGAAAAAATAAATTAGTGGAGCAACTGGGAAAACAATGAATGTAAGAAGACCGTATCTAAAAAAATATTTTATGAGTTGTAAAAGTTATTCATGTATGAAGTTTTTAGAGAGGGAAAAAAAAGATGAATAAAAAAAAAAGTTTGAAGCACTACAAGACAAAATAATTTAGATAAAATAAATGGACAAAATTATTTAGATAAAATAAATGGAATAATATAAAAGGATATCTCGAAATAGATAGATAATAGATAATAGACAGAATTATTTAATTATGTTGATATTATGTTTTGTGGTTACAAGTTATGAAATAAAAAGTTAATTCCTTGGGATTCACTAGTAAAGATGTTTAAGAAATTAATTTTAGGACATTTTTAATCTAAGTAAAAGTAGTACATCCAATTATTTTGGTATTGTCCAAATCTTGTGTTGCCTTCTAAGTTAGGGTTAATGTTAAAAATGGGTATGTTGCTACAAGACAAACTTCTGATTCCATTGCCTACTCTTCTAATTAAAAAACAAAAAAACAAAAAACCAAAAAAAAAAAAAAAAAAAAAAAAACAAAAAGCAAAACAAAACAAAAGTGACTCATTTTTCTTTTTTTCTTTTTTTGTAATTTTAAAAGTGACTAAAAAATGTGTCTTGGAATTAGTTCATATGCAATTTTCGATTCGATAGGAAAATTCATCAATCTTATCATAATCGTCACGTGTACCAAATTTTAGGATTAATATGCAAACTTCCGAAGTTAAGTTCTTTAGCAGTACTACCCTTTTTTATGGCTTGTAATTCTTGCGCACATTAGAGTTTCTTGATCAATGCTAATTACTATCCTAACTTTATCTAACTACAATTGATGAAACCATCTTGAATAGATTAGTTGACCTTATCCACCGCTATAAAAATGAAATAATTTTTCTTTTTGAATGCCCTTAGAGGCTCGAACATTGAACTCATCCTCGGATACTCCAAAGCAACCCCTCAAATGCAAATTCCATGGCTAAGAAACATGTTGTAATTCTGGCAAAAAGTACTCGTAGAGCAAGGAAGGAAGAACATGAAGGCAACTAAATCGTATTGAAGTCTCAACATCTATAATTAGTATTTCTAGCGTCGAAGGTGATCTCTGAGGTTAGCATTTTGTAGTCTTTGCATCGTGAATACTGAACTGAGTATATATATGGATGTCTCTCTGTTTTGGCATATATAGCTCTTTCTTTGCACGTGATTCTGGAGAATTCTACCATGTAAATGCTAATGACACTTTAAGCATCATTTAAAAGAACTAAAATATGTTAAGTAGGAAAATGATTTGTAATTAACAAGGTCAAAATTCTTTCAAATTTAACAGAAAATTAGATTATTCTTCGTATCCTATAAGTGTGCCAAAAGTACATCCAAATATGACACCAAGAGTTTTTTCAAAGACATTTACTCTCAAATGGCACAAAACAAATCACTTTGACATTTATAGCACATGAATGTACTTTGTCCATCACGCTTTAATGAACAGCACTAGTGCTTCATCACTCCACATGCACAATGCAGTAAATCCTCTCCGTCGTCTCCATTTGCTTTACATGACACAATTTTATATATTATGAGCTCCCATAGTCTTACACTTTTCCCAAGATGGACAAAATGTTATTGATACATTTGGAAAATAGAAACACATTTAAACTATCGCACCAACATTTAGTGTTTGAAGGCTTCTCCACCTCTTAAGAAGGAAAATAACAGAATTAGGATAATAACAATGATAAGAGTGACAAATTGAGCTAATATTTATAACTTATAGAAGACAGAGAAAGTTCAAAACTGATGTGGGACTCAGATAAAGAGCCAATAATTCACCGTGTTCATGTTCTTCAGGAGACAACACTTTGCAATGATTGAATTAAGTCCTCTCCAAATATAACCACACTTTGGAAATCGGCCACTTTGAACTGCTTCAATTAAAATGATTCAGAAGGACAAATTTCACGGTCAGTTAATGAATCTCTTGAAGATATATAATTGTAGTTAAACAATGAGCAAAGCAACTTAGTACTCCATTTCATCAATAAGAGCTTAAACTTGTCATTTTAATAATCCCAAATTAAAAATATTTGTAAGTTTTTATAATTTTAGAATCTTACTTTTGTTTTGGGTGTATATAATGGAATTTCTTTTGTTATCTCTATATGTAGACACAAGCCATAAGCCGAACCACATAATCCTCCACTTTAATTTTATTTTTACATTGAACCACACGTCTACAAGTGCTTCCGGTTACAAGAGATTTTAAAGGAACTAAGGTCTCGTTTATTTTACCGATTTGAGTTTTCAGTTTTAGATTTTTACAGTAAAAAATTCTCAAAAAATGTCACATCTAACTTTTTTTATTATAGTGAAAAACTCTCAGAAAATATCACATCTCAACTCAAATTGAAAATTTAAATTCGTAAAGTGAACGAAACCTAAGATGAACTAATGAAGTACATTGTTCAAGTTAATCAAGGCTTCAATTTCACTTTTGGATGTCAATCATAATATTGAGATTCGGGCCAGCAACTTTAAGGATTTTTTCGTTCACCTGTCGTGTATCAAAAAACTAGTTATTCAAAGTCACACCAATACTTATGTTGGAAATTAATCTAACACCAATCTTAGAAAATCGAATCAAACAAGAAAATTTCAGAACCAAGAACTCGAGAATTTGATATGGGAGTTCGGCCAAAAATGCCTACGTCTCCGCAAACTCTCCAGAGAAATTCGATTTGCACTAATCGATTAACAATTCAATTACAACAGAAATTGCAAAAGGAGAAATTTCCAGAAACCTAACCTCTTTCCCGAGAAACCCAAGCAAGGAAATTAACCTCTCCTCTTTCTCTTTCTCTCTCTCTCTTTCTCACTCTAAAACTCGTTTCTCTCTCTAAGGCTTTTTCTGTTACAACTCTTGCTCCTTTCGATCTTTAATTCACTAGATCAGAATTCTGTTACAACTGTTAATTACACTCCAAGCTTATATATATAATCAGCTTAGGGTTGAACAAAGATGACCATTAGAGGCAGTCCAATCAAAACAATCAAGTTGTATTAAGAATCCACGTCAGCCATCTCTTCTTGATTAAATTCAGATGCCGCCGTTTCCTTTAGAACAGCTTTAAACGACTTGTCGCTCCTTTTATCTTCAACCCTGTAGCACTTATTTTCAGAAATAATCCCAAGCATAATTTTGCTTTCTAAATTATATGTGAATTGACACAACAACTGTTGGGTTTCCGCCCCATTTGTGGGCTGGAGCCAATAATGGGCCTTAAGCCCAAATGCCAACAAAAAAATGAATGGCATGCTGCTCACGTGGGCAGCACACCAGAAAAAAGAGAAAAAAAAGAAGAAGTAGATTCAGCAGAAAGAGGGCAGCCGAGAAAAATCAGAGAAAGAAAAGGAGAGAGAGAGAGAGAAAATGGGTAGGGTTTTGGTGCTTATGTAAGACGTTTGGGTGGTGAAATATTGTCGATTTCAGCTCAAATTTGACGTGAAGAATCCTTATGGCGAGCTCTTTCAATCTACTGGATTTGATTTCTCATTTAGCCTCTCTTTAGTACTCTTTTGAGTACTCTTATTTTGGTGAGACCTAAACCTTTCTTTGGTATTATTGTTGTTATTCATCTTTGATGACGATGTCTATATTGTTGGTGAACCAAGAATAGTGTTTTTTAATGATATTATTGTTGTGAGCATCTAGTTTGATTCTAGAGAGAAACTTGTAATCTCATTGTTAATATAATGGAAGAAATTTAATTGGCCTAAGAGTCCCGTGGTTTTTACTCTCAATTTGAGAGGTTTTTCATGTTAAAAGTTAGTGTTTCATTTGTGGTTACTTATTTTGATTACTTGGTACATTGGTTGTTTGGCTTTGTTGACATTTTGTTTGAGATCCTATTTTAGCACACAAAAAGGAAAAGTCTTATTCCACAATTGTTAGTGTTAGTTTTCCCAACAAACTGGTATCATAGCCTTTGGTTGGCTAGAAGTTAATTCTTGTGTGTTGAAATGGAAGAACAAATTCATATGGGATGATGAAATTAACCTCATCGAATTATTCCATTTGGAAGCGCAAAATACAAGATTTGCTTATTGTTAAAGATTTGTATGGGCCCGTTATGGGCAAGTCAAAGCTAGAAAAATAAGTAATGATGATTGGGAAACATTACACATGAAAACTGCTGCTACGATTAGGCAATGGGTTGATATTAATATTTTTAATCACATTTCTGAAGAAATGAAAGTCGATGTACTTTGAAAGAAATTAAAGGCTATGTATGAGAGGAATACCTCTAGAAAAAAAGCCTCAATCATTAGAAGACTTGTGAATTTGAAGTACAAAGATGGAAAACGTATGACTGAGCATACTAGTGATTTCTAAGGCTTGGTGAACCAATTGGCCACAATGAAAATGCCTCTTGAAGATGAGTTGCAGGCATTGTTACTTTTTAGCTCCTTGATTGACAGTTGGGAAACGTTAGTGGCATCACTAAGCACTTCAGCGCTTGGAGGAAAGCTAACCATGGAGATGGTTAAAGAAAATTTGTTGAGTGAAGAAGCTAGAAGAAAGGAAAATGGTGAATCTTCTTCTAAGGTACTTGTTTCTGAAAAACAAGAAAGATATGGAAGAAGTAAAAGTAGGCATCCTCAGGGTCATGGTAAAAAGGATACATTTAGGGGAAAATCTAAAAACCGAAAAAATGTCAAGTGTTATCACTGCAACAAGATGGGTCATATGAAGAAAGAATGCATAATTTGGAAAAGAGAACAGGGTGAAGGAAATGAAGATGAGAAAGAGACTAATACAGTAGCCGCCGAAGGTGATGCTACCATCATTTGTGATGATAGTTGTGTTAGTCTTGTGTGTCAGGAAAGTGATTGGGTGATTGATTCTGGCGCCTCATTTCATGTTACTCCTCATAGTGATTTCTTCACTTCTTACTCTACCGGTGATTTTGGCAATGTCAAAATGAAAAACAATGGTGCCTCTAAAATTGTGGGCATTGAAGATATTTGCTTGGAAACTAATCTTGAAAGCAAGTTGGTACTCAAGGATGTTAGGCATGTTCCGGATATTCGCCTAAACTTGATCTCCACAGGCAGACTTGATGATGAGGGTTTTACTAGTTATTTTGGTGAAAGTAAGTGGAAGCTCACCAAAGGTTCTCTAGTGGTTGCAAGAGGAAAGAAAATAAATACACTCTATGTCATGCAAGCTAAGCTTTACAAAGGAGAGATAAATGTTGTTCAGAAGGGTGCAAACATTGATCTATGGCACAAGAGGCTTGGCCACGTCAGTGAGAAAGGACTACAACTTCTTGCTAGAAAGCGATTCCTGCCTAGTTTGCAAGGTATGCTTCTTAAAACTTGTGTTTATTGTTTAGCTGGAAAAATACATAGAGTTGCATTTCATTCACACCCTCCATCTAGAAGATCAAATATTCTTGATTTGATTCATACTGATGTTTGTTCTATGCAAGCTAAAACTCTTAAGGTGCACTCTACTTTGTAACCTTCATCGATGACCATTCAAGAAAGGTTTGGGCTACTGCTTTGAAAACTAAAGACCAGGTGCTTGATGTCTTTAAAGAATTTCATGCCAAGATTCTTTCACAGGAAAACAGTTGAAATCAGTTCGCATTGATAATGGTGGTGAGTATAGGGGAACGTTTGAGAATTACTACACCTCAGCTTAATGGTGTAGCGGAGAGAATGAACAAAACAATTAAAGAAAGAATCAGGTGCATGCTCTCTCATGCAAAGCTTCCTAAGTCCTTTTGGGGGGAGGCCATGAGAACCGTAGTCGATTTGATTAATCTTTCTCCAGTAGCTGCCTTGGATGGTGATGTTCCAAATAGAGTTTGGAATGGGAAAGATGTCTCTTATGATTACTTGAGAGTTTTTGGCTGCAAGGCGTTCGTTCATATTCCTAAAGATGAGAGATCCAAGCTTGATGATAAGGCAAAACCATGTATTTTCTTAGGCCATGGCCACTAGGAGTTTGGGTACAAATTATGGGATCCAGTGAATAAGAAAATTTTCAGAAGTAGAGATGTTGTCTTCCTTGAAGACTAAGTGATTGATTATGGTAACAAGAGTGAAATGCCCTGTTCCTCTACTGAAATTCCTGTCAATTTGGATCCAATTTCTCCACTTGTAGAGAATACTGATCAAGGGAGATATGTCCAAGAAGATGGTGGTGATGCTGTTAATGATGAAGCCCCTCCAATTGATGATGTAGAGCCAGTTGAACAAGTTGAACAAGCATTGCTAGCACCACTAGTTGAGCCTCAGGTGAGAAGATCTATAAGATAGCGTCATCCGCCTAGTCGATACACTACTAATGAGTATGTGATGCTCACTGATGGGGGAGAGCCAGAAACTTACCAAGAAGCTGTTTCATATGAGAAGAAGCAAGAGTGGTTTAAAGCCATGCAAGAAGAGATGAGATCCTTGTGTGAGAACCACACTTATGACTTGGTGAAGTTACCTAAAGGCAAGAAAGCACTCAAGAACAAGTGGTTTATAGGTTGAAAATTGAGAACAATAGCTCACAACTAAGGTATAAGGCGAGGTTAGTTGTCAAGGGGTTTGGTAAGAAGAAAGGTGTCGACTTTGAAGAAATATTTTCACCTGTTGTGAAGATGTCATCCATCAGAGTTATTCTTGGTCTAACTGCTCGCTTGAATTTAGAGGTAGAGCAACTTGATGTGAAAACTGCATTCCTTCACGGTGACTTAGAAGAGAAAATTTTTTTGGAGCAACCAGAAGGGTTCAAAGTTAAAGGAAAAGAGCATCTTGTGTGCAAGTTGAGGAAGAGCTTGTATGGGCTCAAACAAGCACTAAAGCAGTGGTACAAAAAGTTTGACTCTTTCATGATGAGTCATGGGTACACTAGGACTTCATCTAACCATTGTGTGTTAATTAAGAAACACTCCAGTGATGATTTCTGTTGGGAATAGTGTCCTGAAAGCATGAGATGTAAAAGGATATTTATTATTTATTTAATAAAATAGTTTATTCATCATTTTATGTGCATATATTTATGAATATTTTATGAATATCAAATAAAATTCCTTGATTATTTATGTAACCTTAAACATGGTATATAAGTGTTATATACAAGAGGATAATGTTTAAGGATAATAATCAAAAAAGTAATGTTCATAATGAATTTAATTAAAGTTTGGAATCTTTAATTAAAACATTATTAATACATGTCATTCCCATTTAGAATGGAACGGTGTTATCCGTGACCGTTAATATGGCGAGATATTGAATGAGTGTATTTCGTGATAATGAGATTATGTGGAACATGGACGCACATTGATATGAATTTCTAATAATTTCCGTTAAGCATAGAAATTCTAATTGAGTCTACCGATGGTCATATGTAGAATGATCTTAATCCGAGTTCTTAACAAACTCCTATTTATGGATTTATGTCTTTTGATTTACTCGTGCGGATTCAAACCCTGAATCCTATTCCTTGTATTTTGGAGACATAATGAAATAGGTAGAAGAATGTTATTATAAGATGGAATCCATTCCTTCTTGAGAGAGAAGCGATAAATAATTCTCTTGAGTGTTGATTCGGTACTTGGATTAGTAAGAGCGCTCGGTTCATGAATGTGTTTTATGAATCACTATCCATTAGAGAATCAATGGTACTCAAGGATAAAGATGTAATTAGAGAGGTTAACGGATTCTACCCCGACTCTAATTATGAATTATTTATGGAGGATCGATCTATATGCAATGACTATATCAAATGGACACTTCACGGTTTAGAAGTAATTAATGTCTATAATTCCGAGATAATTCCAAGTTTATAGTGGAGTAACTATTGGAATTAATAGAATTAATTAATTAATTAAAGTGTTTAATTAATTATTAATTTTATTGAGCTCGTAATTATAGGTCCATTAGTCCCCGGGTCCTTGTAATTCTACCGGACACAAAGGGCAAAATGGGAATTTTAGAATTACGAATTCTAAAATTAAATACTCAAGAATAATTAATTGAGAATTAATTATTATTTAAATAATGAGATTATTTAAATTTGAATTTGAACATATTTAGATTTATCCATTTAAACTTATTTGATAAGTTGTTCAATTTAGAATTCAAATTAATTTAAGTTTGACTTAAATTCGAATTTGAATCTGAATTAAAATTGAACTACTGGATAATGGATAAAATGTCTTCCTTCCTTATCTTATTTAGGTGCCACACATCAAAAGGATAAGGGGAAGGGATTTTTGTTCTAAAATTCAAAATTGGAGATAAGGATTTGATCCTATTTTAAAGTTTGACTTCTTCTCTTTAAATATGAGATAAATGGAAAATTGTAGGACAATTTTTGACATATTTTCAGCCCTAGAGAAAGTGTGTGGCCGGAATTCTCATATAGCAAAAAAAGAGAGTGAAAATTTTTCTCTCCAAAAATTCCACATCGTGCATGCGTTGGTGTTTGTGGAAATTCGAGTGTTTTAGAAACCGTTTTGTCTCACGTGTGCCCACACACACGCTCACGGAATCAAGGAATTGACGTGGAAGACTTTGGTGTTCTAAACACAAAAGCTTGGAGCTAGGACTGTTCGAGGTCAAAGAAAATCAAGATATCATCCGAGTCGGCTACAAGGTATTTTTTCGGTTGATCCTTGAATCTTATAAATTAATGAGATTAATTTATTGGTGCATAAATTAATATAATCTATAGAGTATCTCAAAAGTTTTATGAAAATTTTTGTTATACACGATCCGCCTTTCCGCTAAGTTTCCGCCGAAAATTCGATTCGCAACCAACAATTGGTATCGGAGCGGTCTATAGATTTATATTAATTTATGCTTCGATTATTTGATAATTGAATATGTATGTATGTGATGAGTAGGCACTTGCATTTATGGATGTTTATTTTTATTCATGATGATGAATGTATGGATGATGGATTTGGTCGTTAATTATATGGTTCTATGGATCGGTTATATCATTCGTTAATAAAATTATTTGTAATTTAATTCGGGATTAGAATTATTGTAATTCTAAATTTGGGTAGAATTAGGGTTTAAGATTTTGAATCAACAAGGAGGCCTTGAAGATCATATTTGAAGCCTTCAAAAAGCCCAGAAAACCGCCCAAAAAAATTAGAGAAAGAGAAAAGGGTAGGGTTTTGGTGTTTGTGCAAGATGTTTGGGTGGCAAAACATTGTCGGGCGGCCCAAGTTTTTGATCCAAATTTGAAGGAAGGTGAAGTCCAACCCGAGACAAAGAATGAAGCCAAGAATGAAGAATTCAAGAATCAAGTCCCGTTGATTTAACTCATTTATTGTAATTATTTATTTATTCGATTCGATTGAGTTGTAATTTATTTTTCCATGAGACCCGGTAAATCCATCTCAATAGTTGATTGCATATATTTATATTTTATGTTGATAATTATATATTATATATGTCCATGCATATAACATGCCATGTAGATATAATGTGCCTACTCATATGTTTTTTAACATTGATGATATTATTGTTGTTATTATTTATTTTATTTATTATAAAAGGGTTTTAGAAAAATAAAATAAAATAAGAACCATGTTTGATTTAATATGATTAAATTGATTTAAGTTGCAAAATTGATTTGCAAAATAATGTTACATGTGAAATTGAATTTAAAAGTTAAATTTTTGAATTTCACATATCCGAAAAATAAATTGTTTATTTTTTCGATTTGAAAATCATGAGATGTTTTTCAAACAAAATACATGTTTGCAAAATAATGAGTGGGAGAGGGTTGTTGACAATACGACCCATTTTGTTTCATTAGTTCAACACCGTGAGATTTTAGCGGCACACCGATTCCCGCACTCCCTACGGAAAGTGTTCTTTTCGGATCAATAACAAGGTTGACTTCCTAGCGATAGGATTCAAGGATGTATTTCCAACCTACCCTACGGCACTTTAAGTCCAAGAATCTAAATGATGGGTTACACTCATGGAGATATAATCAAATTGTTGATTATATTTTTTTTTTCAAAATTAATTAGTTGATAAATATGAAAATATGAGATATTTTGATTATATTTATTAATTGAAAAGGTCTCGGTTCAATTTGCGATATTTTGACCTACCCTACGGCCACTATATTATTCGTAAATTGAATTATCAACCCAAAAATTAAAACATGATTTATGTATTTTCATGTGCATCATGCATCATATTTAATTGTGCCAAAATTAACATGCCTTGATATTCATGCACATAAATTGATTAGATGAATATTCTATTTATTCCCAAAGAATATGTCGAATCCCATTATCACACTACTAGCGATTTTTAGACGGTGATAATTATGCTAAGTGGAAAAGTAACAATGAACATACTATTGGTCTCATTCTAGAGACTATAAGTTTGTCCTAGCGGAGGAATGTCCTCCTGAACCCGCATGAATCTGCATCCAAAACCGCAAGGGAGCCTTTTGATCGCTGGATCAAGGCCAACAATAAAGCAAAAGTGCTTTATCTTTGGCCCGACATGAGCGATAATTATAATTAGATGGAGAATAAGATAATGGAGTCTCTAGATATGTTAATAAAAAGGCTCGTTTGGATAATAATGAACGACAAGATGAAGAAAGGTTCTTCATCAATAACATGATTGATCACCTCCACGATAGCTCAATGGTAAAATCGATGAAGCCACCCAAGTTGGCATCATCTTGGAAAGCTCGTCCTCGACTTTCATGAGTTCGTAAACAACTTTGTTATGAACAATAAAAAGTGCAATCTCATCAACTCATGAATGACCTAAAACTTGAATCCACCAACAAAAGAAGGGAGGAGAAGCAAATGTTGAATTGCGATTTAGTTAATTAATTAAATAAAAGGAAAAACCATTAACCAGGGAAGAGGAAAGAAGGGAAAGAACAAGAGACCCAAGAAAGCAAAGGGCCCCATCCAGAAACCCAAAGGAAAGTGTTTCCACCGCAATGGCGAAAACACCGGAGAGAAACATAAGTATCTCGAGGATAAAAGAAAAAGGAACAAGGTAAATCAGATTTACTAGTCCTTGAAACATGTTTAGTAGAGGGTGATACCTCAGCATAATTGATTAAGCGACTAATCATGTTTGTTTCTCTTTGCAATTAGTTTAGTTCTTACAATGAGCTAGCCGATGGGGACTACACGATGAAAGTAGGAAATGGATCAAGAGTTTCGCGAAAGCGATAATTTAGACTTGATTTAGGGAAAATAAATTTTTAGTTTTGAACGATGTTTATTTTATTCCGGACATTCGCATAATTTGATTTACGTGGCCAAATTATTTGAACAATTATTTAAAGTTTATTTTGATAATGAATTTGTTCATATTTCTAAATGGTTTAAATATTTGTTCGGACGTCTTTGATGGTTTATATTGTATAAAACCAATACCTAACTCATTATTGTTATTTAGTTGCCGAACCTAAGAATAAAAAGCAAAAAGATTTCTCACGAAAATAACACATATTTAACCTTAGACTTGGTCACATTAACCTAAATAGGATTGAAATAAAGGATGGTCCTTTGCGTGAGCTAAAAGTTGGCGAGCTTCGATATTAATTTGTTTGGAAGGTAAGATGACCAAGAGACCTTAAAAAAGGGAGTAAGAGCTAGTAACCCCTAATTAACATTCAGATGTATGTGGACCGTTAAACGTCCAATAGAGGAGGTTAAATATTACGTACCTTCATTTATTCGAGATATGGTTATGTTTATATGCAATGTAAATAAACTTTTGGAAAGTTTAGAGAATTCCGATTGAAAAACATTAGTAAACCAATCAAGACACTTATTCGAAATACCGGACCAAGAGTTTTTTCTTGATTGAAGAAGGTGTGGTATCACAATTGATCGCATTAACACCAAATGAAAACCGAAAAGCTCGACATGATAAGATCAATGTTGAGTTATTCTTCATTTTTACTTTTTTTGGGGTTATGCCCTAAAAACCGATATGTATATTCTCATCTAGTTCCATCTAAATCTATACCTTTTTGTTTGTGGAATGGTCAAAAACCTAGTTTGAGACAAATTCGATATTCCAGACACGTTTTTCAAAAGACCGGGAAGTTGGAACCAAGGTCGGAAAAATCTTTTTGGGATAAAAGGGACAAGAGGAGGATTGTTTTATAAACATCAAAAGGTGTTTGTATCGAGAAATGCCACATTTGAACTATTTCATTTCAAGCCCGAGATAGTCCTAAAGAGTTACTTTCATTGGACCAAATCGAAAGAGTTGTCAGACCACTTTACCACGGTTCCTAATTTATTATTTCTGTAGTGGGAGGGTAAAGCTACGTGATACCGGGAAGCCCAAATCGTCACATGATGGAGGAGGATCCATCGACCTTTAAGGATGCTTTGGATGATTCTCGATAAGGAAGAATGGCAATGAAACTCGATGGAGTTTGCAATTAACTCACCGGCAACTTGTAGATCTACCCGAAGGGTAAAACCCATTGGATGCAACTTCAAGAGAAAGAGAGGAGCGATGGAAAAGTAGAGACTTTTAAAGCAAGGCTAGTGGCTATTTATTAAAAGGAGGGAGTTGACTATGAGGAAACTTTCTTCCCATCATAGTGGGCCAGAGTCCATCCATCTAGTGTTATTCACAAAGATATTTTGACTATGAGATATGGCTGGAGAAGATGCTCTTTTCCGAATGGCTATCTTGATGAAACCATCTATATGGATCAGCCGCAGGGTTACATAGTGGAAGGCCAGGTGTTTTAAAGTGATAGGACCGCAATCGTCCATTTATGGAGGAAAGATAGGGTTCTAGATCATGGAACATCGAAGTTTGATGAGGCAGAAAGTCTTATGGATTTGATCAAAACATTGATGAACCATGCGCCTACAAGTATAAGAAAGAAGAGAAAGTGGTCTTCTTAATTCTTTATGGATGACATCCTACTCATAGGGAATGATGTGGGAATGATGATGTATATAAAGGAGTGGTTAGATAATTCCAAATGAAAGATTTAGGAGAGGCAAGCTATGTTCTTGGGATCAAGATTATTCGAGATCGCAAAAAAAAAGTTTTAGCGTTATCACAAGCATCTTATATAGACAAAGTGTTGTCTAGGTATTGATGCAAAACTCCAAGAAAGGGAATTTGCCTTCTAGGCATGGTATTCATCTTTCTAAGGACAATGTCCAAAGACCCCGCAAGAAGAAGATATGAGAAGGTATCCCTTGACGCATCAATTTGTAGGAAGCCTTTTGTATGCCATGTTGTGTACAAGACCGAGCTATATCGCTATGCTAAGCAAGGGGTAGTCGAGTCTGAAAAAATACCCAGGATTAGATCATTGGGTTGCTGAAGTGTATTCTCAAGTATCTTAAGAACGAGAAACTTTATGTTAGTATATTCCGGAAAGATCTGTCTTAACACTTATCTATTAGTTTGTTTCAATCGATAGAATAGTTGTCAATTGGATATGAAAAATGGAGGAGCCGTGGTATGAAAGTATAAAGTAAAGTCTTATTTTCCATCAGCATCATGTCCATATTTGCGACTTGTGAAGTATTCTTTGAAGTACATGGCTCGGAAGTTCTTAACCGTTTATTTTCGTTATAAGCCAATGCATTTCATTGTCAACAAGGAACTCCCAATGAACCTAGAGAACTAAAACATATAAAAGGAAATATCACCGATAGATCATTGTGGATTAAGTTTGGGACGTTTAAAAACCTTAAGGCTCAAAGACATTGCCATTGAACATTTTTGATCGGCACTTAGATGGATTTGGGATTAGAGACATGACACACCCCGCTTTAGGACAAGTGGGAGATTGTTGGGAATAGTGTCCCTGAAAGCATGAGATGTAAAAGGATATTTATTATTTATTTAATAAAATAGTTTATTCATCATTTTATGTGCATATATTTATGAATATTTTATGAATATCAAATAAAATTCCTTGATTATTTATGTAACCTTAAACATGGTATATAAGTGTTATATACAAGAGGATAATGTTTAAGGATAATAATCAAAAGAAATCGTTTCATAATGAATTTAATTAAAGTTTGGAATCTTTAATTAAAACATTATTAATACATGTCATTCCCATTTAGAATGGAACGGTGTTATCCGCACTTTTAATATGGCGAGATATTGAATGAGTGTATTTCGCATAATGAGATTATGTGGAACATGGACCTTCCAACACAATATGAATTTCTAATAATTTCCGTTAAGCATAGAAATTCTAATTGAGTCTACCGATGGTCATATGTAGAATGATCTTAATCCCGAGTTCTTAACAAACTCCTATTTATGGATTTATGTCTTTTGATTTACTCGGCACGGATTAAAAAACCCTGAATCCTATTCCTTGTATTTTGGAGACATAATGAAATAGGTAGTTTGTTATTATTGGAATCCATTCCTTCTTGAGAGAGAAGCTGATAAATAATTCTCTTGAGTGTTGATTCGGTACTTGGATTAGTAAGAGCGCTCCGGTTCATGAATGTGTTTTATGAATCACTATCCATTAGAGAATCAATGGTACTCAAGGATAAAGATGTAATTAGAGGGTTAGCCCTAACTCTAATTATGAATTATTTATGGAGGATCGATCTATATGCAATGACTATATCAAATGGACACTTCACAGTTTAGAACAATTAATGTCTATAATTCCGAGAGTTTTCCAAGTTTATAGTGGAGTAACTATTGAATTAATAGAATTAATTAATTAATTAAAGTGTTTAATTAATTATTAATTTTATTGGAGCTCTAATTATAGGTCCATTAGTCCCCGTCGTCGTCCTTGTAATTCTACCGACACAAAGGGCAAAATGGGAATTTTAGAATTACGGAATTCTAAAATTAAATACTCAAGAATAATTAATTGAGAATTAATTATTATTTAAATAATGAGATTATTTAAATTTGAATTTGAACATATTTAGATTTATCCATTTAAACTTATTTGATAAGTTGTTCAATTTAGAATTCAAATTAATTTAAGTTTGACTTAAATTCAATTTGAATCAATTAAAATTGAACTGTTGGATAATGGATAAAATATCTTCCTTCCTTATCTTATTTAGGTGCCACACATCAAAGGGATAAGGGAAGGGATTTTTGTTCTAAAATTCAAAATTGGAGATAAGGATTTGATCCTATTTTAAAGTTTGACTTCTTTTTTAAATATGAGATAAATGGAAAATTGTAGGACAATTTTTGACATATTTTCAGCCCTAGAGAAAGTGTGTGGCCGGAATTCTCATATAGCAAAAAAAGAGTGAAAATTTTCTCTCCAAAAATTCCACATCGTGCATGCGTTGGTGTTTGTGGAAATTTGAGTGTTTTAGAAACCGTTTTGTCTCACGTGCCCACACACACGCGTCTACGTGGAATCAAGGAATTGACGTGGAAGACTTTGGTGTTCTAAACACAAAAGCTTGGAGCTAGGACTGCTCGAGGTCAAAGAAAATCAAGATATCATCCGAGTCGGCTACAAGGTATTTTTTTTCGTTGATCCTTGAATCTTATAAATTAATGAGATTAATTTATTGGTGCATAAATTAATATAATCTATAGAGTATCTCAAAAGTTTTATGAAAATTTTTGTTATACACGATCCGCCTTTCCGCTGCGTTTCCGCCGCCGAATTCGATTCGGCAACCAACAATTTCATCATCCTTCTGCTATATGTTGATGATATGTTGATCATTGGCCATGATGCTAGCAAGATTGAGAAGCTAAAGAGAGAAAGTTTAGCAAGTCCTTTGCCATGAAAGACTTGGGATCGGCGAAACAGATGCTTGGTATGAAGATCTGCCGTGATAGGAAGAATGAGAAGTTATGGTTATCTCAAGAAAGCTACATTGAAAAGGTTATTGAAAGATTCAATATGAGTAAGGCCAAGGCTGTTTGCTCTCCACTTGCAAGTCACTTCAAGCTTACAGTTGAGCAATGTCCTACAAGTGAGAAAGAAAAAGAAGAAATGAGCAAAGTACCATATGTTTTTGGCGGTTTGATGTATGCTATAAAAAAGGCTTATTGCTCATGCGGTTGGAGTTGTTAATGATTTCTCTCAATTGTGGAAAAGAACACTTATTCAAAAAAGTGGATATTGAGATATCTGAGAGGTACTTCTAGGGTATGTTTATGCTTTGGTAGTGGTGAGCATATTTTAGATGGGTACACAGACTCAGACATGGCATGTGACATTGATTCCAGGAAGTCTATTTCAAAATTCCTGATGACTTTTGTAGGGGGAGCAGTCTCTTGGCAGTCCAAGCTACAAAAGTGTGTCGCTCTATCCACCACGTGTTAGTACATAGCAACCATCAAGGTTGCAAGGAAGCTTTGTGGATGAAGAGGTTTCTTGAAGAACTGGGCATAAAACAAGAGAAGTGTATTGTCTACAACGACAGTCAGAGTGCCATCCACCTCTCGAAGAATTCAACATTCCATTCGAGATCCAAGCATATTGATGTCAGATATCACTGGATTCGTGATGTGCTTGAAGGGAAGCAGTTACACTTAGAGAAGATCCACACCAGTGAGAATAGATCAGATATGTTGACGAAGACTTAGCCTAAGGAGAAACTTGAAGCTTGTAGGCAGAGAGCGGGCTTAGTTGAGCCAACCAAATGATGTGGAGGGGGAGTTTGTTGGGTTTCCGCCCCATTTGTGGGCTGGAACCAATAATGGGCCTTAAGCCCAAATGCCAACAAAAAAAATGAATGGCATGCTGCTCACATGGGTAGCAAACCAGGAAAAAGAGAAAAAGAAAAGAAGAAGTAGATTCGACAGAAAAAGGACAGCTGAGAAAAACTAGAGAAAGAGAAAAGGGGTAGGGTTTTGGTGTTTGTGCAAGATGTTTGGGTGGCAAAACATTGTCGGTTTCGCTCAAATTTGACGTGGAGAATCCTTGTGGCGAGCTCTTCCAATCTACCAGACTTGATTTCTCATTTTGCCTCTCTTTAGTACTCTCTTGAGTACTCCTATTTTGGTGAGACCTAAACCTTTCTTTAGTATTATTGTTGTTATCCATTTTTGATGATGATGTCTCTATCGTTGGTGAGCTAAGAATAGTGTTTCTTGATGATATTATTGTTGTGAGCCTCTAGTTTGATTCTAGAGAGAAACTTTGTAATCTCATTGTTAATATAGTGGAAAAAAATTTAAGTGGCCTAAGGGTTCCGTGATTTTTACCCTCAATTTGAGAGGTTTTTCACGCTAAAAGTTAGTATTTCATTTGTGGTTACTTATTTTGATTAATTGGTGCATTGGTTGTTTGGTTTTGTTGGCATTTTGTTTAAGATCCTATTTTAGCACACAAAGAGGGAAAGTCTTATTCCGCAATTGTTAGTGTTAGTTTTCCCAACAACAACTTCACTTTAAACCAATTTCTATAGTTCTTTTTCTCATGTTTCTCTAGTTATTTTCTTTTTCTATTCAATATCTAGGTGGAGCTAATGAATCTGATATAGCCAGTGTAAATGTATGAATTTGGAAAAATTTACCAATTTACATTAACCTCAACGCAAGTGTAGATAGGCTTTGGTAATGTTATTAAAATGGTTTTGTTTCCGGTAAAATCTGAAAATGAAAAATTTTTTTAAATCATTCTAGAATCCATTCTAAAATTACTTTTAGTGGTTTTCAAGAGATTGATTTGAGTATGATAAAAAAGTGAAATCGTGTTTGGTTATATTTATGTTTGTTTTGAGCACATGTAATAGATGATCTTAAATTAATATATTAAATAATTAATAATTGATAATTATTTAACAAATAAAAATTAATATATTAATAATATAATAATAATGAATAAACTATCATTAATGAGTACATTAGTAATTAAACTATATATATAATAAATTAATATGATAAATAATTAAAAATAGCAATTAGTAATTAATTATAAGTAATTACTATGTTAGTAATGTACTCATATTTATTAGATTATAATTAATTAATTAGTGTATTGAGAAAAATAATTAGTATATACATAATTTATTAATATTCAGTTTGCTACTTAAATTATTAACTTTTAGTTACATAATTAAATAATTAGTTAATTAATTATTGATGTTTATTTAATATATTACATGATCAATTTTTTGGTAATTATTCTTTGTATAATGATTAATTACTAATGATTAATGATTAATTATTATTGATTAGTATATTACATATTGATAATTATAATTTAATTTTAATTATTAATTAATTAATTACAATTTATTTTTTATTTACCAACTATATACTAATTAATAGATTATATTTAACATGATATATGACAGATATATTAATCATTAATTATTTATTTAATAACCTATTATTACTTATTGTTTTATTGTTAATATGTTATATATTTAATTTTTAGCAATTAATCTTTAATTATATAATTAATTACTATATTATTTATTATTTTATTAATAAAATTAAAAACTTAATAGTAATAAATTAATATTTAATTAATAATTAAGTAATTACTATCTATTTATTAGTTATTGAGTATATCTATGTATTAATTATTAATTAATATATAATATAATTAGTAATTAATTATTAATTATTTAATATAACTTTATTGATAAGTATTAAAAAATGAAAATGGAAAAGGAAAAATAACTTTCAATCGTTTTTTATTTTTTTCATAAAAACCATTCTCATTGTTCTTGTTTTTGTTTCTATTTTCAAAATTTTTATTAAACAAATGCGATTTGTAGACCGTTTTCATTTGTGTCTCTCAAAAGACGTGGAAAAATGTTTTTGAAAATAATTTCAAAAACACCCGATGTTTCTAGAGAATCAGATTTGAACTTTTTCATCATAGTTCCTAATTTACTTGCATTGGAAATAATTGTCAGAACTTTATTGTGATTTATTATTTCTGTAGTAGTTAAAGCTACGTGATTTCACATGTTTGAGGCTCTGTGGCTTTGCATAGGTTTAAACAATGTCGTGTATTTTCAATTAAGAAATAATTTCAATTTGGTAACCTGTGTTATAGTGAAATTATGATTTATTAAAATTTGTGCATGAGCCCATCATAGTGGGCCAGAGAACTCATCTAGTGTTAAGAGTGGGCGTAGCTAGAATGCTCTATCGCAGAAAGAGTGGGAGTTATTGCGCAATTGAAAGAAGCGGAAGGTGTTTTACATGATAGGAGCTAATCGTGGTGGCGATGAGGAAGATAGGGTTTGGACATCCGAGTCTGAAGATTACACCACTATTGATGGGATGGAGAACCCAACCGGCCATATACTTGGATATAGCACATGGATATTGGGAATTGATGGAGCTACTCAAGCACAAATGTCCCAAGCTTTTTCTTTGACATTGACTGGACTGGCGCTTCAATAATTTCAACAACTCGAGCCAAGATTAATTAGTTTGCTCAATCAATTGAAGCATCAATTTGTAGAGCATTTTGTAAGACTCGCAACAAGGACGAGCTGTACTTATACTCTTCTAAGCAAGGGGTTGATGAGTCTGAAAAAATAATCATTTTTAAGTACGAAGTTTACCTATAATCCTATTTTAACCCTTAATTTTTAAAACGCCTAAAACTTAACACTTATCTATTAGTTTGTTTCAGTTTTAGAACTCTTGTCAATTGGATATGAAAAATAAGGCATAATATGAATGATGCTTTGTAAAGTCTTATTTTCCATCAGCATCATGTCCATATTCAGTATTCTTTGAGTAGAGTGTTTATTTTTCGTTAGCATCACATGCATTTCATTGTCATACTTTTAACTCCCAATGACCAAGAGAACTAAAACTAAAACAACTGATAGATCGTAGTTAAGTTTGGGACGTTTAAAAATTAAGGCTCAAAGTGAGATTGAGAATTAATAAAGCTTAATTAGAGACCATTTATAAGATTAACCTATTTTAATGATAAAATGAAAGGAATAAATTGACAAATTTAACAATCTATATTCAATATATTTTGTTTTTCAAAATTAATATCCCTTTTCCTTTTATGATATTAAAATAAATATCTAGATGCAGTAGGGTTCTCCTATCATTTCCATTTTTGTCAATTTAGACCCACACAAGTCTTATAGTTTACCGGTGATCAGGACTTTCAAAAGTACAATTACTACTTACTAAACACTCAACTACTTTACACCACTGATTAGTTTCTTTTTTTTTTTTTTTTTTTTTTTTTTTTCTGCTCAACTGACAACAATTCTTCTGAAATCTACCAGATTACCAATCTGACCCTAAGCTTTCCTGTTGTAAATGTTCAGGAGGTAGCCCCTGATTTGGTTGCCACTATCTTTGCCGGTGAGAGTTTGAACAGTTAATGCGTGCTCGGAGTTTTCATATAAAAAGGCCAACATTTTTAAGGGAAAAAAAATGCCAATAGCAATATATTTTTTGGGTTTGTCTACAGCAACTCTTTCCGCGTTTACAAAATCTGCTACGATGGTAAAAGGAATTAAAGTTTAAGGCATGGCAAGCTGTACGTTTTTGGAAAACATGGGGATTATTTCTTGTATCTATCAATCTCTAGATCTCCATCTATCTATGTAATAAAAGGGTGAAATATTTTTAGGTGTGTCAGCTACAAATGGTGTTGAATCTCGTTTGGTTCACGGCGATGAAAAAGAAAAACTGTTCTGATACTTTTTTTTTTTTTTTTTTTTAAGAAAATAGAAAAATGCTCCATAGGTCCGTCCCGTTTGGTTTTGCTTTCAAACTAAAAGTGTTCTTCATGTTTTCTTATAAAGATTTTTTTTTTTTTTTAAAAGAAAAATGATTCCAAAATAGTGTTTGTTCATGTGTAGTTTCGAAAATGAATCATATAGGAGTACAATTATTAAACTTGAAAACGGTTCTTTTTTTTTTTTTTTTTTTTTTCCTGTAAAGACTAGTAAAGAGGGGTACGTGCTTTTAAATTATATGTTGTACATAAGATGTAGGTTTTTTTTTTTTTTTTTTTTTTTTTTTTTTTTTTTTTTTTCATTGAACATAAATTGTAGGTTGTACTATATATGCTGTTTATACATATAGGAGTACAATTAAAAAAAATTAAATGGGAAGCTCGAAAATAGTAAAATTAAGGCCTATTTACTTAGCGATTTTGAACTATACAAGTTTAAACTTTTATATGAGTTTTTTTATGGTTTAAACTGGCTTTTTAGTAGTGTAATATCTAAACAAAAAATAATATTTAAACTATCATTTGTTTATATTATTAGAACTACAGATTTTTAAAAATATGCAAGAGAAAATAGTTAGTGGAAACTTTTGAGTTTGATTTTGAATAATTTAAATGGGTTCGAATCTTAAAAACTTTAAGAAGGTAAAGTTGAGTTAAACTTTCAATTTCAAGTTAAAATGAACCCTAAATTTAAATTTAAATTCAAAATATTATGCAACCAAACAAGGGTTTAAATTAACTTTTGGTTCAAACCCACCTCAATCCTCTAACTAAACAAGCACCAGACAAGATTAAGAGAACATAGAAACAGTTGGTACATATTACAATAGTTGATAGTTGATTTCTCCTTCTCTTCTTCATTCATATTCTTTCTTTTTTGTCTTAACATTTTTTGGGCTTTTTTTTTTTTGTTTTTTCGGTTCATATCAAAAAAAAATTTAAGCTTTGATCATTAGAAATATACATATATATAATAAAAAAAATATATGAGCTATAGTTTGTTTTCAAAGTTAATTTTAAAATTTGTGACGAAAAATACTGTAGTATAATTAATTGAACTGAGTTCAAATCTCTCTACTGAACATGTTATAAATTTGTAGTTTTTGATTCTTGTGACGTTTTAGTGTTTTTACTTGCATACACGTTTTTATTCATTCTCTATTTTATACCGTGAAAAAAAAAAAATCTGGAGGAAAAGTTTTACAGTAGAAAAAAATATCAGGGCTTTTTTAAACAGGAAATATATTGTAATTATCCCATTATTTTTTAATTCATCCAACTTTGAAAAACAAAAGAAAACAAAATTTTGCACAAATATACAAATACAATATATATATATATATATTCATTAGATTTCTTTTTTTGAGGAGGTCACTAATTAATATTTCTCATTACTTATTTGATGTAACAATGAGCACCTAGTACTAAAATGAATTTATGCGAACATTTTTTTTCTCATTTTCTTTCTCTTTCTAAAAAACATTATAAAAGAGAAATTCTCTATGTCCTTTTAAATTTTTTCACTTCATTTTTCATACCTTCTACCTAGTGCTGGAACTTTGGACGGGCCGCCCGCGACCGCCCGAAAAGCCTGAGTCTTTGCCTGAGCCCAAGCCCGACCCGACCGAGAAATTCGTGCCCGAATTTCACCTTGAACGGGCCGCAGGCTTGTATTAGGCCGCCCTAGCCCGCTCAAATTGCCCGAATTATTTAAACTTTTTTTTAATATTAAGTTATTTTGTGTTAAAATTTATATATATATATATATATATTACAATTTGAAATGAACACACGAACTATATAAAAAAATTATTTCTTTATTAATTTTTAAATTTGTAATTTATGATTGTCTCGTTAAAAACCTTACAAAGAAAAACCTAATTGGGATAAAAACTTGACAAGGAAAAAAGAGTGCAATCATTTTGTGACGAATTACAAATTGTGCAAACTTACATTGTTTATTAAATTACAAATACAATGTAAAAAGTAAATACATATCTACAAATTACAAATTTACAATTTAATTTGAAGCTGAGGGATCGTCTTCAAAATTAAATGTTAATTGATTAAATTCATCGATTCATTCTTGGCTTGCCGGTGAAATTGTATCTTGTAGACGTTGATCGGCCCGATCCCAATCCTTAATGCAAACTAAGGCTTCAACAATATCCCTTTGCAATGCATTCCGGCATTCCTCAAGTACTCTTCCTGTCGTACTGAAGGCTTATTCGGATGAAAAAGTGGAGACTGGGATCGAAAATATATCCATTGCCAATCGAGTTAGGATTGGCCAAGTTAATGCCCGTGCCCTCCACCATTGAATAAGTCAAATGATTCTGCCGCACTGCCGACTACTAAGCCTTCACTGAGGTACGCCATAAGCTCATTGAAACTGCTGCCACCACTGCCACTTGTTGATGAAGATCCACTTCCACTCACAGCTTCCGTTTGAGTTGTCTTCTTCTTCTTTAACCCGAAAACATTCAAGAATGAATGTGGGTTTTCATCTTGTTGTTGCGGTTCCTGTACTCTAGAGTTTATGCTTTTAAACCTAATATCATATTTACTATAGACCTCATATATTTTCGCCTTTATTATTAAAAATTGGTCTATACAAGTGATGCCTAAAAATTCATCTAAGTTTTCTAAACCACTTTCTAATCCGTCTAATTTTAATCTAGGATCAAAAATTGTACCTAAACCATATAACAAAGGCAACTTAGACCAATATTTTTTAAATTTATTTTCCATAGAATGAACATGAACTCCTAAGATTGGGTCCTCCCTATATTCGTGGAATAAAATACTAATCCTTAAAAGTTCTCCTAAAGCTAAAGGTGATGTTGGGTAGTATGTTCCACTAAGTTTTAGAGTAACTTCGTGAAACCTACCTAAAAATTGATACAAAACTTTGGCAATTTGCCAATCAAATTCATCTATATGTCATACTCATAATTTTACACACATATAGTTTGTTATAGCATCCTTATAAAAGATGCATTGTTGAAGCATAATATAAGTTGAGTTACATCTTATAGGCATATCTAACGCTAATGCTCTATGAGGTATATTTAATGCTTGTAAGAACCTAAACCAATCTTCTTGTCTTTGGTTACTACATTAAATCCATACAAGACTATCTCTAATTCTTTTAATGTGATTACCCATTTCTTTTAAATTGGATTTAACTATTAAATTGATTACATGACATGAACAATGTTGGTGGAAAATAGTATCGTCACCGAATAGACTTAAATCATTTTCAAAGAATTCAATTGCTTTTGTATTGGCACTAGCATTATCTAATGTTATAGCCATTACTTTATCTCTGAATCTAAATTTATTAATTACATTTAAAATTATGTTATATATTAAATCTGCGCTATGTGATCCTAAAACACATTTAAAACATAATATTCTCTTATCTAAATCAAATCTTTTAAAATAATGTCCGGTTGCAGCTAAATAATATTTATTGGCAACGGTAGACCAAATATCTACCGTTAATGCAACGCACCCACTAGTTGAGTGTAAAAAGTTTATTAATGCATCTTTTTCTTTTTTAAATAATTTTAATAAATCTTTCCTAAGAGTAGTTTTTGAAGTGAACTGTGCATTAGGATTGTGTACAACCTTAATATATCATTGCCATTTAGGATGCTCTACAAAACTAAGTGGTTGATTTAAAGCAGCTATCATTCGCGCAAATTCCATACGATATACTTGCAGATTGTATTTCCAAATGGTTAGACCACCGGTTGCACGATCAAAAGATAATTGTGTTTGGCGGAGTTTGGGTCCGCTAGATTGGCTAAGCTTTTGAAGACACTTTTCGGAGTGTCGTCTCAAGTGTGTGGTGTCGTGAATAGTGTCACCTTGTAATTTAGATAAATAATATTTACACTTAGCTATATATTTAGTGTTACCTTCATTATCCCCCTCGTCAATTATGTCAAAATGATCCCAAACTGTCGAGGTACGCTTGCATTTCCTCCTGGAGATTGCAACACTTACCCACGCAAACGTAGTCGCACTTGCCGCTCCTCCACGCCCACCACCACTATGGCGACCACGACCTCCAGTACGTCTACTAGGGCTCGGATTAGTGGATTCCTGCGAAACAAACTCATTAGTGGGAAATTGCCCTTCTTCTACATTGTGTTGGGCATCAATGAGAATACCACTATAACCAAAAGGATCCATTATAAAAAAATAAGATGGATTTGAGAGATAGAGAGCTTTAGGATAATGTGATAGTTTTTAAAAAAATTGTGAGAGAGATTGAGAGAAATTTTGAGAGAAATTTAGAGAGATTAAGAGAAATTGAGAGGGATTGAGAGAGTTTGAGTGAGAAAAATGTGTAGGGGATGAGGGGTATTTATAGGGAAATTTTGGGATTAAAAAATGATTTTTTTCAAAAAATCGGGATATAACGACTATTTTTTATTTTCAGGCAGTCGAGCAGATCGAGTTTTCAGGTAAAATTCAGGCAAAAATTCAAAAAACTAGCCGTTTTTAGGTAATTCAGGCAGTCGTGGCACCTCGGTAGTTCGGGCACCTCGGGTTTTCCGGTAGAATCGGGCAAAATTCAAAAAAGTAGCCGTTACATGCATTTCAAGCAGTCGGGTATCGGGCACTTCGGACACACGGTATTTTCGAGCATTTTTCAAGTCAGCAATTCGGGCATGGTCGGAAAAATTTAAAAAAATTCCAGCAGACAGCGATGGCGACAATTAGACGGCGGCGGACAAAGGAGAAGATGCAAAATTCGGGTTGCCCGAGCCTAAACCTGAAAATCAACTCTGGGCGGGTGGACAATGGACTTGCCCACCCGAGCCCAAAAAAATTCAAGTTTTGGGCAGCCCACCGACCCGAACTTCCAGCACTACTTCTACCTCTAATTTTTCAGTGCCTTTGTAAATACAATTCTACTAGCAAAAAAAAAAAAAAAACTACGGGACGCCAAAAATTATGTATAAAGGAATAAACTTCTTTTCTTCATTGAAAAGATGAAGAGTATCCGAACTATTTACAAGTGTTTATACATATACATACATTTCTTTTTTTGTAAAATTTTGTGGTAGTCTTTTATTTCTATATTTTTCAAGGAATTTAAAACTTTGTTCAAATAATTAATAATTGATAATTAATATTCACAATATTTCAACTAAATACTACAAGTCTAAAGGCATACACACAAAAATATAGCATGCTGTTTGAGGCTTTTTTTTTTCTTTGGAAAAAATCTACCATGTCTTGAGTTGTTTGGTAAGAATTTATGTTAAAATCATATAAAAAAATATAGGATTAAGTGTAGTTATGTGGTTGTGATTGCATATTTTTTTTTTTCTATTTGTTTTTAACGGAAATTCTAACAAAAAAGATTAAGTAGAAACAATTTAAATTCAAGAAGTGATGCGAAAATTTTAAAAGTTTAAGAGACAAATTGATGATGACTTAAAATTCAGAGTGACACAAGTGAAAATAATCCTTTTTCATTTCTAGATCTGTATCCAAAATAAATCGTTCTAGAACTAGTTAAAAACAGGCCTGCAGTATTCCAAAAGAATATATGTTAAGTGTTTTCCCAAACTGACCGATAAGAGAAATAGTAGGTTTTGCTTTTCTCTTGAGGTTTTCATATCAATGTATATCGATCTTGCAAGAGTAACCATCAATCTAATTCCCACAATCTAAGCTATGATTCCCAATAAGCTCTCAAGGAAGCTAATAGGGGGAACCTCATTCACTTTGTGGGGCCTAATTCCTTGACCCTCTCAAGTCCGAATCCATTGGTTATGAATGATTCAGCTTTCTACGATAGGATCTTTGCATCATATAAAAATATTTTTATTAAAAAAATAATACATTAAGAAAATATATGGAAATATATATGCTCTAGAAATCCCCCGAGCTATTTAATATTAACCAAGATTTCTCAAAAGAGAAAAGGTGGGGAAAATATCCACCAAATGTGACTCGGATTTTTTAATTTTACAATTTTAACAATCATACAAACTGTGAAATGGACATGTTTGGAATAGAAAGTGAGGATTGAGGAGGACATCCATGATATATCCTTTCCCACTTGTGGATAAAAATGTTGAAAGCATGAATATAAGGCTATACTTCTTTCTGACAAATTTTTGAAAGTGAAGTTGGCTGCTTGGAGAAGCAATTGCTTAAAAAGGACGACCAATAATATTTTGTTAATTTACTTTGAGCTCGTAGAGAGGAGTCAAAGTTATATCATGTTAATGTAACATATATATCGCTTAAAGTTGGATTTAGACAACTGCGTTTTATAAACATATAGAAGAATTTTATGGTGAGGTACGATAAAAATTAAATTCCATCAGTAGGGTTATGCTTTAAGTATCATATTTGTGATTTTATGTGATTTTGGAAAACAAACACTATTGATATCAGAGCTCAACAAACTCAAATGAGCGACTCAATCCATATAATATAAGATTGATCACTCTAAAGAGAGTACTATCTTGCGAATTGTGTAAAGATTGAAATAAATCCGAATCTTGAATGATTTAAAATTAAAAACAAACATAAATTTATAAGAATTTTGGTCACCTTACTTAATAGATTGGTCTCTTAAGATGGAAACCTAAATTCGTATAAAGCCCAAATCATATCCCAAAAAAAAAAAAAAAAAAAAAAAAAAAAAAAAAGTTTCTTTCTTTTCTTTTTAACTCTCAAACACTAATACACTAATGTCAATGTTCCCCAGTCATTAAGGGGTTGTTTAGAATAGTCAATTTATAGATGGACCCCAATCCTGAGTTATTGGTGGATTTATATTCATATATTATGTCTTTTGATCAAATAGATGAGATTTATTCGCAAAACAATAACTCACATATTTTAGAAACATGATATTACGAATAGTGGGGAACGACATAGATATGAAATCTATAACTTATGCAGTGTTATACGAAAACTTTGATGAAAGAGCACTCTCGCATATTCGATGTTAGATATCAAATTATATGAAAATTTCTACTCAAACAAGCAGCTTGTATAACATTGGGGTTATGATATATTTTTCCTTTACCTTGTGTCATATTGCGGTTTTGATTCTTGCAAATTAAAATGAAATAATAATAATAATAATAAATTGCCAGGGAAACGGCAGTAAATACTTCTCAAATAATGTGAGGGCTATGTTCCTTGTTCTGTCAAGATTTAACAGCTTTAGTGACAGAAGGGTCAAAACGAGGCAAGTTGCATAGTTCGGGGGCTAAAAAGAAAATAAATTTTTTGCACATCCAAACAATTTTATATATATATATATATCTGGAACATCCAAACAAATTCAACAAGCTTCTTCCAAGTACTACGATGAAAGACGTCTTAAAACAGTGTCTAGCAGAAACTTTTATATTATTATGTCCCAAGTTGAGACTTGAGGAAAAAATAAAATAAAATAAAATAAAAAATCTGTCATGTTCTGATATTAGTTATATACATCCACGACCACACATTTGTGATATAATAATTTAAAGCATATTAACGTTTCCTTTTCTTTTAATTGAGGAAAGATAGGTTTTTCTCTCTCTCTTTTTTTTTTTTTTTTTTCTTGCTTATAGACAAAAGAAAAGATAGATCATTTATATATTAGGCGTATAGGGAAAGTCCTCTTCTCCAAAAGAGACATGAAGTTGACACGAGAGGAGGATAGAAGGCCAAGCACCTCCATTATTTAGATTCCTCCCGGACTTTTCTTGGAAGGCGTGTGCTCCTCTCACGCCTATAGGGACCCACAATAACCTTACCCTAGGGCCCCACCCCACGTCAAGGCCTCACCCCTCCGGCCATTTCCTCAACTTGCCCATCTTCCGGTAGCTCTATAAATTCATCACCATATTGCACAGATTGGAGATATAGCAAAAGCAAAGCAACTAAAACAATACCTCCATAAGCTTTCTCTAAAGAATTATTTTAAGTTCCAAATCAACCATGTCGGACAAGTGCAGCGGCTGCGACTGCTCTGACGTCAGCCAGTGCACGTAAGTGTACCTAGTACAATCTCATCTCATCTCTCTCTCTCTCTCTCTCTCTCTCTCTCTCTCTCTCTCTCATATATATATGTGTGTGTGTGTGTGTGTAAGTAAACGATTTCGTTATGTCATGGCTTTATATGCTCTTGTTTCTACGTAGTTATATGGAGCTCGTATAGTATTGATACGTGTATTGTTTCTATGTAATAATTTTGTGTCCGTGCGCGCGGTGGCGCCTCCATGTATATATTGTGTATATATGTGACGCCTAGAGGCGCTGTATAGACTTTAACAAACATGCATGCTAATCACTAGTTAAGTTTCTGAATTGATTTTTTTCCCCTTCCGTGATGCTAATTTGGTTTTGGGGCCCTCAAGTTTTCAGTTTTTATGTGGAAGTTATCTTATAGGAGGAATTGTTAATTAAGACTTGGTTTCAATCCAATCTGGAAAGAGCTCAGATTTGATCTGATAGATATAAGCCTCATACAGTTCACTGATTCGAGTTTTTAATTTAAATTGAGATGTGACTTTATGTGAGAACTTTTAACTGTAGAAGAAAAAGTTAGAAGTGACTTTTTATAAGAGCTTTTAACTGTAACAAAATTAGAATTGAAAACTCAAATCGGTGAAATGAAATAGACCACAGTATGCATATTGTCTCGCAAATATAGTATATATATTATCTCGTAGATATAGTATATTGTTTCGTTGCATGGTCATTAAAGTAACATATATACTTTGTGATTGCAGCAAGAAGGGAAACACACTCGTCATTGAGACTGAGAAGATCAGGTACTTGCCCGTTTCAAGGACTTAAAAGACTCATATTTATTTCTCGCTTATATTTTGATCATGCTTTATAGATGTTAACGAAGGAGAACAAGAACAAATCTTGTAATTTCTGCGAAAGGTTGTGCAAAGGCTATAACTAATTAATTCAATTTGGTTAATCAAGTTTGACAATAAGACCAAAATACAGCCACAAATCTCATATGACAACATCGACCGACTACTTAAAACAAAGTAGACCGATTAAGTATCAGCAAACAAGCTTTATTGCGTTCAATTTGACTAAAGACATGGCTTGCTTTGTTACAGCTATGTGGACGCCGTTGCTGTGGATGCCCCGGCTGCTGAGCACGAAGGCGAGTGCAAGTGCGGCTCTAGCTGCGCTTGTGTGAACTGCACATGTGGCCATTAAGCACAACAACAATATGTTACAGCAGTGATACGAACAGAAGTTTTATATAAATCATGTCACTGTTTGTGAGTCTTTGTAATAATTTGTAATACTGATGATGAAATAACTGTCATCTGTGAACTTGTCTATTGTCATGGTACTTTGTGTCTGCTATAAGAGTCATGAGTGAAGATGTCTGTTGGTCGTTGTTGTGTTTCTTTAATTTCCTTGCTGTTTATGTAATTTAGGCCATCTCTGTGGCCTAGTATGCTTTTAATGGATCGTATTTTAGTATACTTGCTCTGCTCATATTCAATTAGTTAATTGTTTCGTTTTTTCTTCTCAAATTTAAATTCATTCCTTTTTTTTTTTTTGAGAGAGAGAGAGATAAATTCATTCCTTTTACTATTCTCAAAAGCCCCCACTAGCAATGAAACATCCGATTCAACTTGCAATATTGTCGTGATTTGTATCGGTAATTATAGTAACGTAACATATTTCTTTTTAAATGGTTTTTAAGTGAATCGCATATATTTGAAACGATTGAAGTAAACAGCATATTTATTAGTTAATGTTTATTTACACGACGTAAAAACAATATTTACCGGGACATACTTAGTGTAAACTTTGTATGCACGCTGGGTAAATAAATATATATACATGTATCCTATTCTAAAAGATGTTATTTGCTTAAAAACCATTTCAAAAATATATTATTTGCCCTCATCATCCTTGATGTTATGTGGGCAAAGAACCGAATTTTCTAGGCCTTTCTATGGCAGGGTCTGAGAACTTGTGGAAGATGACTTTATTACTGTTGGCATTTTACTATAAATGTGTTTTTTTTACTATACATGTTATTTGGAAGTAGTAAAACGAGCATGGAGATAATTTTGGCAAAGGTAATTTCAGACGCTGTAACACGAACAAAGTAAAAAAATTAGATGAGTAACAGAATAAGTCCTACTAATCTAAGAATGCCTTTAACAAGGACATAGTCTCTCAGTGCATCCTGCTCTCGCTGCTTCCGAAGTTTTTTTTTTTCGCCAAAGGCACAGGGTTTGTTTTGGTTTGCATTTATTGCCTACTCAAAAAACCAGTAATTGAAAAATTCTGAGTACCATGGAAGTAATAGCATCATGGAAGTGAATGTGATAGCTTCTTGATCCAATGGCTGGAGATCAGTTTGGATAAAATGTAATTACGTCCTCTCAGTAGCTCTATGTATATATCCCGACTCGGGTTGCAGTCCGGATTAAATAGGTGGTGGCCTCACCAAGTTGGGTCCCACACATCTTCGTATTACATCCCGACTCACCCAATTCAGGAATCAGTATGTTCCATTTGCTAGACATGTCTAGATGTCTAACATCTCCACCCCCACACACACACACACACACACACACACACACACACACACACACACACACACACACACACGCACAAAAAGAAGAAAGAAAAGTGACCTGTTATAAAATCTCCATACCTTAACGTAAAAATTTTCATCAGTTCTAGAGCTCATGAGAATTGCATTAGAGTTGTGGGAACTCATCTCTTTTCAATTTTCATTGACACATCCGAAATGAAAGGAACCTGATATGTGGAATTGACAATCTAGCGAAGAGAAAGAGAAAAACTGAAACATAATTTGAAGCATCAATGTATACTCATCGCTCACTTCATAGATGAAGTAAAAAAAAATTGCCAGCATAAGGAAAACAAACAAAATAAACACATGAATGTTATCTAACAGGCAAGAGAATCTCCCCTGCCTCGCATTATTCATAAATTTCGGGTATCATCCAGTATGTGCTATCCTGAAACAAACAAGTATGTATTAAAAAATTATAAAAACCTTATCATGCAGTCCAACCATCTTTCGTACCACTAAACATTGAAGCCTTCAGTGCGGAGACACTTGCGATGCGCCTCTATCCATTTTGCACAAGCTTCTTCCCCGTGCTCGACAATGCATTCATCTCTCAATTTCTTAGTCTCAGGACAAGCACAGCAGATCTTCTTCTTCGGCTTTGTATCTGTTTCAGGCTTGTTGACGGTTGATCCATGGTTTTGCTGTGACCCAATCAAAGCTAAGGTCGATGAAGTATTCTCTGCCGGCAGCCCACCCATTTCGAAAGCCCTTGGAGAATAGAGATACAATCACTGAAGAAAAGACAGAATATTAGGGGGAAAGCCAACGAAAGTTTTAAGCCCTTAGAAGGACGGGCCAACTTGTTCAAGAAATTGCTCATAAACAGGAGAATTGAAAATGATAACCAAAATTTCATACGGACAATGGAGTCCCATTCTATTCTTTTAGTCTAGAGAAAATATATGCAAGAAGTTTGTTAGTAACTAATAAGGTTTAAGGATTCATCTTTATATATGTAGAACAGCAGAAGACGGTACTTTTTATTTTCCAAATTTACAGTTCCAAAAGGAAAAAATGCATAAATGTGATTCTTCTGTATAAACCAATTAGCATTGAAAATTTCCTATTTCTGGCCATGAGGTCAACTCATCTATAAGAAACTCCAAGAACTTTTAATAATAGGCAATCACAAAGAGAAAGTAACCAACTTAGAAAATCATGAGAGAGTTTAACCAAGTTCAAAATGCTCCGAGAGCTTCTCAGAATTTCAGGGGAAGCCCCTAATAAAACGTCTTTCAGGCTTCAGCAGACCAGAACTTGAACTCGCTATCATTTTACCTTTCTACTTCGTTTCAAAATCTTTGATCCCCATTTTAATTATTATTATTATTATTAGTTTCATAACACGCTCAAAAGAAGTTAAAATGATAAACTTTTCTAAGAAGATTGGAAATGCTATGATTCTTTGGAAATTCTGCAATTCTATCGCCAGAAGGCCTATACTTACAGAACAAAGAACAACCCAATATTATGTGTGTGTGTGTGTGTGTGTAATATACAAGAATCCTTACTCTAGAATGTATTTATTCTTCAGCTAGAAAGATTCTTGATTATATTTCAAGGCCAAACTCCACTTGGGCTTTCTATCAAACAGATGGTGGGTGCTCGGTTTGAAAAGTAAACAACATTCCACGGACACGACAAAATATACTTAACAAACACAATACCAAAAAGAAAAAAAATGCAAACTACCCCATTAATCAACGAGGGAAAAAAACTATTAACAAGGAGAATTTGGATTATTTAACCGGTATATGGAACAAAAATATTGACATAGAATTTAGTCTTCCATCACTTCCTCATATTATGAAAACATAATAAAATTGAAAAGAACTTCAAAAGCTCTAATCATTCAAACATGACAATCTCAAAAACATAAGATTCTACTTTCACATAAAAATCATGTAATTTTTGTAATAAACAAAAAGAAAGAATTGAAAGGGAAAAAAATAAATCAGTATGAGTGACGGAAGCTCACAAGTCTTTTGTCTGTATAAACAAACGTCGTAGCTTCTCTATGAATTCAAGGAAAAAAAAGAAACCACAAAGTTTCAAACAAACAAAAAAATCTCAAGAATCTCACTAAGTGAAGGACAATAAATTCCAACAGCAAACTCATAAAGAAAAAATATATATATTCTTTTAAAACGATTTCACAGGAAGAAAAAAGCAAATAGTGGATATGGGGAATAGAAAGCAGAATTACCAAAGAGAATGGAGAAGTGTAAGTCACCAGTTCAAAGGACGCTGAGAAGCTACATGAAGAGAAATTTGCAACACAGAGAACAACTTTCCCAAGGCTGAGAAGGAAACGCGTTGGAGACCGGTGTGTTAATGTTCTGTTATTGGGCTAGCTTTTAACAGACCATTCATCATCGTTGGGCTCATTTTGAACCTTTTAAATGATCATTTTTCCCAAAATATTTAGTACATGTCTTTAATTTAATAATATTATCAATCTATATATTTTATAATTACTGATATAATATAATTCTAAATATATTCTTTTTGTATAGGTGGTTGTGAATTTGTATAACTGATTTTAAAAACTAGTTAATTAGGGATAAAATGTCATTATAGGTATTTTACATGCATATGTAAATATAACAACTTATCCTCGTTGACTTCATGGATTCGAATTTTTAATTTCAGCTGAGATGTGACATATTTTTAGAGCTTTTTACTGTAGCAGAAAAACTTAGATGTGATATTTTTTGAGAGTTTTTTACTGTAAAAATTTAAAATTAAAAACTCAAATCGATTAAATGAACGAGGCTACATTCTCTTTTTCAATCATTGTAAAATAAATATATATGTAATTAACTCAAAATAGAAATAGCTTTTTAGACAAATAACAAAATATCAGTATCAAGTTGAAATATATCAAAATTTTCATAAAAACATTAAGAATAACAGAAAATTAATATTTTCACGATAACTGCCATGTAATTATACAATATAAAATGTGACACTATTACAATAATTACTTGTCTTTTTTGCTAATTTTATAATATTTCTGAAAAGTTTGCTAAATTTTAATTTTGCCTAGTAACTTTTAGAAACGAAAAAGTCTTGGGGTCTCTTTTAGAAAATGGCCGAAATTTAAGCATAGTATTTTGAAGGCAATTCGTATGGTGCACAGGCGGGCAATTAGTCAAAACACAACATTCACCCTTTTTGAAAATCTCTAATGTAATGTTATAATTGATGTGTCAATTATAAATTTAACGTTTAAGTATAAAAAACACTTTTTAATATAATGATATTTGTTGTATTTAATTTTTTATATGTTATATTTTGTGGTAAATTTCCTATCAAGTATAGCATATAAAAAATTTGACATTCAATTGTTATTAGTTGAAATGTTTAAGACACGTTTAAAAGAGCTTGTGCTGTTACTTATAACTAGTAGAAAAAGAAAAATATAAAAGAGAACTTTTTTATTAGTGTTTAGATAGTGCATAGAAAATAGGTTTTTAACATGTATGGTAAATAAGTTAGAGGTTCTTATTGTTACAAAAAATACTATAAGGATATAAATGAAAATTTTAATTTGTTGTTTACAAATAAAAGGTTAAAAAGGTAATAAAAAAAGTTTTCATAAGCATTTAGGAGACGACTTGTCTTAAAATAGTTCATAAAAATCAAAAGCACTTTTATGTTGTCCATCCAAATAGCTTCAAAAGCAGTTTTTAGACTAAATAAGCTAAAAAATAACTTTTTTTAAGCCAAACTAAACATACCCTTAACTTTCTCATGTAATCATTGCAACTTTAACATTTTCTAATTATTTTAAAAATAAAATTTTACTTTTACAACTTTTAAAGCTTATGATTATGGGAAAATGTAGATTTAGTATTTCAAATAACATTATGCAGTAGAGCAAAAATGGACATACCATATTGTATCACATTTTTTGATGCTAAACATACTATTGGTATTAACATTTGCATTGAAGATGATCTTATTAAACAATGCCTCACATGGGATAGTCTTGTGATAGTGGATCTTGGCATGGAGGGAGGGTTAACGAGATTCGACGACAATCTCGTGGGAAAAGGAGAATAGGCATGTGATTAGGAATGTGCAAGCCAATCAAACTGCTTATTTTGGGTGAAATGTAAACCTAAACACTTATAAATTAATTTAGATATTGTCAAACCAAATCAAACTAATTAAGGGATCTAATCCAATCTAATCCAAACTAAACCGATTGTAATTAATTTGGTTTTCTAATTGGTTTGAACTAATATTTTATAACTTTTTTTCAAGTATCAACCGTAACTAGTACTAATGTTTTGTATAATAGATATTCCATTATTTCTTAAATGTAAACATTAATAAATGAGGAACGAAATATCAAATTCAAATAGAAATAAAACATCCAAAATAAACACATTTTTTTAAAAATATAGTTAAATTATAGATATATAAAATATGTATAATTTTAGAAAAATATATACAGATCATAGAAATTAGTTTGGTTTTTTTTTTTTTTTTTTTTTATAACGACCACAAACCAAATCAATTTAATTGGTTTTTTAATATTTTATGTCAGAGCAAACCAATTATTAATTGGTTTATTAGTTTTCTTCTGGTTTAATTTGATTAGTTTAAATGATTTGTTGTCCACCCCTACATGTGATGGCAGATCTTCCGGGGAGAGAGCTACTTTGCTGATGAGAGAAACATTTTTTTTTTCTCGTTCTCTTTCGTTTTCTTCTTCAGAATTTTTTGAGTTTTCAAGATTTATTATATTTAATATTTTAGTTCAACAATATTTTTAATAATATTTATAGATTGAGAAGTGCAATCTTGGTATTTTTTAAATAAATTAATCAATTTAAAAGGTATTTTTTTGACATATTTTACAAATATAGGGGTTGTTTTAGGTATTTTTATGATAAGAGAATTATTGAGGGCAATTTTGATATTTATAAAATTTTGACAGTCAAACGTTGGATAAAACGTTATTTTAGATCATTTTCAAAAACACTAGTAATGAAAAGTATTTTGAATAAAGAGGCAAAAGTGATATTTTGACTAAATACAGAAGATATTTTGGATACTTCTTCCTAAACAATATTGACAAATATTATAGTTTACTGCAATTCCAACACAACATAAACCTTTGTAGCAAATCAAGTGAGAGAGAATTTTTTTTTGGTAGGGGAAAACAAAACTATGAGCAGAGACGCATATAATTGTTAGATTTTTGACAAATTATGTTAATCGTTTACTAATTTAATATGATTTTGACTTGATCTAATTTCAATCTTATAGTTAAAAATTGTATTGATAAGCTAAAACTTCGACCAGAAAGAACATTTACGAGCAAACTAATAAAATTTTAGATTTTCGACAAATTCTGTTAAATTGTTTACTACTTTAATATCTTATTAATAAGCTAAAACTTCAACCAGAAAGAACATTTACAAACAAACTAACAAAATGTTAGATTTTTGAAAAATTCTGTTAAATTGTTAACTAATTTAATATGGTTTTAATTTGATAATTTGTATCTTGTAGTTAAAGACTATATTGATAAACTAAACCTTCAACTAGAAAGAACATTTACGGGCAAACTAACGAAATATTAGACTTTCGACAAATTCTGTTAAATTGTTTACTAATTTAATATGATTTTGACTTTGAATCTTATAGTTAAAAACTGTACTGATAAGCTAAAACTTCTACCAGAAAGAACATTTACAAGCAAACTAGCAAAACGAATTGCCACCTCAATCAGCCAAAAGAAAGATAAATTTCACTAGAAAGATTTTGAAGCAGAAACAGATGTGTCATTTGATTGATAGCAGTGGAAATAACGTTACACTTCATTGGAGAGTGTGAGCCAAAGCTGAAGAAATTTACAAGATATTAAACAAAACAAAGAAGCCCATCTCAAGATCCTTTCTCTTTTCCTTCCCAAATCTTTCAACAATTTTAAGACAAAGATGAACTAACCAGGAATCTTCAATCTTTGATGTTGAACTTCTCTACTTAAATCAACTTATGTGCACAAACTAACTAATATATATATATATATATATATATATATATATATATATGTGTGCGCTCCAATTAATCATACTTTTCTTGGATCACAAACTAACTAAAATATATATGTGTGTGTGCGCTCCAATTAATCATACTTTTCTCTCCAATAATAGACAAGAAGGAAAACCCACGAAAAGGCCAATGCAATATCCCCAACAACTTGCCTAGGCCAATCTCTAGAAAGGTCTTCCAGTTTCCTCTCAATGCAAGCTCTCCAAATGGCCATGGCGATGTGAAGCAAAACACAACCTTTGGCAAAGAAGCTCTGAAACTCTCTGTCCTTTACAAAAGCCACCATGAAAAGTAGGAACCCAATTGCGAATAGAAGCAAACCCGAAAACGAATCGGAGGTCCGAAACAAGAGCTGATCATGGGGTGTTGACCCTTGAAGTTTTCTGGCAGTTTCCAAGCCATGGCCGAAAATATAGAGCTCGTTGGAGTAGAACATCATCAGAATTCCACATGTCAGAGCCACCAAAGAGTGGAGAACACACACCACGAAAAACCCAGATAAACCCATCAACCAAAAATCTTCTCTCTCTCTTTCTCCTGCAGAAAAATTGAGAGCTTTTAGCTCAGCTTTTGTTGTTCTGTACTGCCCAATAACTCCATTGAAAACGACCTTAATTTCCTATTTTGTTACTTGAGAGACAAAAAAAGAAGAAGAAAAAAAAAAACTGAACCCTGATTTTGGTTATAGAATCTCAAGATCAAGAACCCAGAAGAAGAAAATGAAAAACCCAATAGAGCCTTTAGATTCAAGAATCGGGGTTTAAAGGAGAAAACCCATGTGGGACCCAACCCTCAGTTTCTCTCAGTTTAAGTGTCAGAAGAAAAATCTTGGATGAGGCATTTTGGAAAAATGGAAATTGAAGGGAGGAATTGAGAAGAGTCTTTTTTGAAAGGGTGAGGAAAGAAAAAAAGGAGAGCTTCTGTCCTTTGGGGAATTGACATTGATGGGAGTGTGTTTTCAGCAAAACGCATCAATTTCTATTTTCTTTGGAAGGACTTCTTTCTCATTTATGTAAATTTGGACTTATATTATTAATAAACTTTAATAAACTGAAGTTTTAAATGCTAAAACGATTCTTCGCCAAAAAAAAAAAAAAAAAAAAAAAACAAAAAAAAAAAAAAAGTATAGAGATTGCTTCCCATCAACATACTCTCCACACCCACCATGCAGAAAATGCCATGCTTTTTTCTGGTTACTTCCTTGCTTGTTCTGCAAAGCAATTGAAAATTTGTGGGTCATACACTAATGGGTCTCCATTTTTTTCCCCAACTAATTTTTTTTTTTATTGCAGCCATTATTATTTTTATTGCAAACCATACTCTTTGGGAAACATGTAGGGTTGCTTCTCATAATCACTTATCAGTTTTGGGTCGTGTATCAAGGTGATTAGTGCTGATTCTACTAGACTTGCTATTGGTTCCTTGAGTGATATCAGGTTGGGTCGTGTATAAAGGTGATTAGTGTTGATTCTACTAGACTTACTATTGGTTCCTTGGTTCCTTGAGTGATATCAGTTTTGGGTCGTGTTGGTTCCTTGAGTGATATCAGATTTGGGTCGTGTATAAAGGTGATTAGTGTTGATTCTACTAGACTTGCTATTGGTTCCTTGAGTGACTTTTTTTCTAAGCTGACAAACTTCTAGTATTCCAGCAAATAGATAAAATAAATAAAATACAAGATTCTATTAACCGACTCATGGAAACCACTTTTTGCATTCTTCATTTACAACAAAGAGTAAAAAAAGGAAGAGAAGAGACCCTCCTTCTCAAAAAATAAAAATAAAAATAAAAATAAAAATAAAATAAATAAAATCCTCTTATGATTTTTGGTTTCTTCAAGCTAAATCCTCTTTTACACGAATAATAAAACTTGAGAGACTAAAAAGTAATATACTTTGTGCATGTAATATGATAGTAGTAGCGTTAAGTAAATACTTGAAGCCTAAAGAGAAACCGTAGTTTAATAACTACAAATTAAGAGTGGCAATACAGATTACAACATGTGACACGATACGAATACAAAGTTATTATTGACACAAAATTGACTCAAATTAATTTGATTAATTAATTTTTTATTTAAAATATATAAAAATAAAGACAAATTTTTTAAATAATTTTAACTTAAATAACATGAAAAATATTAAATTTGTGACCTATTTTAACAATTTAAATTTTAAAATGTAGATAAATGGACTAAGTAAATAAATAAAGACTCAAATTGTTTATATTAATTGTAACTATACAGATGTGAGTAACGTTTTTACTAAATGGGTGACACGTGAGTCGACTCATACAAGGTACGAATGCGGCCTAAATTGCAACCCACTCAGCCACTCTACAAACAAATTGCAGAGAATAAAACAATATTCAATAATATAAAAAAATAGAAATCAGATAATAAAAAGCAGCCGACGTGAAATATGTGAAGATCTCATCATTTGTTTTTGCGAAAGACAAAATGCGAGACAAATGCAAAGAGAATCAAGCCTCAAGGGAAATCTAAAGAAAGTATGACATTTCCGCATGATTTTCTTCACATTCAAAGTAGTTTGCTTTCTTTCTTTCCTTTTTTTTTTTTTCCTATGTTTTTGTCAAATTTTCAAACTCTCCTTTATTGAAATTTTAAGAACGTGGGTCTGATATGTAATAAGTTCGATGATAATAAAGCAATAATAGGATACTTGTATAACAAGCTGTATTGCTTTTACTATCCAAAAAACAAGCTGTATTGCTTTGTTCTGTAGGCCAACCCAATGACAACTTATCTTATTATTATTATTATTATTATTATTATTATTATTATTATTATAAAGTTGTGATGAGGTTTTCAAAGAGGGAGCTATGATTGCGAGGCCACAAACGGTCTTGAGTGGAGTTAATCAGAGTTGGAAGGTCAACAGACGGCCGAGATTGGACCAAATCTTGTGGTTTTTGTTGGCCATTCCCTTGAATATATGGAAGTGCACAACACTTTTTCCCACACAATGGCCCAAAATCATATTACGTAAATGTTAATGCCAATATAATATTTAACATTAAACATTGTGAAAAAGCTCCAATAAATAATATTATTTTAGGTCTCATTCATTTCACCGATTCGAGTTTTCAGTTTTAAGTTTTTACGGTAAAAAGCTCTCAGAAAATGTCACATCTAACTTTTTTTACTACAGTAAAAAGCTTTCAAAAAATGTCACATATCAACTCGAATTGAAAACTCGAATCCGCGAAGTGAATGAGACCTTAACTACTATACCTACTTTTTTATTGATCTCATTAAGTTTTAAGTTTTGAAAGATGTAAAAAGTAAATTTTTAATTTTAAAATAATTAAAAATACTAATAGTGTCACATCATCTAAAAGATATAAAATACCTTTTAATTAACTTTTTTCATGCTTTAATGTTTAAATTATTAAATGATGTATCATAATATGATTGATTAGACATTAATTAAAACATTAAAAATTAAATATGTTATTTAAATCCATTGTATCTAGTGTCAAATTTACCATCAAATATGACAAGTCAAATTTAGCACTTAGAATAGCATTGTAATATAAAGTAATTTTCCTACTCAAATACTAAAATTTAGTACTCTTATTTGACATTGGATTAAAAATGCTTTAAGACCATCTCTAATGCAAATGTTTATACCAATTGTATATTTAGCATCAAAAATTATGATTTGGTATGTTATTTTCATTTTTACTCCACATAATGCTATTTGAAATGCTCAATCTACTTTTTCTTATAACTATTAAGCTTTGAAAGTTGTAAAAGAAAATTTTTATTTTTAAAATAATTAGAAAATGTAAAAGTTACATTGATTACATAAAAAAGTAAACATTTCAACCAATAGTAATTAAATGCCAAATTTCCCATATGCTACACATGGTGGGAAATTTGCCATAAAATATAGCATATGAGAAATTGGGCACAACAAATAGCACTGCATTGGAGAGTGTTTTGTGCACTCAAATATTAAAGTTGCAATTGACACATTAATTATAGCATTGCATTAAAAATGCTCTAATATGCTTAATAATACAGACAACATGGATGTTTAATTTTCTCTAACATTTTTTCTTTTTTTTTTTTTTTTTAAAGAATTTGCATCTAAACAAAATCAGAGGAACAAACAATACAATATAAGGCTAATGACCAAGCAGAGGGAGAGATGTATGCCTGAGGCCCAATAACGAAAGAAAACCTCAGCACACTAAGATCGAGCACACTTAAGGCTCTATTTGATAAAACCCTTCCCATCAAAATAAGCTTATATGCGATGAAGGGACAGATCATCATAGCACTAAGGCTACACCAAAACCCACCAAGACACCAAGAACAAACCAAGATAGTGTGGTGAAAACCCCAGTTATTATAGTAAGAAAAACACACCACAAACAAAAACACAATGCAATCAGCGAGAATGTCACCTAGGAAGGTGAATGACTTTGAAAGAGACGCAGCGAGGTCGAAAAAGCAACGTCAAACTACAAGAGAAACTCACACATCACAGCCGCCACCTGCAATCGAAACACTGCCTCCAAGAGAAGCCCACTGCCACATGAACAAAGCGCCAAGGGAGCACGACCACCATCCGGCGAACATATTGGAAACAATAGCCTAAACGAACAGTACCACACTTCTAAAGCATGTCCGATTCGTTCCAACAAAAGCACCACTCCACACACTACCACCACCACGGAGAAGACAACGAGGTGAGTCCGAGGACTAAGTTTTAGGGTTGAAAGCCTGGCGCCGCACTCGGAAGCGATGCCGAAGCTCCAACCAAGCACTGCACTCCAAACCCCTAACTCTCTCTCTCTCTCTCTCTCTCTCTCTCTCTCTCTCTCTCTCTCTCTCTCTCTCTCTCTCTCTCTCTCTCTCTCTCTCAAATCTTTTTGTGAGTTTTTGTAGCTAATTAATCTTAATTTTCTCTATTTTTTTAATAAATACGATAAAATATATTTATAAGAAATTAGGATTCTACCAGGAATTAGATGGATTTCACATGCTCTACTTTGATAATCCGATTATTACGATAGCGAGATTCAACTAAAAATAGTGATCTTTCTATATTAAATGCCAAATATATTATCTGAAATGAGAAAGTACGTAATTTGTTATGGATTTATAAATTTATTATTTATATCATTCTAAATAATTAAGTATTATTAGTCTTTTGTTTTCTTTTTATTAATTAAATAATGTAGAAAATCAATCTAGGCTTAAGTGTATCCCTGACTTTTAGGAAATTAGTTTCCTGGTTTTGTATTCCTAGATATATCCGAATATGTGTATTTACTAGAGGATATTCTATAGATCCTGTTTTTTAGGGAATTAGGTTTAACACTTGTATATATAAGTGTAACCTATTACGTGAAAAATAATAAGAAGTTATTCTTTCATAGAATTCAGAAAACTACACGGTATCAGAGCTTTAGGTTTAGAAAACCCTACTTTGAATTTTGCCGTCCTCTAAAGCTTTCCTTCTCCTCTCTTCTCGTCTGAAACCCTACTCTGAATTCCGCCATCCTCTCAAGGTCTCCTTATCCTTTCTTCTCGTCTGATTCTCATGGCAGACACTGAGCAAACATCCCGGGACTCTTCTGCATCAGATCCCAATATCTCTTCTCATCAAATGGCCAATCCCTCTCTCAATATCTCAACTGGTGCTCCTTGTCTTACTCCAACCCTAGAAAACAGTCTCACCCCTCGATAACCACCCACAAACTCAATGGCCACAACTATCTCCAATGGTCACAATCAATGATGATGTTCATTAGTGGACGGAGCAAGGATGAATACCTCACTGGTACTATTACAAAACTAGATCCAGGCAGTGCAGAATATAGAGTCTGGAGAGCATAAAACAATCTAGTAATGTCTTGGTTAATTAGTTCCATGACAACCAAGATAGGAGAAAACTTCCTGCTATACACCACTGCTAGAGAAATCTGGGAGGCAGTGCGAGAAACGTTCTCTAGCAGTGAGAACACGACAAAGCTCTTCTATGTGGAAAGTACTCTCCAAGACCTCCGACAAGGTGAAAATTTTGTGACAATCTACTACACAACTCTTATCTGCTATTGGCAACAGTTAGATCTGTTTGAAACCCATGATTGGAAGTGCTCGGATGACCGTGTATACTTCAAAAGGATAGTAGAGACTAAGCGAGTTTTTAAATTATTAATGGGACTCGACAAATCTCTTAATGAAGTAAGGGGTAGAATTCTTGGAACAAAACCCCTGCCAAGTTTGCGAGAGGCCTTTTCCGAGGTGCGAAGGGAAGAAAGTTGCAAGCGGGTCATGATGGAACAGTCCATTCTTGCCGCGCTTGAAACCCCGAGCCTTACAGCAGTCAAGGACACTATGGCTGACTCAAGTGCCCTTGCTGGTCGCAGCCACTCACGCCCCCAATGACAACCGAACGAGGAAAGGCCGGCCCTGGTGTGATCATTGCCGAAAACCCGGCCATCTCAAAGAGGCATGCTAGCAGCTATATGGTAAACCCGCCAACTGGAAACCTAACCGAGACCGTGAAGCAAGAGGGAATGCAGCCTTAAGTGATGCATCACAATCCAGCAACTCCACTCCTTTCTCAAAGGAACAAATCGATATGCTCCAACAACTTATACAAAGGGCAAACATCAACAACACCCCTAGAAATAGTGGAAACAACTCCAGCACCGTAGCCATGCATACTACAACATCTCCTCATTCCTCTTGGGTTGTGGACTCGGGTGCATCTGAGCACATGACAGGTGACAGATCACTTTTCTCAACCTTCTCATCTTGTAAAAATCCACAAACAGTGCGTATAGCCAATGGTACACGCACCAAAGTGGTCAGAATAGGAATCATCTATCTCTCAAACACTCTCATTCTCAAGTCTGTGTTATTTGTGCTTGACCTTGATTGCAGTCTTATTTTGGTCAGCAGGCTAAATCGTGACCTTAACTGTGAAACTAAATTTCTGGTTGATTCTTGTGTTTTTCAGGACTTAAGCACAGGGAAGATGATTGGCAGTGCTGATTTCCGTGCAGGCCTCTATATTCTGGATGTCAGCCCTCCTTCGAGTCACTTTGTTGATCATAACTATCAGTCAATTCATAGGCTTAAGTCTAGTAGTCAATCCAATAAGGAAAGTGAAATCATGATGTGGCACTTTCGTCTAGGTCATCCTAATTTTATGTACTTGAAATATTTGTTTCCTCCTTTATTTATCAATAAAAATCCGAATTCCTTTCATTGTGAAGTATGTCAATTGGCAAAACACACTCGAACCACTTATGCACCTCGACAATATCAACCTAGCCATCCTTTTACTCTTATGCATGGGGATATTTGGGGGCCATTTCGTATTCCTAGCCTTACCGGTGCAAGGTGGTTCTTATTGTTGGTTGATGACCACACTAGATTGAGTTGGACATTTCTAATGAAAGAAAAATCAGAAACCAAACAAATATTCCAAACCTTTCATGTCATGGTCCAAAATCAATTCAAAACCAACCTCCAAATTCTAAAAATAGATAATGCCAAGGACTTCTTCAATTCATGTCTCGGCTCTTACCTTACCTCTCATGGTATTGTTCAAAAAGCTCTTGTGTCGACACACCGCAGCAAAACGGTGTTGCCGAATGAAAAAATCGTCATATTCTTGAGGTGACACGGTCTCTACTCTTCCAAGCTCATGCACCTAAAAAATTATGGGGTGAGGCAATTCTTACTGCCACCTACTTGATTAACCGCCTACCTTCTAGGGTCCTCAAATTTCGTACCATTTTACAAATAACACAAAATCTCTTTCCTGCCTCACGACTTGTCTCAGAAGTCCCCTTTAAACTTTTTGGTTGCACCGCCTTTGTCCACATTCACTCTCAATACCGGGGAAAATTTGATGCCCGTGCACTTAAATGTATCTTCCTTGGTTATTCAACCAACAAGAAGGGGTACAAGTGTTACTCACCCGTTACACGTAAAATATACAATACTATGGATGTCACATTCTTCGAAAGTACTCCATACTACTCCAATACTGCAATTCAGGGGGAGAATAACATCAGTGACTTGCAACATTGGGAGTGGACATCACTTCTTGAGTCACAGCCATCATTCTCTCCAAATCCATCACCGTGGACATCACTAGCTTGACCTACAACACCTTTATCCCAAGTCAAACTCAAATCTCGTGTGATCAGCCATCCTCATCTAATTCCGAGCATGATCAACTCTCTCCCCATGTCTATCCAAAACATCTCCTTCTTCCCAATGATGCAGTAAAAGTCTATGAAAGAAGGAGAAATATGGTGCCTGCACTATCCCAACAATGCTAAGAAACTTCTCTGGGCCAAGTCAATCCTGAGGAACCACAAGATACAGCGGAGCCTAGTCCGTAGTTTGATCCTACGATGAACCTGCCTATTGCACACAGAAAAAGGCATGAGATCATGCACTCAGAATACTCTTCGGAGTTACATCTCATACTCAAACTTGTCGCCTAAATTTCAAGCATTTGTGACCTCCTTAGACAAGATCAAGATTCCTAGTTTATAAAGCTCTAACAGTCTCCGAGTGGCACAAGGCTATTCTAGAAGAGTACTCCGCGCTGGAAAAGAATGGTACATGGGTAATATCAGAGCTGCCATCAGGAAAGAAAACAGTGAGCTGTAAGTGGATTTTTTCGATCAAGCAGAAGGCAGATGGAAGTATAGATAGGTACAAAGCTCGCCTAGTGGCTAAAGGGTATACTCAATCGTATGGGATTGATTATCAAGAGACCTTTGCTCCTATAGCAAAGCTCAACATAGTTCGTGTACTGCTGTCCATTGCCGCCAATTTGAATTGGCCATTGTTTCAGCTTGATGTCAAGAATGCATTCCTGAATGGAGACTTGATCGAAGAAGTCTACATGGACATACCGAGTGGGTTTGAAACTAAGGACGCACGAGGGAAGGTGTGCAAGCTGAGGAAAGCGCTGTATGAACTCAAACAGTCACCTAGAGCATGGTTCGACAGGTTCACCCAGGTTCTTAAGAAAGATGGATACACTCATACACAAGCAGACCACACCCTATTTGTGAAACACTTCACTGATGGGAGGCTCACAGTTCTAATTGTATATGTTGATGATATTGTCCTTACAGAAAATCATGAAGAGGAAGTCAGAAGACTCAAGTCTCTCTTGTCCAAGGAATTTGAGATCAAAGACCTAGGACACTTGAAATATTTCTTGGGGATAGAGGTGGCACGGAGCAGCAAAGGAATCTCATTCTCTCAACGTAAATACGTCCTAGATCTCTTGTGTGAGACCGGAATGAGTGGGTGCAAGCCTGTTGAGACACCTATGGACCCCAATGTCAAACTAATGCCTCGGACTAATGAACTGGCCGCAGATACAGGGCAGTACCAACACTTGGTGGGTAAGCTAATCTACCTCTCACACCCGTCCGGATATAAATTTTGCAGTCAGCCGTGTCAGCCAATTTCTGGGGAATCCTTCCGTGGATCACATAGAGGCAGTAAACCGCATATTGAGGTACCTAAAAAAGGATCCTGGGAAGGGTCTTATGTTCAGAAAAACAGCCAACCGAACACTAGAAGTCTATACAGATGCGGACTGGGCAAGCTCTCCTAGTGACAGAAAATCTATATCCGGATATTGTTCATTCATTTGGGGAAATTTAGTGACCTGGCGCAGCAAAAAGCAAACAGTGGTTGCCCGAAGTAGTGCAGAAGCAGAGTTTCGAGCATTGGCTTTGGGTATCTGTGAAGGAATTTGGCTAAAGAGGGTGCTAAATGAACTCAAGATTGGAACTACTGATCCTATCAGAATCCTATGCGACAACCAGTCAACAATTGCAATTGCCAAAAACCCCGTCCATCACGATCGTACTAAACATGTGGAGATTGATAAGCATTTTATCAGTGAGAAAATTGAAAACAAGTCAATCACACTTAGCTATGTCCCATCAAGGCAACAAGCAGCTGATATTCTAACCAAGGCCCTGTTCCGGCCTAACCTAACTAAGCTTAGTTCAATTCTTGGGTTAGAAAACATCTATTGCCTAGCTTGAGGGGGAGTGTAGAAAATCAATCTAGGCTTAAGTGTATCCCTGACTTTTAGGAAATTAGTTTCCTAATTTTGTATTCCTAGATATATCCAAATATGTGTATTTACTAGAGGATATTCTATAGATCCTGTTTTTTAGGGAATTAGGTTTAATACTTGTATATATAAGTGTAACCTATTACGTGAAAAATAATAAGAAGTTATTCTTTCATAGAATTCAGAAAACTTCAAATAACAATAATTTATTTTAGAATAGAGTTGCATAAATAACATTTTTTACCCTTTTTTATGTCTCACGCCAACTGTAAATTCTTATCTATTAGACTTCTGTAATTTATTGTGCTTGAATATAAATTTGTCATGTTTGGAAACAATGCCATGTCGTTTCTTCCGATAAATGAAAATAGAAAAATATTTCATGAAGATTTATAGTAAGATAATTAAGACAGAGAGAGACGAGTGTACCTTCAAAATTACTCTTTTACCCTGTTTATTTCAACGACTCAAATTGTTAGTTGGGATTCAAATCTTAGTTCAAAAATTAAATTGGTGTTTGGAAAAGGAAATTGAAAGACGATTCAAATCATTAACAATGGTTAAAACCCTTGACTTTTAAAACTTTACCTTCCCCTAAATTCTAACCATCTGAATTGTTGTCACCAGTACAACAGTTTTAAATTTTATTTTTTCTCTTTTCAATTTCAATCTTAAAAATATTACAACTACTTCATTTTAATTCTAATTTGAGATGTTCTTTTTAATGTGTTCATAATGAAGAGAGAATCAAATCCTATCCCATATTACATATTTTTTAATGTCATTTACAATGAGATTTTGTAAGATTTGTTACAAAACTCTAATGATAGTTTTCAACACTTTATTCAAATAGTTTAAATTTTATTCCCAATTCAAATTACAATTTATTTGTATATCTAAATACAGGTTCGAATCACAATTAAAATTATAACAATTCAACTTTTACAGTTCTAACTAAAGAGATTTAAATCTCAATAGTTTGACTTGTTAAACCAAACAACCCCTTATCTACATGGTGTAGTAATCTCCCACCTAGGAATCTTCAATTGGATATCTCAACAAATTTCATTTTCAAAGCTATGTTTTGCCCGAGTGCGATATACATATTTCTTTTAATCTTCAGGGTTTAGATATCATATAAACGATGGCAAAACAACCAATACAGGCATTAAGGTTTTGAGATAAACATTTAAGGGTAACTATTCAATCTCATTTCTTGTTATGAAATAGCACTTTCAGCATTATTTTCGACATGATATTAAGTATACATATACATAGAAACACAAGATCACACATAACACAAGGAAAAATCGCAGCAGCTCGTATTGAACTTATTAAGGGTACGGTATTTACAGCGAAATTGAATATATATCAACAATTCCCAAACAAAAATTAGAGTGGTATCTTTTGCTTCCCTTTTTCTGCACAGATTACCTTCCTACTTGTGATTTAAACGAGATAAAAAGGGAGAAAAAAAAAAATTACATTTTTCTCTGAGTCAAAAATAGGAGAGAGAGCGGGACAATCAATCAATAAAGGAAACAATTAAAAATAGCTGTTATATCTACCACCAGCAGTTACCTTCTGGTGACGCTTTGAACCAGATTTTCTTTCTCGCCCTCGTCGAGTAGAAGCCTTCTTTCCTACTGGAGTCTTACCATATGTGTTACCACTTGGAAGAACTGGTCTGAAATCACTCACAGCAGGAGGAGTAGGCATGTGCTCTAGTAATTCTCTGTGGTATGTCTGCCAAAAAAAAAAAAAAAACCTTACAACATTGAGATATATGAACTTTTAGGGGCGACATGCGGAAAGGAAACTAAAGGACAGTCCAGTTAGGTTCATCATTTAAGTTATTCATGGGGTTGTGAGAATTCCACCAAACCTGTTACAGGCCACTGGAGTCCAAGTGTTTGATTCCAACTTTCAAGGCTCATTCCTTTTATGCATACATTTAGAAACGTGGTTTTGGCAAATTAAAGTAAGCTGTAACACCAATTTCTGATTAAAGTAGAAATGACGTGCATAGTTTTTCAAACTCTGGTCACAAGCAACAATTATACCTTTATAGTTTACTTAATATCCCAACAATAGTCAATGGTTCAATAGAGCAATCTACATAACACTACACCTCGGTCAAAAAAAAAAAAAAAAGCTTGACTAAACAATTAAGCACACCGAAAATTTAGCAGAAAAGGCTTTGAATAAGCTTTTCAATCCAGCACAGCACATAGCTTCAATTATATATATATATATATATATATATATATATATATATATAATCCCAACACAGCAAATAATGATCATTAAAATCTCACACCTGTATTACGAAATTACGCCTTTCACAATCCATAAACATATTGATACTCCAGCCAACTCTTTGCCTTAATTTATCCCTTACTGTGGAAAAGCTTAACTGATCCCTAGAAGTAAAACGATCAACTTCGTTGAACCATAGACAGGTAAACAGATTGGTAATAGGAATGTGTTCTCTTATGATTACACAACCTTCAGGAACATCTGCAGGAAGTCAAAGAAAAACCTCTCATTAAGACCCCAAAAGAAAGGGGACTAAACATGTATAACACACATGCAAACATACATTGCAAAACATACTCAGATATATGTACGCCAGCTAATTATTTCAATACATACATACGTGAATGATGGATCACGAACCTACCACTAGTTATAGGAAGCTTAGCGTTAGAATATGGTTTCAAACCCTCTTTTCTGTAAAACTCAATCTGCCTATCAATGGTAGCATTGTCGTATTTTCCAGCAGCTTTATTAGCTTCAGCCTCCTCAAAAACATCATAGCGTCTGTAATGCCTTGAGATTGCAAAAGTTGCATTGTGACGCCACAAGAACCTAAATGCCATTAAAAATAATCAAGCACCATGTAAAACACAAATCAAATTGGGTCCACTAATATACCACATAATGCCAGAATGCTTTGCATAGCAGGGAAAGGAAACGAGTTAAACATTAAGTAGCTGTCTAATAGAAAAATAAGAGAAATTTTGCAATGAAATCTTGGGAGATATAGTAAATAGCATATTTATGAAACTAAATGAAGTAAATAGCAGATTTTAAAACTATTTGAAGTAAATATAAGTTTACCGTGTAAATGGTTCATTTATAACTCATAAAAAGATTTTTTCCCACGTACACGTAAAAAGATTCTTTTCCACGTAAATATAGATTTTCTAATATTTTTTTACCACGCAAGTTATTTTTTACCAGTCGTAAATGAATCATTTACATGGTAAACTGCTATTTAATTTAAATAGTTTTAAAATCTACTATTTACTTAATTTAGTTTTAAAAATATGCTATTTACTACAATTTCTCTGAAATTTTTTATTCTCATAAAAACTGAACATCATGGAAACACTATCAAATATCAACTTTTAGCATTAACAGATGACCAAAAATAGATTACACCTTCCGGTTAATTCACTATATTTTGAACCACGGGGTAAAGGGAAAGAATAAATAAAGTGCCAAAACATCAAGGAAAAGAAGATCAGAAGACAACCCTGGCTGCTGGGGAAAAAAAAAAAAAAAAGAACCCTGACTACCAGAAAACGACTCACAAAGGGCCGGGGCATAGCCAAAATTTCACCAAAATAATAGAGCATAACTTACAACCAAGTAGTCATGCCTGAAATCCAGAGTCATGAATAACAGATTGTTAAGTTACAAAAAAAATATGTCATTTACAAGTATTAACTATAGTGTAAACCTAAAAGTGTTGGGATCTATTCTTTTACACCAAATCTCTGCAATTAAAAAGCAATAGAGAGTTCACATCTTTATACAAAACACATATGTATGTGGGTGTCGACCCACATGCAACATTTGTAAAAACATCAATTGTGATAGAGTTCCCGTTTGACCCTTATATCAATATCATTTCCACTTTTGAGGTTCTGGAAAGTGCAAGGAAGCCACCAAGAAATGCAAAATTTCTATAAACAACCTTAAGTTAAGCTTCACGTTCAACCTCAATACCGTTCACTTCTTGACAAACCTCTCTACTTAACTATGGAACTGACTGTAATATATAAAAAGAGATTGTTCGAGAAACCTGCAACTAAGGACTGGAAAACAGATGTAAGCTTTCTCTGTCTTGTCGGGATAATAGATCTAGCGTGAGAAAGTAGAAATTTTATAAAAGCTATAAGGACAAAGGGGTGTAAGTTGGGTTGGTGTAGGAGAGGATGGTTCGTATAATTCAGATTCAAATTGAAAATTTGAAAGGGTAGCTGACTCTATAGACTGCTGTCTAGCTCTCCTTTGACAGGTTGTCAGCTAGGACATTATGGCTTACTTAATGTGTTTGACCAAATAATGGTATTTGGATAACCATTTCTGCCATCTCACTAAAAATAAGAACATCATCAATATAGATCAAGCAAATACTAGAGAGTGGCTCTACATTTCTTGCAAATCAAGTAATTGCTTGCTCTATATTGATGATGTTTTTATTTTGCTTGATCTATATTGATGATGTTCTAATTTTCAGTGAAAATGAAGAACAACATAGGTAGCATCTAAGGAAATTCCAAGAATTAACCTTCAAACATGGGTTAGTTCTGTCTGGCAAAGATGAAGATTGGCATGAAGGATGTAGACTTTCTTGGCTTGAAGATTCGTGATGGCAAGATTAATCCACAGGAGCACATTGCGAAAAAAGTCCAAGAGTTTAGTGATGAATTAACTAGAAGAAAGCATATTCAGCCATTCCTTGGAATTGGTAATTATGATGCATATTATATCCCACATCTCTCTAGAATCACCAGTAAAATCACGAGACATCTAAGGGAGCAAGTGGTCCCCAGAAGCAGCTGAGAGTGTGTTAGGCCTCCTGTTACGTTGGTCTATTCTCGGAGGAAGGGACGTGAGGCAATTGTACAAGACAAGGGAGTAGGAAATGGAAATATGGGAAAGGAGAGCTGATGTGGCAAGCTGGTAAGGAATTTGTTAGCTGGGGGAGCATATTTAGGGAAGGAGGGGGGACGAGATAATATGTCTATTGATTGGGAATTCTGTTAGCAAACCTTGGGAGGAAGGAGAACCTCGAATTCTCCATTGTTCTTGCTTTTTCTTAAGTTCTTATTTTCAGGACTGTAATTCCTCTCTTCGGAGAGACAAAAGATTGAATTAATAAAAGGAACTTGACCCATTTTCAAGAAATTCTCTCTGAGTCTATGTTCTGTTGTTAGTCTGTGAAGAGGGGTTCCTAACAGTGTTAAAAAGTTAAAAATGAGATGTCAGGAGCTTCCTCCGTTAAAGATACCAGATGATGGACAGCTCATATTACAGACAAATGCATCAAATCAATTTTCAGTAGCTATTCTCATTGAAGAAACAAATGAAGGAAGAGGAACCTATGGATACAGACCAGGAGCTTTTACCTCAGCACAGTCTCATTATCCATCATCAAAAAATGAGGTACTTGTGATTAATGGGATCAAAAATTTCTAGTGTTTTTTTAATCAAGTCTCAATTTATTACAAAAACAGACTAAAAAAAAACGTTCTTACTGTATGTTTCATTCATTGAGGAAAAGCTTACAGCTATTTAAACATGATGGAGCCAAATCTGAGCTCTTCTTGTAGATTGATTTTCAAATATGTAAGACTGAGGAATATAACCGTTTTTATTGCCACCATCACTCGTGCCTAGATAGTAAAGTCCCTCATGTTCCTTAGCACGCCCAATCATTTTCCCCGTGGTCCGATCCTGAAATACACAGTGTGTAGGATAAAATATTACAGAACAGTTCAGGTCAGATGTGAGCTTTTGAATAGACAGCAGATTAAAAGACAATTTAGGAATGTGAAGGACAGATTTCAAAGGCAGTGATGGTATGGTTTTTATAATCCCTTTTTCCAGCAATAGCAACCAAAGTTCTATCGACTGTTTTTATTTTTTGGCTACCAGGACATGGGGTGTAGGATGAAAAATGGTTTGAGGAGTTTGTCATTTAGTCGGTTGCACCAGAGTCTACTAGCCAGATTCCATTATAGTTGCTCTTTGAATCACTTAGAGGATGGGTCATAGAATACTTACCTGATTGGGCCATGGAACACGACCCAATCGGTTTATCCATTGCTGTTAGGAAACTACGGAGTTTTTCAATCTCTTCTCGATTGAATCCACTCAATTTTGTGTTGCAGCTGTTGTATCTTTTTCCTCTGCATGAACAGCATTGGCTTGATAGTTCTACGGCTGAAATTTCATCTGGGAATTATTTCTAGGTGGCTTTCCATGCAGCTTCCAACAAATGTCCTTAGTGTGTCCCATTTTCTTGCAGTAGTTGCAGAACAAACCATCTCTATTGTTTGTTGATTTGTTGAATGACCTGTTCTCTGTCCGGTTAGTATTCTGTTGTGAGTTTTGAGGGGCAGCAGCAGCAACAGTAGGAATTAAGACAGTAGCAGTAGGAACTAAGACAATTAAGGCCGAGCTCTCACTTGGTGGAGTTTCAAGCATGACGCGTCTCCTTCCTTCTTCACCTCGGACAGTAGAGAAGACTTCACTCAAGGTTTGGCAGAGAATCCTTTCTAAGTATTTGCACACGAACTTGGTCATATTCAACATTCAAGCTAGCCAAGAACTCATAAACCCTTTCTCCTTCAACAAATTTTAGCATAATTGCAGCATTTTCGATGCACTTCATCTTAAAGTTTTGGTAGTAATCAAGTTCAATCCACAAATTTTTCATCTTGTTATAATAAGCATTGACCAAGAGATTACCTTACTTAGTTATGTTAATTTTTGTCTTAATTTCATAGACTAAGGTCTCATTCATTTCACCGATTCAAATTTTCAGTTCTAGGTTTCTACAGTAAAAAGTTCTCAGAAAATGTCACATCTAACTTTTTCTACTATAGTAAAAAGTTCTCATAAAATGTTACATCTCAGCTCGAATTAAAAACTCAAATCCGCAAAGTGAACGAGGCCTAAGGCTGCATCACACACCTTTGAATAGGTCTGCTTCACAGTATCCCAGATGTCTTTTGATGTGGATAGAAACATAAGGTTGCCACTAATCTCGGGCTGCATCGAGTTCCAAAGCCATGTCATTATTGACGAGTCTTCCACATCCCAAGCCTCAAACTTTGGATCATCCTCCTTCAGTATATGGCCTGTCAAGTGACTTAATTTGCCTTTTCCTTTAAGGAAGGTTCTAACTAGTTGGGACCACACTAGGTAATTTCGGCCGTTGAGTTTAAAGGAGGGTTGCAGGTTTTGGTATTCACCTGTTTGTGGCTGGGAAATTTGGGTTGAATCAGGGTTTAGGTCGACATTTATGGTATTGTTACCGGTTTTAGAGATTTTTGACATTTTACTTGGTGATTAAAGGCTAAAGAAGAAATGACAGTGAACACTTTTTTTTTCTCAACAGAAAATCGTGTAAGGCTTTGATACCATGAACAAAAACGTTCTTATTATATGTTTCATTCATTAAGGAAAAGCTTAAAGCTATTCATAGAGTACAAAGTATTTTAGTATACAACCTATACTAGGAAATTCTTAATTATAAAAGAATCAAGGAATTATTTTCTGAAATTGACAACTAAGGGTCCGTTTGGTTTATGGATTCAAATCATGTGATTAGAACCATTTTTCGATTTACGTGTATTTTTTGTGAGAGAAAATACTGTAGCGAACTATGAATCATAATTCGAATCAGAAAGCGAATCTAGGTACCAAACGGATCATAACTATCCTATCACTCACAACTTGCATTGACTCAATAAATCAGGAAACTATCCCTAAGAATCCTACCATTGACTAGACAAATCAGGGAATGATTTCCCTGAGAATCAGAGACAAATCAGGGAATGATTTCCCTGATAATTTGAGTCAACGAATCTTGATAGATTCGTCAACACAGACAATAAATATTTTGAGGGGTTATTAAAAAGACATGAAGGAGACATCCCAAATCCACAATTACTGAGATGGCAAGGAATGGTTATCCAAATACCATTATTCGGTCAAACACATTAAAGGAAGTTATAATGTCCTAGCCGATTACCTGCCAAGACCTTTGGAAACAAAAATACAAGATTCCTTTGCATTAAATAGCCATTATCCATTAAATGGCTATTCACCTATAAATACTACCAAAGACTCCCACGTACTTCAACATTCCATTACTTTACCACAAATAAAGATAATGATGATCAAGGGGAGTTCCAGTAAGAATCCAGACCCTGCAGATGGTAAAAGAGAGCTAGACATCAATCTATGGAGTTAGCTACCTCTAGAGCTCATAAGAAACATTATTTCTTAAGTATATTATTGATCCAAGAATACGTAATGATGAGATGATGAGAAAAATTAGTCAACTGCGTGGAAGTAGAATGTGAAAAGAAGACAGGAAAAGAAGATCTTGCAGAACTCACAACAAATATTATGTTGAGTGTACTACCATTCCCAAAGAGACTATCATACAGTCGTTTTCCTAAGATATATGTTCACAAACAGGATCATTATAGACCAATTTTCATGCACCATACTTTTCTCTAGACAGATGATAAACTTGTCAACACTAAGCTACTACACATACTAACTACTTCTTAATCTTCGGCCAATGGCAATATATTTTGAACCGGCGGTCATGAAGATGCATTGGGCGCTCAGCTATGGACACTTCCAATGTGTTTGGTAGGCTGGAAAAGAGAGAAGAAAGAAAATAGAGGAAGGATTTTGTAGAGTTAAAAGGAATTTTAGGTTGTTTGGTAGAGAGAAAATGAGGAAGGAAAATAAAAATCCATGGGACCCACCAATTTTTAATCCTTCCAACTTTGGGAAGAAAAGAGGGAAAAATTTGACAAAAAAATAGTTAAAATAACAATTTTAACTTTCACCATTCATCATATTTTTATTTGTATTAGAGTATTATTGTAAAATGCCTTAAATTTGACATTTTCTTTTCACTTTTCTTTCTCTTCTACCAAACAACATGAGAGAAAACCATTTTACTTCCTTCACCTAGGTATTTTACTTCTCTTTCCTTCCTCTTTTCTATCCATCCTACCAAACATAACATTCATGTTCATAATGTTTAAGTCAGTAATAAATGACTTTCACAACTTGACTTTCAAAGGAGGATTCGAGCTCACAAAGCCCACAATTATCATCATCAGGCTATCTGATTTTTAAGGTGATCTTTTTGAACCTATGATTATCCCAGTAGATCATGTTCATCCTGACGTCCACTCTTATTGGGCTCATGACTCCTTTTATGGATGCATGACAGTACAACGTGCCTTATCTGAAGTCTATGGTGGACCCCCATTACAAAGAAAATTCTTTACTCAACCAAGGTCACCAGCCTCTGCACCTGCGCAACAATATCTCGATGACGTGGATAGATATTGGGATGAGTGGTTTAAAGCAGAAGCAAACACGGGAGAATCACCTTAGGGGCTAGACTCGGATGATGGCTCAAATCCATCTGTTGACACAAAACTTATCGACATGAGTTCATAGCACAGCATTGACTGGCTTTCCAGTGATGAAGACTAAGCCCAGGGAAGCGTGGTGGGTTTAGAGTTTAGGATTATTTTAATGCCAATACCCTAATGACAATACCCTATACCCTAATCCCTATACTCTAATATAATATAATAATATTATATTAGGATATCTGTGGATATGTAGATATGTACATATGTGAGAAGACGATGAAATAAATTCATGCACAAGACTTCAATTAATGCCATGTGAAGATCATATGAAAGCTACGTGAAGACTTGGGATAGGAATGTGATGTATTTCATATAATCATGCGAGGAAATTCCAAAAATTAACCCTAAAAAGCCTATCCATCCCAACAAAACACATAATTGTACCAGCTGAACAAACCCTATTACTGTTGTTCTTGCAACAAAACACATGTCATCCCAACATTCCATATACTGTACCAGAGTGAACTGAATTTAGTCACCTTGAAACCACTAGAAGCATCAATAGAGCTAAAAAGACTAACAAAAGCCGAACATGTAGGGTACCTCTCAAGAATTTGATAAGGATCCACTACAAGCTGGAGCTTCCCATCTATCCATATGGAATATCGAACATTGGGAAAGATCCTGTGTAGTAGTAGCTTTGGGATCTGCACAAGAAAATGCTGGGTCATAACATCTAACAATTCTAGCAAAATTTCATCTTAATCCATAGTGGTAGAAAAAGAGCAAATCAACCAGAATCAACAAACCTTTCCGTTTCGTCTTGAATCATTGTACGGAATATTGTGAACAACAATAATTCTCCACAATCCAACCCGCTTATTGTTGTCTAGGACACTGGAATTCTTTAAATACGCTTCTGTCTCTTCATCAATAAACATGTAGAATGGAATGGTTTTTCGTGCCAATTCACTAACATTCTTGGGCTGTTGTATTATGTCATAATTTCCTAGCAAAGGTGTGACCATAAGGAAGAGCGGTAAAAAATAAATAAGAGAGAGAGAGGTGTCATAATTTCCTAGCAGAGGTGTGACCATAAGGAAGAGCGGTAAAAAATAAATAAGAGAGAGAGAGAGAGGTGTCATAATTTCCTAGCAGAGGTGTGACCGTGAGAAGAGCGAAAAAATAAATAAAAATAAAAAATTGAAAATTAATGAGAAAGAGAGAGAAAGAGTAAATGGAAGTAAAATTCATGGCATGTCCTAAGTACCAAATATAGCTGATGCAACAATGACCTCATGAGACTGCTCTAACTCCATAAGGTCAGCTTCATCAATATCAAATCCAGTCCGGAAGCCAGGCCTACTTCCTCTGACAAATCTGCATTAACAAGTTTATTTTTTATTGAGTTTTGTTATGATTCAATCCATTTATTGCAAAATTATTCAATTCTAAGTCTTCATTAAGTATGATACAGAAAGAAGAGAACTTACCCACAGTGCACTTGCATTGACTCCTTTATATCAAAAGAATAATCCCTCTGCTTCAGAGAAGGATACCCACCAAATTCAGAGCCACCAAAAGGCTCAGTTCTAGCTAGATTATCATCAAGAATATATGACAAATTAATGATTACAGGTGACACTGATGCGGACCTTGGCATCATAGCGACCGCCTGCTCCACAGGAAGATAACACACTGGACATGCTGAAAGAAATAAGTAGCAAAAGAATCACTAGCTATTATCAATGCGCGTAAATTCTCATACTTGGTCAAGATGCTAAACCATCACATGATGCATATTCAGGTAACATACAATTCTGAACCAGTTCCAGCAATAATAGAACTAATAGATGTCACTGAAAAAAAATATATATTAAATAAAAAAATTGACTCACGGCGCGGTCCAATCCTCTTTGGATTAGCTGGAGGAGGTGGAGGAAACGCGAAATTTTCACATTGATGGGCAGCCGGAACAGAATTTTGAGAAACCGAGGTACTAGAAAGCTTCGGGTCAAAACTACGGTTGTCATGATCCTCGGGAAAAATCAGACGCCTAGTTCTGCCCCTTCTTGCAGTAATGATCTCGCGAGCAGAAAAAATCTCATCGTCACCGAAGGTAGCTCTAAATTCAATAGGCGGGCCATTGTCAGCAGTTCTGATGTTTTCAATACGTTGGGCGATTTTCAAGTTAGCGTTTTCTGGTTCATCACAACAGAGAAATCAGAATCAAAACCACGAGACTGAAATATGTAAACGACAGTGTTAACAGCAAGAACCCAAGATTTTCAAATTAAATGGTGCAGAGAAACCAAATCAATCATATGGGCATCGCATAAAATATCAATTAAAACTAGTATTAAACAAAATTCCAAGCGTTCATTACCCAAAAAAAAAAAGGTGAAAAGAAAACAAACCTTTGTTAACAGTAAATGAACCGAACACAAAGACGAAAAGAGCGAGGACGACGAGAAGAAGCATGGCGATCTTCCGTCGACCGAAAAATCGGCAGAGCAAAGGCCGAAGCTTTTCCTTCTCCCTCGAAAGAAGAAGCTTCGAGGGCTTGCGGAGGAGAATCGGCGTCGGCTGAAGATTCCAGAATCCATTCTGCTGTTGCTGCTGATGTTGATGTTGTTGCTGGTGTTGGTGTTGTTGTTGTTGTAATTGCAATGATCCATAACTCCCCGTGCGGAGACCTAATGACCCTCCAGTCATTGTACCTTTGAACCGAAAATCATCTCCTTCCTCGTCTTCTTCTTCTTCTCCTCGTCGCATAAAACCCCCTCATTCAGAATTACCAGAAGAGAAATTCAAAATTCAAACGCCAATCGAACAGGGAAATCGGATTCGATTCTCGAAATTGAGAAGATTATTGACTTCAATGGCCAATGCGATCGGATTTTCGCGAAATGAAGCGATGAATTCGATCAACGCCAAGCAAGCAAATTTGAATCGGAACCGGAATCGGAATAAATCAGAATCTTCCGATGGATCGAAAAGCAAGAGCAATAGGAACAATGCGAGATCAATTGGAAGAATACGAGAGAATTTCAAAATCGAAGTTGGATTTCCGATGTGCAGAAGAAGAACTTTTCTAGGGTTATGTGGAGCCTATAACATATGTTTTTCGGCATTCACATTCGCGCCGTTTATCTACTTTAGCTAATTTATTCTCGTTTAATTTATTATCTTTTCGGGTATAATTCTTGGAATGTGCAAAGAGAAAATTCAAAAAATATGCTCAAAAATTTAACTGAAAGAACATATCTCTTAATAAGTGTCTAATAGATAATGGATTGTGTTAAAACAAAAAATAAATAAATAAACACTCAGCTGTCTCCCCCTGAAAAAGTCATTTTAACTTAAGACGTAATTCTGAAAAAACTCACATTTATAACATTAGTTAATTAGAGAAATCATCTAAATAATTAAATTGAAAATTTTTCTAAAGTAAAAGAAATCTAACATTTAAAAAACCCAAAACAAATTGGAAAAAAAAAAAAAAGGTGACACAAACTTGTTTAGGTTGCTTTTACAACATTTAAAAGCATTTGCATAAAAATCTATGCAGTTTATAGTGTTTAATTAAGAGATTAAAAAGCACTTTGCACAAAAATTAACACCGTTTTTAAGTTATTTATAGAATTTTAAAATTTTTAGCTTTTAGATTTTTTTTTCTGCTTTTTACTTTTTACTTTAAGTAAAATAGTGATTTTTTTAGAATATCACTGAGTAAACTCTTTAAATTTTAACTAAATTTTAATTAAAATGACTAAATAATTATTATAGTTAGTAATTCTTTAGTGAGTCACTCTAATTATATTTTTTATTTTAACTACATAAATTATTTTAATATTTTTTAAAGTTTAAAATATAAATAACTTTTTTAACTTTTACTTTATATCAAAATAAAGAATAAAAAATTAAAAAAATAAATAACTACTCACTTCTTACTAACTATATTTAATTGTGAAAAATGTCTTAATCAAAATAGTTAATCATTTAATTAAATAATTAGAGTGAAGAAAAATTAAAAAAAATTAAATAATTAATTATTTTAATTAAAAACTTGAAATGACTAATATGATTATAGTTACTCTTAAAATTACACACTTCCAAACTCACCGAAATCATTATCAATATAGATGTTCATTAAACCCACTTTACCTGCCTCACTCGCCCACATCACCTATCAATTTTTTGAGCAAGCAAGTTTAAGTGTGATAAAATTCTTGGTGGATTGATACTGACCCGTATAATCAGAGTTTTTATGTTAAAAATATTGACTTCTTCTTTCCATAGAAAAAAAGGCATTCAAGTTTCTACCTATGGAACAAATTTTATTGGCTGTTCCAGCCATGTCATAGAAACAAATTTAAAAAAGGAAAAAAAAAACAAACACACATTTGAGATGAACTTTTTACTCGCGGGTGCGGACACCCACTTTAAATAAGACTAGTATTAAAGTTATTGAATGGGGATTAAAGTAGGATTAGGGATTATATTATGAACCGAAGCGGAGGCGGAACGGGAGCGGGAGAAGTACCCCTCCCCCACCCCAATATACATATATTAAAATATATATATATTTTTAACACACACATATATATAACAGTACTTAAAAATATGGGATTAAAAAAGTTTAAAAGTATTTTACTATTTTACCATATTAAAAACACCTAATAATTCCTAATTCTTATTATAAATAGTAACTTTTTTTAATCTAAGTCTAATCTATATAGTATATTCATCTATCTTGAAATCCTTAAGATTATCTTTGTCGCCCGTCGCTTCTTAATTGCAATTTAAAATTTTTAATGCCTTACTTTGAAGATTTTAATTTATCATTTAAGTTTAGATTGAACTTTTAGAATTTAGTTTCATATGGTTATAAGATTTGATTAGTCATTTTAGAGTTTGGATTTTCTTTTAAAACATTGGTTTGTTTTCCTGATATATTAAAGTTACATTAAATTTTATATTTAATTTAATAAAATTTATTTAAGTGTTAATAATATCCAATATTTCTTTTCTTAATGGATAAATAGTAAGGTATAAAGAAAGTCTTCCCGATGTGGATTCTCCGACCCAACTCGGATGTTTGTTTCTTGTATTCGTTTCTAATTCTAAATTATGATTCATAGTTCTCTATAATATTTTTCTCTCATAAAAAAGCACGTAAAACAAGAATAATTCTGAAGCATTATTCTAAATTTATGAACCAAACGTCAACTTAATACACAAATATAGAGGCGTGTATGGCAACAAAGATAAAAAATAAAAAATAAAAAAAAAGGGGGTAGGGTTAGGGAAGCATATCCGACTCCATTCCACCAGATACTCATCCCTAATCTTGTTCATATTTTTCTAATTGGTCAGAAAGTCGTCCTCATGACTGTAATACTTAACTTGTGATTTTCATTTGTCCCTAAGAAGTGTGAATTGATTTGTGAACATAATAATAATAATTGTCAAATAGATGCATTATTTTGCCGCTGGTTTCTTCAACAACACAACAAAATTTAACTTGAAAAATGTTGGATGCTTCTCCTTTAAACTTTTTACCATATGATAAATTATCTTCTAAATTTAATTTAGTTAATTATCTTCATAACTTAATTAAATGGGTCCTTTTATGATAGAACATTATTTCAATAGTGAATGTTTTCTATCGTTGGATTTAATCAAAATCACGTAAAAATAAAAAATATGTAAAACAAATAGTTTCTGAGATAAATTTAACAACTAAAAAACAGAGACTTACTAGTAGTTTATTTTTTTCACGTCTCTACTATTTCAATAGTAGAACATTATTTCAGTAGTAGTTTAAGATATTTCTATTTGCCCCCACTAAAATTTAATATTTTTATACATGTCTCTACTCAATTTTACACTTTTTAATATATAATTAATAGTTATTAAAAAATATCATCATACATATTTCTTTTATTATTTGTTATAAAAAATTCAATACACATTTGAGGTTAAATGCCGGCTCCGCTACTAATTGTAAACGTCATGACGAGGACGTAATGGGTTGCCTTCGGAGCTAAATTTATATGATAGAAAAAGATTGGGCGCCAACGCCTTCAAGATCAATCTTACCTCTAAAAAGACGCTATTTCACACCTATATGATTGATTACAACTGCATGCTTAGCCAAAGTGATCTTTCTTTGTTTATTTATTTCTACTTTGGTCAATTGCTGAAATTGTCTTGTATCACTAAAACCTCAAATTTTTGAACAAAAAGCCAATTGCTCGAAATTGTCTTGTATCACTAAAACATCAAATTTAATATTTTGAACAAAAACGCTTTGATCTAAATGCTTAATGATTATATTTAAATTGGTGGTTAGTGACGTGGTAAGAATTATAAATGCACATCTATTGGACAATTCAATCCAAGAATGGAGAACATATTTGACAAAATGGGCTGTCGGAAGATGCTGCTCGGTCATCCCACATATTATCAACTTGAGTAATTATGGTGACGTTTGTTTGAGTAATATAGTAACGTTTGATTTATGGGTTCAGAATTATAGTTTATAATTTTGATTTTTGAATTTAAATTTTTTTATAAGAGAAAAACATTGTAACAAACTAAAAATTATGGTTTTAAACTAAGTCAGAACCCTCAAAACAAACGGAGTAAAATGAGTTAAATGTGATACATTAATATTTACTCAAATGTATGATGGTTTTGGAAACTAGGTCGATAGAAAAAAAAAAAAAAAAAAAAAAAAATCTGACATCAACCTTTGCTTATCAATGGTGAAACAGAAAGAAAGCGAAACATAATTATGCTGGATTGAATTTTATTGGGCATTTTCATTAGGTTAAATAGTATGAAAACAATGAAGCAAAGTTTGAATAATGCTATGATGTTAGGTGCAATTGTCTGTATTCATATGTGGGTAAGTTCAGCATGCTCATGGAAGTAAAAAGAATACTTGCTACTTCTCTGCCATTGTTTTACCTGAGTACGTAGGTCTTCAAAACTTACATCAGGTTTCTCTCTGTAATTTTCCATCCCAACTGGAATCAAATTCTTTTGATTATTGTACTTTACCATTTATGGCCTTTTGACCATTTTAATATATGCTTCATTGTACCGTTCGCTTAGCCCCTCTCGGCTTCAAAATTTATGGTACCATTGGAGGTTTCCTTTTTGCGATTAGAGATCTCGTCTTTGTTCTTTGTTGTTATTTTGATTCCATAAACGTGAAGTTATTTTCCGTCATTTGTGCGTTGTTATATGTTTTTAAAAGTGTTTTTATTTTCTAGTGTAATAATGAAGGTGGTCTCTTCATTCCGAGGTTATTAGTGTGTTTTGTCGCTAAATTTGATTCTATGTGGTCTAATTGGTGGCCTTAATATTATATTATTGATCTCGGTCAGCTAGAAGTGTCCTTTGATTATAGAGGTGTTGTTAAAAGAACTATATGTGTGCTCAAAATATAGTGTACTTATTTAGTTTCATATTGTCAAAACTTGATACGTACATTTCTTTTTGAGCACTTTCATTCGAATTTACTAATAGATCCGATCTATATTTGGGGTCAAGTCTCCTTGCGTCCTAGAATCATTTAGGTTAGCTTTGTAGTGTTTGTAATGCTCTACTTTGATATGAAATTCCCCATTAAAATATAGCAAAAATTGATACCATATGTTAGCTTGAAGGAGATTTGCTCAAATTTGCCCCTTAAAAAATAGCAAAATTTGATACTAAATGTCAGCTTGAAGGAGGCTCATTCGAATTTACTAGTAGATAGGAGGCATTCATTCTTTAGTATGATTTTTCTCGAATCTTTTAATTTTGATGTGACATTTTCTGAGAGCTTTTTTGGGGGTTTGGGGAAAATTTCTAAATTTTTGGGTGAAGTTCGTTCTAGTGTTAGTTACGTTAGCTTTTCAGCGTTTATAATGCTCTACTTTAATATGAAATTCTCTTTTAAAAAATAGCAAAAAATGATACCAAATGTTAACTTGAAGGAGATTTGCTCACATTATCAATAGACTACTAATATATTTTAAAATATAATATTTTCTAATTACCCAATTTCGTGACGTTTAAGGCAGGGAGGGGAATACTGCCACCAAGCAACCTACAAAACTCACTCTTTCCAGTTCTTTTCAGTAATCTATTTGATTTTTCTCGACTTTGAACAATTTTTTTTTTCTCTCTCCGCATATCTGATCAATTATATGGCATTTGACTTGGGTAGATGATGTGCGAATATGTCCCTTTTTTTTTTTTTTTTTTTTTTTTTTTTGAAATGCCCCTTTTTCTATTTTCGTATAAAAGATCAAACCATCTTTTTAAGACTATTTCACTTTTACGTGCCATGCATATGGAGAGTAATCTGAGTATTAAGTTTTAATTATTGTATTATTATTAAAAACATAAAAAATTTGATTATAAAATCTCAAAAAGGGAAAAAAATAAAGTTTTAAAAGCAAAAAAAAAGGTAAAAAATGACTAAAATGAATAAATAAATAAGTTTCAAGACAAAATAAATTAAAATAAAAAAAATATAAAGTTTCAGAGTAAAATTAAAGAAAGGGGTCAAAAAATGATCAAAATAAATAAATAAATATATTTTAGGACAAAAGAAACCAAAACAGAAAAAAGTAAAGTTTTAGACAAAAAGTAAAAAAAGTAAAAAAAGGTCGATGACCAAAATGATGAAATAAATAAGTTTTAAGACAAAAAGAATCAAAATAAATAAAATAAATAAACTCTCAGGACAAAAATATAAAAAAAGAGCCAACAAAGGACTAAATGAAAAAAAAAATAAGTTTTAGAGTAAAAAAAAAAAAAAAAGCGAGAAAAATTAGTTACAATGCACAAAAAAAAAAGGTTAAAAAATAGGACTAAAATGAAGTGATAAATAAGTTGTTTAACAAAAATAATGAAAACGGAAAAGAAATCAAGTTGAAGAGAAAAAAATAAAAAAAGCCTAAAATAAAAATAAATAAAATTTAGGGTAAAAAATATTAAAAAAAACCTAAAAAAGAAAAAAGAAAAAAAGAGGAGTCGAAACGCTGTCGTTTTGCTCGAAATTCTGGGAAATGCGGAAACAGGAAATGGCATTGCCATTTCTTATATATAGATATTATTAATATTACGTGGGTATTTCTCTACAGATTACTAGTGCGTCAAGATTGTTTCATCTAATGAGCGTGCATTACAAAAGTTTAGATAGACTAAGTAATGTTCATTTTACTAATTTAAGTTTAGAATTTGAATTTTATTATAATAAAAAACTCTCATAAACAGTCACATTTAAACTTTTTTACTACAATAAAAAGTTTTTATATAAAATCACATCTCAACTCGAATTAAAAACTCAAATCAGTGAACTAAACGAGTCCTAAATGGTAGGTTTTAGAAGTTCATAAAATTGCAAGAATTCTGAATTTTTACTTTTTATCTTGATTAATATCCTTTATTTATATAATTATTTAACTAAAAAAATTATTAATTAAGAATAAAGTGTAAAAATTTTGATTTATATACTTTAAATGTATTTGTCTCATTCTAAGTTCGAGAACAAAAAAAAAAATATATCAATGGGATAATTAGGGGATGAATGTTAATGGGCTTAGAAATTTCTGGGCCTATGCTCAAGAGAGTGTTCATATGTTTCATATTCCATCCCATACGTGCCTAGAGTCTTAGAAGGGGAGAAAATTTTAAGTTAACATTGTTTTTTCTCACTCTATTATTTACGTTAAATATAAAATTTTTGATGTCATTGTGAAAAAAGTAACTTGCAGAATACTGAAAAATAATCTATAGATTACGAAAGACATCTAATTTATAAAAATAACCAACAAGTTACTAAAAGATAACCTCTAAATTATTAATAAAATAAGATAAATTTAAAAACAATGGTAAAAATAAAATAATATTTAGTGTGCTTATCTGCATATTTCATGTCATCTTCACTTAGAACCGGAATAAAAAATAATAATAACCATTGTCAAAATAAAAATAAAAAATTGATCAAATTCTATCGTACTTGAATAGTGTGAATGGATAGAGTTCGAATTTTATGTGATTAATCTTCAGAACGCCAAAATAAGTGAATTATTTAACCCATTGAAATATGTGGACGTTTGGTTCATAGATTTAAAATTATGATTCAGAATCATTCTCATTTTATGTATATTTTTATGAGAGAAAATATTATAACGAGTCACGAATTATGATTCGAATCATGGCACGAATCTTCCTTCTAAACGCACGTTGCACACCATAACAAACTTTAAAACTAAACTCGTTTATTTTACGAGTTTAAATTATAATTTAAATTATTTACTATAGTGTTTTCTCATTTAAATTTATGACCTAAACGGGAATAAGTCTTTCTTGCTATATCGAATCAGTATGTGGACACACATCAAAGAATCTCATTCTTCCTTGAAACCACAAGGAATGTGCACACGGATGAATCTTCTTCTTATAAATCCAAGCCCCTATGTTATATATATATATATATATATATATATATATATATATATATATAAAAACTGAAATCCTTAAGTGCGCAAAATAGTCCTAAAAAAAAAAAAATCTAAAGCCCCTTAAAATCCGTCTATTTACAAGTAAAAGTACTTGATTTCTGTTTGGATTGGCTAAAAAAAATATGTTTTTGACTTATTTAGTCCGAATGATACTTTTGAGTCTGTTTAAATAGACAATATGAAAATACTTTTAATTTTATAGGTTCTTTTGAAATAAACTTTTAATTAAGTGTTTATGAAAAATAGCTTATAAAAAGTTTTTTATTTACAGTTTTAATCTTTTATTTAGGAACAAAAATTAGAAATTCCATCCATATTCTTGTTTTGCATTACTTTTTGTAACGATAAGAGCTTTTGACTTATTTACCAAACATGTTTAAAAGCTTTTCTGAATTGAAAAAAACTTTTTTTTTATGCACTCTCCAAACACTAATTTATAAACTCTATTTATGTTTCTCTTCTTTTACTGTTTAAAAGTAAAAGCACAAGCACTAACAAACGGACCCTTTGACTAGCAGTAAGAGAATTTACTCTTGGCACATCTTAAGCCAAAAGAAGAAAAAAAAAATACCTCATAGAATACGTGAATTTAGATTTTTACACTTTATTTTTTATTAATATCATTTTTAATTAAATAATTATATTAATTAAAAATATATTAATTAAAAATAAAAAGTAAAAATTTAGACTCTTACACATATAAGTTCAACAATTTTCTAAAAAAAAACGTCAATTAAATAATCACAATATAATTATTATATAATTAATTAGTTTGTGCCAGTTTTCCAATAGATAGAATTGATTATTTTTACATACCATGATAATTAATTATCTTATTCGAACTTTAAATTTATAATCATCTCATGCTTGGATAATAGCTAACTTATTAATCGTATTTGAATTCATAACTTGAATTAATTATCATATACTTGAATAAATTATTAATTATCATTTACTTGAATAAATTACTAATTGCAACTAGATATTTTTGAGTTGATAATTATCAGTTTATTGAATAAGTGACTAATTCCAACTAGATATTTTTGAGTTGATAATTATCAGTTTATTGAATAAGTGACTAATTCTTCTTAAATTTATATTGGATTCATAATTGTCACCTACTGGATAATTATTGTATCACTCTTGAAATTACAATCAGATTTGCGTCTGTAGTCCCAGAAGACTGTTTATGTCTAGCTCCCAAACAGAAACCCCAGATGCGCGCATAGAGTTCAAATTTTATGTAATTAATCTTCAAAAGGGAGAAATAAGTAAAATGTTTAAGGGTCCGTTTAGTTCGTTAATTTTAGTTTTTAATTTGAGTTGAGATGTGATTTTATGTGAGAGTTTTTTACTGTAATAGAAAAGTTAAATGTGATTATTTTTAAGAATTTTTTACTATAATAAAATTTGAATCGGTAAAATAAACAGGACTAATATTTTTCGAGAAGCATAAGACACCCGTATAGGTGTTCTCATCTATTTTTACTTTTATGTTTTGGCATAGTGGAAAAGGAAAGGAAATAATTAGATGAAATTCTAAAAAGAAAAGAGAATCATGAATTGCTTGTTGACAAGGAAATTAGGAAGAAAGAAAGTTATAAATTTATGGGCATTTTTTTAATCCTTCTAACTCTTAAGAAAAGACAAGAGAAAATAGTGTGTCAAATAATATGATCTTAATCGCACCTAATCTTTTTAGATTAAAATTATGGATTCTAAATTATAAAATATAGGAGTATGTGAATAAAACTATTCTAAATTATACTTGATATTTTCTTTCTATTTTTTTTATCTTCTGCCTGAAAAGAACAATTCTCACTACTCTTTTTATTTTTTTCATCTTGGTATTTCTTTCTTCTCTCTTTTTATCTTACCAAACATAGTATTAGCCAATAATAACCGTCAACAAAATTAGGATATTTTATTTTAAGTGTTCATCTCTGATTCTAAATCATAATTTTTGATTCTCTATATTATTTTTTTCATAAAAAATTTAAATTTCAAATATTAAAATAATGAATCATAATTTTAAACTCATAAATTAAACATTTATAATGATTATGATTATGATTTTTTAGGGAAAGTAAATAAACAAATAAGAAAATGATTGTGTTTGTTCGGAGTTCAGACGATCCTCTCAAAATGCTTCGCATGGAATTTTTCACCTCTTTTATGGCCGGAGCCCAATCTTTGCAGCATTGAGCGTGATAATACATGATAAGAAAGTTATTAAAGCAAACATTCGTCTTTGACAACAATGTTCTAGAATTAATTATATTAAAAAAACAATCATCTGGAATTTGGTTTGATAAAGCAGATTAGCAAACATTAATCCGACTGAGACATTGCAAAACATCGCCCCTAAAGTTGTTTTAAGGCTGTCTAGTATTTCAGTTTAGAGCGATGCTTTGCAACGTTACAGTCAAATTAAAAAAATGAAAAATTTAACTATGAGAATGTATGAGTCTAGATTTTTACTCTTTACTCTTAATAAATACTTTTTTATTAATGTAATTATTTGACTAAAAATATTATAAATCAAGAGCCAATGGTAAAAATTCTAACTCATGCACTTTTAAAGAGTATTTGTCAAGATTACCTATCGGATTAATGTTTGCTAATATACTTTCTTATATGACAATTCTTATAATCACCTATTGACGGAGGAAAATAATTCAAAAGCACACGTACGACTTTGGACTTAGTGCTAGAATTTTGGACAAGTCATCCGTGACCGTCTCAAAAAATTGATTTTGAGCATGACGTTTGACCCGCTCAAATTTTTTGGGTTGCCTGTATGAGCTCGAGAAAGCGCATGAACGAGCCACGGGCCTGGTTTTGGCTACCCGAATGACCCAAAAAATATATTTTTATTATATTTTTTAATTTTTATAATATTATATATATATTATATAATATACTATTATTTAGCAATTGTATTTGTATATAAATAATTATTAAGTTATTTGTGTTAAAATTATATAAAAACTAAAATCAACATTCAACACACATTATCAATACAATTTAATATATTAATTTTGTATATTAATTTTTAAATTTGTAATTCATGACTAGCTCATTAAAAACCTTACCAAGAAAAATCCAATTGGGATAAAAACTTCGTAAGAAAAAAACAATGCAATTATTTTGTGATGAATTATAAATTTTACAAACTTACAAAGTCTAAATATACAATTACAATATCGAAAGTAAATACATATTTATAAATTACAATTTAATTTGAAGCTAAATGATCGTCTTCAAAATTAAATATTAATCTATTAAATTAATCGATCCATTCTTGACTTGCCGGTGAAATTGTATCCTGTAAACGTTGATCGGCACGATCCCAATCCACCACGGCTCAGATTTGTAGGTTCCTTAGTTGGTTGTATTCACGATTCTTGCATAATAAATTCATTAGTAGGAAATTACCCTTCAACAAGAATACGACCATAACCGAAAGAATCCATTATAAAAAATAAGAGCGATTCGAAAGAGAGAGCTTTAGGATATTTGTGATGGTTATTGGAAAAATTGTGAGAGAGATTTGAGAGATTGAGAGAAATTGAGAGAGATTGAGAGAGTTTGCTTGAGAAAAATGTGTGGGGGATGGGGAGTATTTATAGAGAAATTTTTGAGTTAAAAATTGATTTTTCCCTCAAAATTCGGATCCAACAGCTACTTTCAACTTTTGACGGGTTGGGTTTAGGCTGAAATTTGGGCAACGGTCAAAAGACGAGCCGTTGGAGTTAGGCTTTCGGGCGGCGGTTCGGGCTGGGCCCCAACGGTCAAAAATCTAGCCGTTGGACGGGCTTCGGGTTCGGGCAATTCAGGCTGGAGGGAAAAAAATATAAAAAAAAATCTATTGGTCGACGGTTGAGAGCATCTTTCAGCTGTGGGCTTCGGCGACGTCGTCCAAATTCAAGTTGCCCGCTGAGCCTGAAAAATTCAAGCTTCAGGCAGCCCCGCCAGTCCAAAGTTCCACCACTATTTGGACTCGCTCAACTAAAACATACCAAGTCATCTAAGACTAAAACATTAATGGGAGCCCTAGGTAAAGGCTACTCAATTTCGACCAATCACATTTTGGCTTTATATACTCTTATGTAATCGTAATTATTGATAGAACAATGTTATAGAGTACAAGTCTGCACTAGTCACTATAGAAGGTGGATCCTACAACATAAAGTCTATTTTTTTATTAATAGTGCTGCTTAGCACCGATAATTTTCCCTGAACATTTTTCCATGTGATGTCCTTGTTGCACGCTTAAATTGATCATTGAACTAAATATTCATAGGATTATTTATGTAATATGCTTTATAGTTTAAAATTTTCTCTATTTATAATCTCTTTTATTTTTAAAACCTATACAAAGTATTCGTTAAATAATTCAAAAAAATATTTCAATTTTATTCACGCACATCTTTTCATACACTAACATGCGCAAAAAAAAAAAAAAAAAAAAAAAAAAAAAAAAAAAAAAACCTGGATAGTTTGTGAACAATATTTCAAATAGTTTTTTTATAAAATAACCCTTAAAATAAAACACAAAACATAAAATAAACGAAATTTTATGTTTTTCAAATGTTGAAAAAAGTTTTCAGAAAATTTTCTCAATAAAAAAAATAAAATCTGCGTGATTAAGAATATTTTTATCCTTTTCCTTTGTTTTTTTGTCTACAACATATGCAAAGAATGAATTGAAACAAAATTTTCAAAATTTAAAGAATTTTTTAAAATTTTTTAAATTAAATTAATAAATTTTGACACAGAATAAAGCTAAAAAGTATAATTTATAATTACAGTAATATTAGTGTAATCATGATTCGCACTCCAACTATACAATATCATATACGAATTATTATTATTATTTTTATAATATGGTACAATAAAATATCTTATTAGTCAAATTAAAACTATAAATTTTATAATTTTAATGAAATTTGATAAATAATCAGAAGGCCTAAAATTATCGCTACCAATAAGATATTTTGTTGTATCTTAATACAAAATTCTCCTATCATGTGGTAGTGGTGAAGTTCGATTTGAATGTACATTATTATACGGGAGAAAAAAAATGTAATTACCTTCAAGTTTGATATGCTCATCAACGTCACTTGTCCTAATATAATATTTCAACAAATAAATCAAATATTTGTCATTCAATTGAAAAGATTCTTTTATGTGTCGTAGTACAAAATCCACATTGACATCTAAAATAGGAAAAAACAAACTCTAGTCATGGTTGTGCTTATTGCTTAGCATTGCGTTCGTGTATTACGTGCACAAACAATCATGTCAGCAGTATTTCATTTAGGTGGGTCCATTATTATTATAACTTCATAGTTTTTAATCACTTGCCACTAGGGGTGTAAGAATTTAGTCTCGAGCCTGATTAACCCGCTCCGATCCTATCTGAGTACTTTATTTTTTTTTTTTAGTTTCAAATAGTGTTAACCCGCAATTTGTGGGTAGGGGTGCGGGCCGGGCCTCCAAGACCCGATTATACCCCGACGCGGCCGAATTATAAAGTAAGGGCATTCTTTAAAAAAAAAAAAAAAAAAAAAAAAAACCTTAGGTCTTGAAGTCTTCTCCCTCTCTCTCCTTCTCTCATTTTTGTGCCGCTCTCCTTCTCCTCGCCTCGCCTCGCCTCTACTCCGTTCCTCCGTAGTCTCTCCCTCGCCGTTTGTTCTCACTTCCTCAGTCCTCACTAGTCACTTCTGCCGCCGTTCCTCTTCTTCTTCTCGCAGAATCCCTTGCTGTTGAAGGTTAGAAGCAGAGCTGGCTCACCTCTCTCTCTCTCTCTCTCTCTCTCTCTCTCTCTCTCTCTTTTTAATTTTACTTTTGATATTGGATTAAAGTTGCTCATAATGTTCGATGTTATGTTTAATTTTTTCAATTAATTGTGCTTATCGTTTTCCTTGGCATTCATTTACCTGACATTATTGATGTTATGGTGATTTATAGATTGTACAATACATTAATTTACTACTATGTATAGTAGTATTACAGAGTTTACCCGTGATAATTCTTGATTTATCCGTGGCAAAGCAGTAAAGAAGCAATAAATTTAGAGTTGGTTTGCCCGAAGTAATCCGGCCGACCCGAGGTTACCCGAGGTAACTGAATGGTGTACATGTTTGGGAGCAAGTTACATGTTGCGACCCACAGTTTTCTCAACCCAATTCTTGCGGGCCGGCCCAAATCTTACCAAAAATCTAACCCTACTTGGCCGAATTTCACCCCTACTTGCCACATGATATTAAAACCAATAATATTATAAAAAAAAAAAAAAGAAGGTAGGTAGTACAATATTTATATATAACATTTCTATTTTCCAAACAAGAATTATAACTGAGAATAGGAAGGCACAAAAATTAATTTGTTGTGTCTGCAATGAAGAATGCTTACAGGTATATGTCAACATCCCTTTTAACTCTTCAAACAACATTTAAGTGCTCTTGAAGATAAACTACAGTAGCAAATTACACCATTTTTTTTTCTGGGTGGAATCCAAAAGCAAACTATTCAACCTAAGAAATAGTATACTTTCATAGAACATTGTGCTTAACTTTTTCTTTTTATTATTATTATGCAAGAGAAATCTTGATAAATATTTCTTAAAATTTCATGAGTCTTGATTTTTACCCTACCCCTTTTTAGTTAAATAAGTATATTAATGAAAGGGTAATAATCAGTTTTGGGAGTAAAAATATAGACTCATGCACTTTTAAGAGTAAGTTCAACAATTTTATCAATATGCAGTCATAACTTATTAGTTTTTAACATTGATCAACATTATGAAATTAGCAAGCAATTTTATGATAATTGTTCTGCTACAACAATTAAAAAGTCGCTTAAAATTTCTACATGCACACAGTATTGAGTATGCAAGTTGAAACTTTTTCTATTTTTTTTTTTTAATGTAAAGGTATATCAAGAATGTATCAAACATATATAGCCAACACACACATTAAGATATGCAGATGTTTTAAAAACTTTAAATCTCTCCTAGTACTTTTGTGTGTGTGTGTGTGTGTGTGTGTGTGTGTGTGTGTGTGTTACTTATAGCTAGCTTGATCTTTTATGATAATACCTAGAAAGAAGTAGAGTTAATAAAATTAAATATAAATGAACACTTCATGCATGAAACAATTCAATCCTTACGTAACATACACCAATAGTTTGTTTGTTTTTTTGTTTTTGTTTTCCCTTAAAACAATGCAGGATGAGTAATTCAAACTCTACATTTTATAGTGAAGTCTGTGAAATTATCATCACAGACATCAAAGATATTGGAATTTAAAATTTTAGTATTTTCTGTAAAGCCACCAAATTATGAATGTGGTAAAGGATAATTACGTTGAGGAAGCAATCTTCTCCAATCCATGTATTACCATTATCTTTCCCTTAAATTTTACTTGTATGTTTCAACTTTCAAATATAAGCACAAGAGAAATGCTAGTTATATATATAACATAATTTTACTAGTTATATTGCAATATTGTAAAAAATTCAAAATATTTTTATATATCAAAAACTAGCATTATTATAATATTTCAAAAAAAAATGCTATATTTTAATTCCACTTTTAACATATCATGTAGCGTAATTTTTTCCGCAGTTAGACCCTAAAAAATCCCAATAATACGAATTAGAAATATTTCCATGGTTATAATATGCCTATTTGTCATGAATGAAGCTAAACTTAGCATGATATGAGGATAATAAGAATATTCTTTGGCAAAAAGATGGTAATATTATTAGTAAAAAAGAAAAACAAATGTTCCAGTTAGCTAAGAGAAAAAGGAATAACATAATAATAAGATAAAATTAACTAATTTATGGAGTAATAGTACTATTTACAATTTATACTCTCTATCCAAAAAAAAAAAAAAAAAAAAAAAAAAAAGTGTACGTATAGCAAAAAATAGCTCCAAGGTCCACATGCAGCCAATTATTAATTCTTGTGGGTCTGTTTTCTCCATAATTGATTTATGTCATGATTCAGTAAAATACAATTTAACCATGTCCTACATGGTTATATGCCTATTTGTCATGAATGAAGCTCAACTTAGCATGATATGAGGATAATAAGAATATTCTTTGGCAAAAAGATGGTAATATTATTAGTAAAAAAGAGAAACAATATTCCAGTTAGCTAAGAGAAAACGGGATAATATAATAACAAGATAAAATTAACTAATATATGGAGTAATAGTACTATTTATAGTTTATAATCTCTATCCCAAAAAAAATAAAAAATAAAAAAAGTGCAAAGAATAGCTCCAAGGTCCACATGCAGCCAATTATTAATTCTTGTGGGTCTGTTTTTTCCATAATTGTTTATGTCATGATTCAGTAAAATACAATTTAACCATATCCTATGATACCATTATTTAAAAAAATCATAACTACAGTAGTTCTATTCCAACTTATATACCTGTATTTCAGTAGTAAAATGAAAAACAAAAAGCTTATGCAAGAAAGTTGTGTCCAACCAAAATAATAATAATTGACTTTATTGGTGGAAAAAAGATTATAATAATTGAATTACGGTCGTGAGCTTTGCCTATATGTTAGTTAGATTGCATGGAGACACCAAAAGAATACATGAACCGAAAAGGTAGGACCCACTTGAGGCTAGTGCACCATGGTTAAAATGGGTCCCACATGGTTGTTTCGTTGTCTGAGAGAGAGAGAACACTGCCATAAATCTAATGTACCCATTATGTGGATAACTGTTCATAATTCAATGGACATGGACAGTTGTTGTTAGGTTATTGATGGATTGCCCATTACTTTTTTTTGCTAATTCGGATTGTCCATTATTTGACTTATATTCAGTTGTATTTTTAAGTTACGGTGATTTAAATATAAATTTTAAGATAAATTTAAATTATAAATTATAATTATATTTTGAGTTTGTATTTTTATGTGTATATTTAAATTATGATTTAAATTGAGAATCGATTTGAATTTGTATTTAAGTAAGTCAAAATTTAAATTTGTATTTTAATAGTATTTTAATAACAAATCAATAGTGATGAAAAATATCAATAGAGTATATGGGTGGGTTTTATTTGAGTTTGTCATTTCAATCGAATTAAAAAACGAAAAAGTTATGACGTTTTTAATAATAGAAAAAATATTGTTCATTAACTTGAATTTGAGTTAAATTTAAATTGATTCCAAAACGTTTTTGTTTCTGTATGAAAATGAAAATGAAAACGATTTTAGAATCATTTCAAAAATTTGGTAGTTTTATTAAAGAGATTGTTTTCGGTTTTAAAAAAACGAAATCGTTTTTGGTAGTTTAATTTACGAAAACATATAATAATATTTAAAATATTAAATATTAAATAAATAATAATTTAAATATATTAAACAAATATTATTATTAAATATATTAAATAATAATATATTAAATATATTAAATAAAAATTATTAAAACATATTATTATTAAATATATATATATACACGAAAACAAATCGTTTTCGATATATGGTTTTATTTATATATATATATATATAAAACGACATTTTATATATATATATATATATATATACGAAAACGACATTTTCGTATATATATATATATATATGTTAGAGAAGAAGTCGAAGGAAATGGGGTGGCGTTGTGAAATGCCCGGTGGTGGGTGGTGGTGGGGTGGCGGCTGCGAAAAATCATTTCAATTGGAGAAGATGGCGGCAGGCAATCGAGAAGACGGCGGTGGTGTTTGCCGGATCGAAAAAAGAAAAAAAAAAAACGAAAGCCGTAACGAAGAAGAAGAAGAAGAAGAACCGGAAAATTTGGAAACAAGAAAATAAAAAAAAATATTTTTTCTTGAATTTTTCAACTTTTTTGTTTTTGGTTTTCGTCTATTTGAGTTTAAAACGCGAAAACCGTTTTCAAATTTTCTTCTCGAAAAACGTGAAAAACAAAAACAAAAACGAAAAAACTTAAACTCATATTTTAACCCCATACTAAAGTTTTAAACTCAAATTTTACAATCAAACATGAACTTAAAAAAAAAATTTAACTTAAATTCAAAATTTTTTTTGAGTTTTACTTTAAAAGAATAAGCCATTGAATTTTCTGTTCTGTGCATTATTTTGCTAATTTTGTTTCTTAACTATATATGCCCTTGGTTTCATCATAAGGGCAGCCAAACAAAGAAGGTTAACAACATATGCCCTTGGTTTCATTATAAGGGCAGCAAAACAAAGATGGGGAAAGGAAATACAATGGTCCCCTCTTTTGTTTTGTCTTGTTTTCCCTTTTTTTCTTTTTCATATATAACAAGTATTTTAAAAGTATCAAAAAAATACTATAATAAAAAAGTTAAATTTAAATTTTTACAAGAGAACACTACAGTAGTAAAACTTGAGTTGTGAAATAGATAAGATCGTAATATATTTTATATTGTCATTAATTTATAACTTTATATTGTGAATTTATGCTTAGTTATACCTTTTCTCGTCGGGATTTTGACCTATTAAACCTAAACATATCCTCTTTAGTCATTATTGCTGGGTTGGTTTGAAATTTGTGAGGTGTTGATAAATTGATATGGTTCGATTAGATTTTGAATTATACACTAGTTTTTCCATAAAACTTTGATCGTATATTTTGTGTGTGTCCTTCCATTTTGCTAATTGTTTTGGTTTTGGTTTTATTTTTTCTCTTGGATATTTGGGTTTTGTCGATTCATATTACGCATTGATTTGTGTTTCTCGTATTCTTTTGGTTGCATTTGAATGTAATTATTGGTTTAGATGTTAGCGGGTTTCGGATCAAATTGGATCCACGTGAGTAGGCTGAAGACAAATGTTATTGGCGCATGTAATTAATCTGGTTTTATAAATAGCTACTTTGCTGCTGAAATTATCATTAAAGACGACCGTTATTGCTTCTGTTCCTACTTCTTGTTGGTTCATTGTCGCTGTCTGGTTAATCTCTCCTTTAGTGAAAACTTTTTCTTTTTTTTTTTTTGGATTTGGAGGTGATTGTGCAACTAGAAAAAGAGCCAAAACACCTGATGATGTGATCAATGATACTGATAATGAAGAGGATAACCAAGATGACATGCAACAACCAACAAGAGACAACTTACTCTTCAATGCCTACAAATTAAGGGGGCGTTTGATATGTAGAAATCAGTAGGAATCATATTCCTATAAAAAGTGATGGAGGAAAATATGATTCCTAAGAATAATACATTACTGTGTTTGGTTCTATACAAGAATCTTTTTTAAATTCCCAAGAATATTACATTACTGTGTTTGGTTGTTTGCATGGAAGAAGATTCATAATAATAATAATAATAATAATAATAATAATAATA